>JAQMCW010000011.1:8461609-8494316 GCA_030068335.1 Chrysichthys cranchii
GAGAGCGAGAGAGAGAGGGGGGGGGGAGCGAATGAGGGAGAGAGAGAGGGGGAATGAGAGATAGGGAGAGAGAGAGAGAATGAGGGAGAGGGAGAGAGAGAGGGGGGAATGAGGGAGAGGCAGAGAGAGAGAGAGAGAGAATGAAGGAGAGGCAGAGAGAGGGAGAGAGATGTCTGAGGGGAAATCTGGGTGCTACAGCACCAGTAAAGCATTGATGCAACAGAAAGACAATGTGTCTAACTAATAAAAAGACAGAGTTAGCGTTCTTTCAGCACATACACTATATGGCCAAATGTATTTGGACACCTGATCATCACACCCATTTGTGGGCCTTTCCCAAACTGTTGCCAAAAATATGGACACACGATTGTATAGTGCTGTAGCTTTAAGATGTCCCTTCATTGGAGCTAAACAGAGCAGAAAAGTGGTGAAGTGCCTTGTAGCAAGAAGGTTCTGGGGTCTAACCTGCCTGCTGAGTGACTGCGGCTCACCGGGGCCTTTTAGTTCAGAGTTTGAATGTTTTCCCTGTACCTGCATGGGTTTCCTCCAGACCTGCTCCTGCATGACAATGCACAAAGTAAAGATCAATGAAAACATGGTTTGAACATGCTGGACTGGAAAGACTGGAGTGATCTGCTCAGAACCCTGTCCTCAAATGCACTGAACAATTTTGGGATGAACAACAATGCTGACTGCACGGCAGACCTTCTCGCCCGACCTCGCTAATGCTCTCGAGGCTCAGTGAGCATAAATTCCCACAGCCATGCTCCAAAATCTAGTGAAAAGTCTTCCCAGAAGAGCGCAGGTTATTAAAATAACAAAGGGGTCCCGTTAAACGCAGTGAAAATGAATCTTCACAACAATCATTGGTTTGGTTTGTATCGGATCCGGTGGAGTTGACTGTATACTGGAATCTATAAAATGTATTTGAAAATGAATGTTCATAGAATAATAACGACTCAACACATTCATAAATAATACAGATTTGTAAAATTTTGAGTTGAGTATCATCTATGACTTGTGTATAATAAAGCCAAACACTAAACCTTTAAGTAAATTAACTTTACTTTTATGTTTCTATGTACTTTGTCATAAATTTGTGATTTGGATTTTGGCATGGTACAGTCAGTGAACCACCTTTACTCTCTGTCTTCCTAGTCCGTTAACGGTATTATTGCACTGTATACCTCGCACACCACTGATATTTTAAATATTTTAATTGAAACTGACTAATATGTTTTTTGAAGGTTATTTTGTTAGGATTCTATGGATATTTACCCTGAAACTGTACAAGACCGGAACCTTTTGTTCAGAGCGTGCGTCCCAACCCGGACCAACAGGGTGAAACACCGCGGGCTTTTTAAGAGATATTTTTTGTTTGTTTGAGTTTGTTTGTTTGTTTTTTATTTTATTCGCGGTTGCTAGGTAATAAGAGAAGAAAATAGAGGTTTTATTTTATACAAACACGCTTTTGCTGTGCACCCAGATAAATGTTAATATCGGCTTGAAGTCGTAAAATTATGGGGAGAAAAACCTTTAACTGTCTTAGTTAACAAAAACACCCTTCTATATCACATTAGAGAACGGAAGTAACGTCGCAAAAATCAAAATGATTCCGATACGGGATGACTAGCTAACTATAGAGCGCGGAAAAATAAACATAGTTGACTTTCCGCAGGCGCTGAAGAAACACTGGACATTTTAACTGACACTTTGTGTGATGAATTGTTCATCCAGGACGTTCTACCTTGGACAGCATCCTATAACAAAGAAACATGGGTAAGAAAAACAATCAGTATCTAATGTATTACTTTTAACTGCTCACATATGAGTGACAGATTATTCTGATCACATTAAGCTATATGAATGCATTAAAGCTAGGCTTCTCCAACTTGGTGTAAATCTCTCAAGTCCCTCTGTACAGACACTTCATGAATAGTATTTAAAGGTGTGAGTAATGTAAGGTTTACTCAGGGCTTGGTGTTCTTGTGTTTTCTCCTGACAGATGCTGTACAATCAAGGCTGCATTATTTCTAGGCTGCTTGTTTGTAATGATTGATGTTTGTGATGATGTTGATGTTTGGAATGGACTAGGGCTGAGCGATATATCGAAAAATTATCGTTATCGTGAAATGACCATTCATATCGTCAGCCGGCTGAATATCGTGAGTAGCGTTTAGAAGAAATACAAGCTTTGCTCCAGAAATGAGCAGGTACCCCCGTGAATACATCAATGAAGAATCTGTGTGATGGAGCACTGTATTACATTACATTACCGTCATGCTCATTATCCAGAGCGACTTACATTTTTATCTTATTTATATAGCTGAACATTTGAGGCTAAGAGCCTTGTTCAAGGGCCCAGCAGCGGCAGCTTGGGCGTGCTTGGATTTGAGCTCTCGACCTTCCGATCAGTAGTCCAATGTCTTATCCCCCGAGCTACCCCCTGCCCCATGACGTGCAGATTTAACTAATTAGCTTAATAAGTATTTGGCCTGTTGTACAGCAATCCCCCGCTATATCGTGCTTCACATTTCGCGCCCCCGGCCATTCGCGGATTTAGATTATTTAGAATACATCACATTTTTTTTGTGGATTTCCTCGGTATTATAAAAGATAAACATTGAATTAAAATGGTGTAAAATATTAATAATATATAAAATACAGTACAGTGTATCTCATATGTACACAAGAGACAAAGAACACAGCATTGTTTACACAAACGTGGTTTGTGGATACTGAAAAAAAAAATATGGCTGGAGGAACGAGTCTGGCCAATCGGAATGCCCTATTCATTTAACCTTGGTTGTGATTGGCTGCTGGTACTGAATGCATACGGTTGGGGAGAAGCAACCAGCATTTGTCAACATCCAGTTCTTCGCCTGTAGCAGTACTCGCTATAAATGATGTTGTTGTGATGATATTTCTACAAATTCGTTTTTGTATTCTTTATGTGTTTAATTGTGTCTAGAAAGTGTTTAGAGTGTGGGAGGATCATTTATGGCTTCAGGTATTTAAAAAAAAAAAAAAAAAAGCATTTAGCGGTGGCGTCCGTGTATTGCGGTTTTATTAGAAAGACAGGAAAGACAGGGGTTTACTGTATTGCAATCTCACTGTGTGCACAAGAGCTCACGAGCGTCCGGTGTCTTCGGTTTGCATGTGCTGCATGTTCTTTTGTCTCTGATCATTATTTTTTATAGCGTAATGTATATTGTGAAAAATATTATCATGAAAATATCAGAAAATATCGCAATATCATTTTTAGGTCAGATCGCCGAGCCTTAGAAAAGACTCATTCCGTTATGTACAAAATGTGTAATCATTTATATGGTCTCCAGGGTCAGCACTTGAAAGTCTTAGTAAGTTTTTTATCCTATAGACTTCAAGAGAGAGAGAAATGAAAGGCTTTTGTGGGAATGCCTGTTTATAGCTGCTATGACAAGTGATTATAGGAATTAGCTTACTTTTTTGGATGTTGTACAGTATTGAGGGTAACTATAAACAGTTTATGAAAAGTATGATTATGTAATTTGTTTATAAATTCGAAAATTGTAACTGTTGACTGTTAACGGTTGAAATTGCTGTGGCAAAGAGGAATAAAACACTTCAGGATGTTTTGTACTTCTGGTTGGTAATGATTACTCTGCTTCTGCATACCACCCCGTGGATTATTTTCCTATAGAACCACTCCTCCAAGGGGTTTATTCCTTTATCAGAATGTGTATACTTGTTTTCTGGTAGATTGCCTGTTGATGAAAAACCACCGAGTAGACAATCGAGCCATCTCCATCGCGCTCAGGCCTCAGACTTTGGAATACAGAAGACGGGAAGCTGTAAGAGCACTTCTACTATGGTACGTGTAAATGCTTCGATCCAAATGTGCTGTTGGTTCATCTTATTGTTTTGATTAAAAAAAAAAAATTTTTTTTTACTTTCAGCAAAATGAGAAGAAACCGTTGATGCCTGTTGATTCAACTGCGGTAAAGGATTCAGGGAATATAAAAGAGTTGAAACTGACCAAGGGAACATGTAGTATGTCTGTGAAAGAACCTAATTTACCAGAGAAAAGAGCTCACCTGTTGGAAATCAGTGAAAATGGTCATCCTGAACTACAAGAGCAAAATTCAAAGACTGTCAAGCCTATAGATCCAGGGCCCTCATCACCCTTAGAGAGATCTGGAAGAACTAATATGCATGCAAAAAAAGCAAAGGACTGGAAGGATTTGGCTCAGAGGTTGCTGTTCAGCGAAACCAAGAGCAGCAGCCCAGGAAGGCAGAAGCGGGATCACGAGGCAGAATTTGAGCATAGAACAGAAAATTGCTCGCCTCACAAAAAAACCTCCGACAACAGGCCAAAGTTGAGATTCAGAGAAGAGATGTCGGCAGGTAGTTCTAAAGGATCTAAGAACAATTCGAAGGATTACATACTATTCAGTCCAACACGCATGGCAGCTGCCAAAAAAAGGTCTTGTTTCCAGCAGCAGAAGCCGAGGCACGGGAACCTGTCCGTCTCTGTCCTCACTCCTCCACCTGGCCTGGATCTCAGCTCGCTGTGCAGTTCGCCAATGGATGCAGGTAGAATTACTCTCCACTCAACGCCATTAAAGGGGCCGGCTCACTCTTCCCAGAATCCTTTGCACCAAATAGCATTTTATCATTTTGGAATACAATTGATATTCTAAAAACAACCTGGAACAATTCTACAACATCCTAGGCCATAGATCTTAAATTGTAACATGAAACTGAAGATATTTTGCCAGAGTATCTAGATTTGTAATTCTTTCAACTGATCTCTTCCATTTTCGTATGGTTATTCTGTATATGTGGACCAGAACTGGTTATGGCCATCTTGCATATGGTTGGAGATAAAAACAGGGGGGATAAAAAGATAGTGCATGTTTTATTCAAAGCTTGCACATATGATGTGTAGATCTTGATGCAGTTTCGCTACAAAGAGAGCTAGGAGGTAGCGGTCACATGCTTTCAAAACAAAAACAACTTATTGGATGCTGGGAAGGGTGAGTCGGCTCTTTTAAACACTGAAACAAGGAACAGTTTTTGAGCAGTTTCCCCTCAGTCGAGGAACTAGGAACTGTTTGGCTTCCTTGTCCTTCGATATGCCCTCGTTTCTAGAAAAGAGCGTTTCTAAAGAAATCATTTTAGAACATTAAAATAGTGTCTTCCAATCCTACCCCAATTCCAGGGCAGATTAACACACTTTAAGGAAAGCATTATCTACCCCCACTATTTATTGATTGATTGATTGATTACTATAATTGACAAGAGAAAATTTATATCATCATGCATCACTGTTTTTGCTCTCACTCCCAGTCACAGATGTCTGTGACATTTTTGGGATGAAATGCACCATTTCCTGATGACAGTTTTGTTGTGCCACTTGAGAGCCAATCTAAATCACTTCTAATATACAATTCCAGCTTTAACCTTTGGAACCTGAGGCTTATGCTTGTCCTGGGTAAGACAGTGCTGTGAGCGGAGGAAGAAAGCAGTGTTTAGTTTATGCTTGTGTAAATGAATGAATGAATTTTAGTGAATTTCCAGTGAATGTTTCTGGATTTATTAAAGTTGCCATAACTTATTTTGTCAATTTTACAATATGAGCAATTATTACTTGGTTTGAAGTGAGTGTGTGATGATTTAGGTACATAATTTGCATGATGGGTTTCATGATGATGCAGTGGGTAACGTTTCTGTTTCATAGCTCGAGGGTCCCTGATTTCATCCCAAGCCTGCTTTACTGTTCTCCAGTTATATTATACCCCAGAAAATGCAGTAGTAGGTCAACAAGGGACTTTAAATTGCCCTGTGGTGCCCTGAGATAAATTGACCTCCAATCCAGTGTGTGTTCCTAGGATAGGCTCTGGATCCAACACAACTCTGACCAAGATAAAGTTCTTAATGAAGATAAATAAACTTATAAATGGACGGGAGATGATAAACTGATGTCTAATAATATTGTATTTGTTTCGTATTATTATTATTATTATTATTATTATTGTTGTTGTTGTTGGTTCTTCTTCTTCTTCTTCTTCTTTAAACAGCACACAGCATCCACATGGGCATACCTGCTGATCAGTCAGACAAGCTGCTACTCTCCAGCTGGGGTCTGCCCAAACCTGTGCTGGAGAAGTACCAGAGTCTGGGTGTGAAGCAGATGTTTGAGTGGCAGGCTGAATGTCTCACTCTTGGCAAAGTGTTGGAGGGGAACAATCTGGTGTACTCAGGTAATTCAACTGTTCGGTCTATAACAGGTACTTTATAGAATATCGGTGTGGAGCAACTGATGAAGACTTCAAGTCACAACAGTCTGAGATGAACAGGTATTCGATTAAAAAAATGTAGAACAATGTTTACTTTTCTTTAGTTTCTTTATCTGTTCGAATCGCTTATTCAGTCAAGGACTTTCATTTATAAACTATGTATGCATCTTTTTTTTAATATTCTATTCTATGACTTGTTTTTCATGAGCATTTCAAATGAACTTATTACACTGAAGCATGTTGTAAATGATAAGATTTGCAGCATTAGTCTCATGGAGCCTGATGTGACACTTAACATCATACACATAACACAATGAGAAAGATTATACTGCATGTAGTCCGTTCTCTACACATACCCACACACATGCCCAGATTGTGTTTATATTGTGAACTAAACTTTACCCCGAATAGCCCAGATGATAAGATAAACTTTATTGATCCTTGCATGGGAAATTCACATTGCATTAGCTCCAAGTGGAAGAAAATTAAGAGAGTGAATATTAAAAATTAAAACCACAGTATACAGGATTCTCATGGGTCCTTGAATTCCTTGAAAGATTGTGAATTTGAGAAAAATAATCAAGGCCTTGAAAGCTTTTGAAAATAGACATAAATAGACATGGGTGAACGAAAGTGCTTGAATTCATATATTTTATACAGCAATAGAAATTAAAGTTATGTTTGTTTGTTTGTTTGTTTTTTTACTTAAAGTAAAGATACTTAAAGTACTTAAAGATCCACTATGTACAATTTGGGGGAATCTTTTAGCATGGTATTCATAAGTGGTTTCATTAGTGTATAATTTACCTGTAACTACAAATCGTCGTGATTGTGAATGCTTGTGATCGTGATTGTGAATCAATATAGGGCGCGGGTCCACCCCCCAATATGAGCAAACAGAGAGCGCCTTCTGTGTTCTACATTTTTTACAAGAGGCATTGTGAATCCTGAAGACATGGCGGAAGAAGATAAAAAAGAAGTAAAGAAGAAATATGAGGAATCAGTGTTTGCTTGTGTTGGTTGACAAGTATGAGATCCCAAATATTTAAAAATGAAGGATTATATTTGGTATTTGGCATGCTAAAAGAAAGGGGAGTGTAAATGACGGTCTTTGAAGTACCTTACAAGCCCCTGACGGCCACTGTCCATTCTAATATGTGCTTGGAAAGAGAGGCAAGTGGGAGCAGCATTCGGTTGCTTGAATCCTACATAGTTGAACCTTATACATTTGTATATACCGTAGTTTATGTTCATCTGTTGCCTTGTGTCTCCTGCCGTCTGTGTGTCCTTGTTTCATGCACCACCTGCCTTAAGAAAGTGCTTGAATTTGAGTGAATTAACCTTGATCCATGTCTGAAACTATGTCATGTTGCATCCTTGAATTTGAGGACATCAGCCTGGAAAGTCCTGGAAAAGTCCTTGAATTTAAGAAAAATGTGGAATCCATGAATATTATGCACTACATGCCACTATGAAAATGCATATATTCTCTCTCACACGCACAAATATGTGTGTATGTATGTGTGTGTGTATTGAATATATAATATACTAAAATATTGCACAGGGAAAAAATATTTTATAGTTATAGAATGGGTTGCAGGTTTGAAAACATGAGATAAATACGATAAATGAAAGACAAAATGATGAGTGAAGGATTAGGATATGAAGCCTGACAAAAGCATTGTTCATTTGCTCTGTGGTTATATTGTGCATTGTGTACTCTAAATGTTATTCCATTTTTCCTCCTTATGAAGTTTTTAATCTTAAGAAACATTAGAGCATCGTTGTCCTTCAGCAGTGTTCGAGTGGAAGTTGGTCTGCTTCGCCGTAGTGATCCTGTTGTCCTTTATTTTCAGCCCCAACGAGCGCTGGGAAAACACTGGTTTCAGAGTTATTAATCTTAAAAAGAGTGTTGGAGACTAGACGTAAGGCCATATTCATCCTCCCTTTTGTTTCTGTGGCCAGAGAGAAAATGTTTTATCTCCAGGTTGGTTTACATCTTACCAGTGTTCACCACATCTATCGCACTCACACACTCTGAACTCTGGACAATTTTGAGTCTTTTCCCTGATAACTGTAGTGTTGTTTTACTGTCAGTCTTCTCACCGATGCACAACACATGTCAATTAATATTAGTATATTAAACATTGTCTAAACAGTTTGCACTTGTCCTTGTTTGTAGAATGTGTTTCAGGAGGCAGGGATGCGAGTTGAAGGCTATATGGGAAGTACATCAGCGGCTGGTGGCTTCTCTGCACTCGATGTGGCTGTGTGTACAATAGAGAAAGCCAATGGGCTTATCAACAGGCTCATTGAAGAGGACAGAATGGATTTGCTTGGTAATTTGTGTAGTAGTTGCTGTATGTTGCGTTATGTCTTATGTGCCTTGTGATAGCGATGTGTAAGGCTCCACCTTTTTTGCCCTCTTAGGGATTGTCGTGGTAGATGAGCTGCACATGCTGGGTGACTCTGGCCGTGGATATTTATTGGAGCTCTTGCTGACTAAAATCCAGTACATTGCAAAGAAAACAGCAGAGAAGTATGTTTTGGCTTGTTTGTTTTGGACTGGAGCCAGTTTATGATCATGCAGCTTCTTAAAGCATTTAGTATTTAATGCATTTAGATATTAATGAGCCTACAATGTTGTTCTGTAACTGTGTGAACATCAGCTGTAGCACTACACTGAACAGTACCTTCATTTAACATAAAACATGGAAGGTGAGACTTGATTTTTTTTGTAAGGAGTCAGAAAATCCTCAAGTAGCAAAATAGTAATTTATTCAATAAATATAAATTTCTCGCTTTGTTGTCCAGCATATAGTTAGACCATCTTAAACGGCCTCCTATTCACTACCTTCAGTAGGCTCACTTCCTAGTTGCTCCAACGTTATATAATTTGCCCTATGTAGTGCACTACATGCACAGCAAAGCATGATTTGAGGTTCTTCTACTGTCCTAGAGTGACTCCTTCTGTTGATTAGTTATTACTTTTTATTAGTTATAACTTTTAAGACACGCACTTTATATACAGTGGTGCTTGGAAGTTTGTGAACCCTTTAGAATTTTCATGTTTCAGAAGAGGGACTGATTGCAAAGAATCACATACTTTTTTCACTCACAGACATGTAATATTGGACCATTTCTCTTAATAAATACAAGGAAGAGTCAAAAGTAAAGGCAGTTTTTAAATTGTTAACCCAGAGAGAAAAAAACAAAGCTTGGAGTGGAAACATCCATCTTCTCCAGCGAAGAAGTAATTCAAAAGTCAGCCCTCCCTCAAGAAAATCATTTTAATGTTTTTTGGGACATGAAGGGGCCTATTCAGGTGCATTTCCAAGTGCATGGGCAAAGAGTGAATAGTGCAAATTGCTGATCTTTTTCGTGAAATAAACTTAAACCTGCAATGCACAGCAAAAGACTCTCCAAGATGGTCTTGCTGCACCATGATAATGCATATCTTCATACAGCAGCAGCGACAGTAGAGACAGTGCAACGGCTCGGGTTTGAACATGTTCCACATCCTTCTTACATCTTGGAATTGGTGCTGAGTGATTCGCATCTTTTTCAGTTACTTCTGTTAAAGTCGTTAAGTGTATTTTTGCCTTTACTTTTTGATTCTCCCTCATAAATGACCAGTTATCATATTTTTGTATCATTTGTTTAATTGGGTTCTCGTTATCTACCTTTAGAACTTGTGTGAGAATTTGTTGACATTAGGTTATTTTTATGCAATAATGTAGAAAATTAAATGTTCCAAAGGGTTCACAAACGTTCAAGTACCACTTTATACCTAATTTGAAAATATACAACATACATGAGTTTTAAATTATGGGGGAAAAGAAAACAAAACATTTTTTGCATTAAATTATTTCCTACAAGTATCATTTAGACAAATATTTGAGAAAACCTACTTCAGCTCTAAAATGTGTTTTGAGAGCTCTAACACAAATAGATATTCAAATGTAAATGATGGTGATTTCATTTTATATGACACCAGTTTTAGAGTTAGCCAGCACAAATTTTTCTGATGTGTATACAGAATACATCATTATATATTTAAATTCTCAAGACTGGATTGTTGCACTCCAATGTAATAATGATTTGGATAGTGTTACATGCCAAAAACCTACCTGTTTCCCTCCCTGTAGGTGCTCTGATAAAAGTTCCACTGATGGTGTACAGATTGTGGGAATGAGTGCCACTTTGCCAAACTTGGATCTCCTTGCTCATTGGCTAAACGCTGAACTGTACCATACAGTTTACCGTCCTGTGCCATTGATTGAGTGGGTTAAGATTGGTGCTAACATATATGATGGCTCCATGAACCTTGTCAGGCCTTTTACTCCTGCTCTCCCTGTTAAGGTCAGGATTTACTATGGCACTGAACATACATGATTGCTGTATACAGCTATAAAATAATAATAAGAGGCTGTGCTTCTGTCTTCAGGGTGATGATGACCACATTGTAAGCCTCTGCTTTGAGACGGTGCAGGCTGGTCATGCTGCATTGCTTTTCTGTCCCTCTAAGAACTGGTGTGAAAAGCTGGCAGACAGCATCGCTAGGGAGTTTTACAACCTTCACCAAAGTGGTTTGTGCACTAACCTGTTCAGGATGAACTATTAAACGTCTTAAACACTTTAAAACCCTCAATTTTATTGCTGGCTTATATATATTCTAGGGTATATATATTTTAACATTCCTGACCCTTTGGCCTAGGTTACCTCATCAGATTTCGTTAAATCAGCATCTTTACGTCTCATTGATTAGCAATAAAGACAATATAAAAGGAAGGTTCATTTTTACTTATGACCATTGGTGGTGCTGTTGCATTAGGTTTCACAAATAAAACAATATGGATGTCAAAATATAGTCCTTTTTCTTTTAGTAAGAGTGGCAGCTTAGCCTGCCAGTTCTGGATAAGATTAAAAAAAAAAAGATTGAGATGAAAAAAAGATTTTTTTCCCCCCTGCAGATTATTAAGACCAAATAAAAATCAGACATTTGAATAGTTGTTATAAACTAGATGGTGCCTAAGCCGAAGAGTTCTCCTTTTTCCCCCTTCTTAGAGAAACAGTCAGAATCTGGAGTGCACTCTGTGTCTCTGAACCTTGAGGGTCTCCAGGATGTCGTGGCTCAGTTAAAACGCACATCTGCAGGCCTGGATGACATCCTGAAGCGCACGGTCCCCTGGGGTGTAGCCTTCCATCACGCAGGTACCTGGTGTTTATATTGACCATCACTATCAGAATATAGTGAGGTGACCTGTACTGTATGCCCAGTCTGTGGTTTGAGATTGACTCACTTCAAATGTGCGGATTGTTTAGAATCTTTGGTATGAATGAAAGGTCTGTCTGTCTGTCTGTCTGCTGGGTCCAGCCTTTTAATATTCAAAGACGTTTCAAAGAATGTAGAGAATGATTAGAATGTTCAGTATGTACAAATTTTCTCTTTCTTTCGTTCTTTGTCTCTTTCTTTCTTTCTTTCTTTCTTTCTTTCTTTCTTTCTTTCTTTCTTTCTCTTTTCCTTTCCCTTCTTTATTTCTTTTATTTCTTTTGGGTATAATCTTGTTTTCTATATCATATAAAAGATTAGTCACGTAATTAAGAAACACTACTCAATGACACGTCTCAAGGAATGTACAGTTTGTTTGTAATGTTCAGTATGTATAAATGGTATTTCAGCATTTAAAGGACTAGTCTCGCTATGATTACGAAACGTATTCCGACATTGACACATTTGAACAAACACATGATTTTCATTTTCATTCCGTACAGATGGGCCTTTTTCTGTGTATATCAAATAAGTCACATTAGTTTGTGTCTAATTTGACTGAGCAGTTACAATAAATAAAGGCATGATTTCATTATATTCATTACGATTTTTGATTTAGGTTTGACGTTTGATGAGCGGGACATCCTGGAGGGTGCCTTTCGTCAGGGCTTCCTCAGGGTCCTGGTCGCCACCTCTACTTTGTCCTCTGGTGTAAATCTGCCTGCACGCCGCGTGATTATCAGAACCCCGGTGTTTAACGGACATCTGCTGGACATACTGACCTACAAACAGATGGTGGGAAGAGCAGGCCGTAAAGGAGTGGACACTGTTGGCAAGTCCTGTTTATTTATTTTTTTATATATTTTTGAAAGTAACTGAATCTAAAGATGTCACATATAGGTATTTCATATCTCAGGATGAGCACTTGACATTGATTATTCTTCTTTTAATGAATTATGTTGCCAGGTGAAAGTGTCCTGGTGTGTAAGGAGTCTGAGCGCATGAAGGGCATGAGTTTAATCCAAGGCTCCTTAAAGCCCATCAGCAGCTGTCTGGTGAAGCGTGAAGGAGAGGGAGTCACTACCAGCATGCTCCGAGCTATTCTGGAGGTTATAGTAACAATGCTACCTACTAGCCATCTGCCTTTATGCTAAGTTATATTTTTCCAGGTGCACAAACTAATGATACTAAACAATGGGGTACAATTAAGAAGCTTAGGGCCGCCCATGCAGATGACTTTTCATTACTGTAAACCTCTCGTCCCATCTACTATTAGATCATAGTGGGTGAAGTTGCCAGTACACCTGAGGAGGTGAGGATGTATGCGTCATGCACTCTGCTGGCAGCCAGCATGGCGTCTGAACATCCCGATCAGCCCGGCGCAGCTCGGAGCCATGGGGCCATTGAAGCCTGCATGGATTGGCTGATGGATAACGAGTTTATTCATATCCAGAAGAAAGGAGATGGTGAGTAGACCTTTAGATACAGCAGCTCTGTTTGACATAGTTTGCACGCCAACATTGTGAAACTATGTACTTCTGTTGCAGAGGAGAAATACCATCCTACTCAGCTGGGTTCTGCCACATTGTCGTCATCTCTGTCACCACCAGAAGCTCTGGGAATTTTTGCTGACCTACAAAGAGCCATGAAAGGCTTTATTCTTGAAAATGATCTCCACATTCTTTACCAGGTAGAGAAGAGCTAAGTCTCACTCTTTACTATATTGGATGTTTTAAATTTGAAGACTCTTCTGCTGCCTGCAGTGTAGTTTGCACATGTACTTAAAGCACAGGAAAATCTTCCCCTTCCTTCAACCAGTCCACTCAGCTGAAACCTTGTATAACTTGTGAGTTCCTTTGATTAAAGTCAAAGCGGGTAGAAGCTTAAAGGGGGAGTCATCGTTTGCGAAGAAAGATTGTTGATATTTGGACTCAACAGCCAAACAAATACACACCTCTGTTCAGTACTTCAGAAGCTCCGCCCCTCAAATTAATGGATGAGCAATGACACTAACAATGACACAACTGTCTCCTCCCCCTCCCTTCTCCCTGTCTTCTGATTGGCTGAAATGTGTCCCCTGTTGCTGAGCTAGGGCTGTGTACGAGCACCAGGTGTCCAGAATGTCATGCAGATTGTAGAATAACATCTATATTTCGAACCAAATTAATAATATTGGTAATATTTATTAAAATACCATTCTGCCATTCTACCAGTTTATCGCATCCATCTGTCTGTTCATATTGTACACATATAGCAGTTTGATAAAGAAGGCACTTTCACACCGCAGGGACTTTTCGTAGTTCTCAGAACTGTTGGAGGAAGTACCGTAGTCCCCTTTTTCATGTGTTCACACTGCAGGAATTGAGGATGATTGTAGTTCTTAGAAGCCGTTTTCAGGGACTTTTTTAGCTCCTGCTTCGGGGTAGGCCCTTTGCCAGCACAGTAAGAACCATGAGAGACGCATGTGTTCAGTGAGAGTTTTCGAGTCGTGCAGTTGTTTTTTAATCAGTCAGTGTACATTAGACGAACAGGATAATACAGACAGAAACGTACACAAATGCACTTTTTATAATAAACATCCACATGAAATTCGGTGGGTAACAGATGAAAGAAGCTGGAACCTGAGGTGGAGTGGAGGGCAAACTAAACTGAAACTAAAAAAGAGCTTGATTTAAAAGCGTGTGTGCCGCCTCTCTTGTTATTGCAACAAATCCAATCGTAAAGAAGGAGGAAGCGCAATCCGAGATTAGGAAACGAGACTGGTTGAAATCATCACTAAAATCACTGGGGGGAAAAAATCAAAAATCAGCAAAAATCAGTGCATTTTATCGTAGCCAGATTGTAGTGATATGAAAACTCTTTGCATCTTAAATTGAACAGCTGAACAAATGAACAAAGTGAAACTTGCAGTCTGTGCACTTCTTTGATACAACACGAGGGGGAATACATGTTGGTTGAAATAACTAAAGTCACTGAAAAAAATCAGCACTAGTATATTTTCTAATTGCCAGATAGTCTATATAAAAAAATCTGTGTCTTTGTATTGCATAGCCAAAGCCAGTTTGACTGTAAACATTCAGAGTCGAGTTAAGCCTTAAATCCATGTGAAACATTACGTGTGTAAACAACAGCTTTTAACTTTAAAATGAAGAAAATAAACACGGATATGGACAGACAGTTCAGACTGAGCCGATTTTGATGTGGCTCATGTCCCTCCATTATCTAGCTAACGTAGCTTCTGAGTGGTAATTCAACATCTAGGTGATTGCGAGGAGGTCAAAGTATTTTCCCCGCAAATTTTATCCTACGTTGTTCCATGTCATTATTTAGTCTGTAGAGTTCCATATTTCTAACAGACATGTAATGACGGGAAGTTTACAAGATGCGTCTAGGGGCCTAGTAGTTCCGTTTGTCATTTCTTGTACAAGTTGTAAAAGCTCAGAACTGGTTTATGAATCAATGTCTGTGTATTTTACAGATAACGCCAGTATACGTCGACTGGACAACAATAGACTGGTACCAGTTCTTCTGTCTGTGGGAGCAGCTGCCTTCTGCGATGAAACGAGTTGCAGAGATGGTGGGAATTCAGGAAGGCTTTCTGGCACGCTCTGTTAGCGGGAAATTGATCGCCAAAACGGAAAAACAGCACAGACAGATGGCCATTCACAAACGGTAACATCACGTTTCTGAACTTTTTTAATGCAGGATTCTTATATTGTTAAATGCTCGTATTTGTCTAGGTTTCTGGTCATGTCTACTTTGTCTTAGCCAAGACATATATTGGGGTACACCTGCTTGGAGGAATTGCCCTTCATTTTACTAATGTATCCCAAAATAAATGTAAGGTAGAAACGTCACGTTTGTTTTGTTGTGTCTTGTAGTTTTTTCACCACGCTTGTATTGTTCGAGCTGGTCAACGAGGAGCCTCTTGGAGTCGTGGCGAAGAAGTACGGCTGTAGCCGAGGACAGCTGCAGTCCCTTCAGCACTCAGCCTCTACCTATGCAGGTTTCCTGTCTATTTATTACGTTGGGCTATAAATCCTTGCAGTACTGTATATAGAACTTTGGTAAGAACAGAATTTGTGTCTAGAGGTAATTAAGGTTATTGTGAATGGCAGGTATGGTTACAGTCTTCTGTAATCGTCTCGGATGGCACAACCTCGAGCTCCTGCTATCGCAATTCCAAAGTCGTTTGAGTTTCGGAGTGCAGCGAGAGCTGTGCGATCTGGTGCGGATTTCTTTGCTGAACGCCCAGAGAGCACGAGCACTCTACAATGCTGGTTTGGTTACCGTGGCTGAGGTCACACGTGCAAACCTGAATGATATCGAGAAAGCCTTGAGGAAAGCTGTTCCTTTCAAAAGGTAACTTGTATTACTCATTTGACACAGACAGGGTGCAGGTGTTGTTTTGATTCTTGCAGCACTTTAAACGGTCAATGTACATATTTAAAAGATGACTAGCTGCTTATGATTTCTGTTTATGATAGTTCTCGGCAGGCAGTGGACGAGAGCGAGGAGGAGGTTCGGGAACGCAGGAGTATGCGCTGTATTTGGGTCAGCGGGAAGAAAGCTTTGACTGAGAGTGAGGCTGCGCAGCAGATCATGTCGGAAGCCAGGCTGATCCTCCAGCAGGACTTGGCCCTTCTTGGTGTGGAGTGGAACCCCAACTCCCTCCCATCAGAGGCTAGAGGAGATTTTTTAGAAGAATCAAGTTTAAAGTCTTCATCTGAGGGTTCATCCAACAAGAAGAATGTTAAGACTGAGAACTTGAGGAAACTCATAAAAGGACGTCATATACCGGCTGATCAAAATCCTCCATCTGATAATGCTCAAAGTCCTACAAACCCAAAGTGTTCAACTGCAAATCTAGAAAACCCTATGAACTCTGAACGGCAAACTAATGCCTTACATAAAGTACTAAAATCCATAAGTGCTAAAGACAAAATAGGTCAAAATGGCTGCGACACTACAGAGATATCATCAGCATTTCTTGCAAATTGTGCCAACACTTCTAATCTGCATTGCAACTCTATCTCATGTGATGACCGTCATTCTGCCAGTCCACTACCTAAACGCCGACGGGTGGAAGATGATGAAATGAAGTTTGATTCTCTTACCAGAGTAACTGACACAGAAAAAACATGTCAAAGAAGAGATGTTGAGGTTCAGCAAACAGCAGTGGTTTCTTTGAATAATTGTCATGCTGATTTGAATTGTGGAAAGACACCACCTATTTCAAAACCCTTAAGCACAGCATTAAACCAAAACTGTAAGCCACAGACATCCTGCCCATCATCTAAACCTTTTCATGTTGGGGAGGCCCCAGTGTTATCTAGTCAGCCCCAGTTTTTTTCATGTGATGAGAAAACGTACACAGATGACGTAAAAAACGAATATAAAGATCTTAATTCAGGAAACAGGACGATTATTTCTGAAAAGGAACCTAGAAAGGGGGAATGCACAGACTCTTACAAGAAAGTGTCAAGAAGAACTTCTGTAGAATTTTTGGTGAGCTCAGAACTAAAGCCTAGAGTTGCATCAGATGTAATACTAATTTCAGGGGAAAAGTGTAATTCTCCAGATTTGTACACAGGGGATTTGGAAGAATTTGGTGATAGTTTTCAGCTTGACACTCAGACCGAACGAATGTTGCTGCTCGAGGACAAATTGCCTCATAGCAACGGCAGGTCAAATACTAATCGTAAATTTATGACTACACACAGTTATGTTGGAACCGCCCAAAGCCCTCACTCTGAAAATCTAGTCCCAGAGAAGAGGCATGAACAGAAAAATAACAAGGATCCAAATGATGGAGCATCATTAGTTTCTGATAATATTCCAAATGATTTACCTTCAATTAAAACTAAACCCAAGTATAACATTTCACTGACAGACAGTCAACTGGAGAACCTTCTCAATTTCACAAACCAAAACACTGAATCATGTGAAATGCACTTGAATTCAAAACTCCAAGGCCAAACAGACAATTCAGACACTATGACGAAAGAGATACCTGAAGATATTGTGGACAACAGTCCCAACAGAAGCAGCAGTTTTCTCTTTGATAGTCTGTATGACGGCTCCATCTTGGAGGCCCTGGAGGGAGGTGAGGCAGGATTTCCTGCAGAATCCAAAGGATACAAAGCTGTAGATGCAAATACAAGTTCACGTGATCCACCCAGGGTATTAAATGAAGAGAACAAAGTGGAAGTGGAAGATCAAGAGGCAGTACAGTGGGGCGAGTCTTCTTTTAACCTGTCAGAATGGGGAGATTCGTTACTCATAGGAGAGCATTATCTGGAGAAGCGGAACAGTGGATTTAAGATCTGTGCTGGACCAAAAGATAGCTTGAGTGAAGGAGAAAAGCCCTGTTACACAGACGACGTTGTGTCCGAGATACAAGTATCGCAAGACAATGCGCTTCATTCAGAAGGTGGTGCCAGTTCTTCATTCCATCTAAGCCCAGGAATGCAAAACATTTTCGATAAGTGGTCAGATCAGTTCTCAACCCTCCATGAACTTACAGGGCAAACAGATGCAAATGTGGTGTCGGCTGAAGCTAAGCCTGAGCATGCGAGTCACAGAGGATCATTTTCAGAGAATTTGCATGTAATAAAACCAAATTCAATGCCCCAAGATCTTATTCCTCCCACACCAGTATGTGAGCCTGTCACACCCCGAGTCAAAATGACAACTTCAGCTGTAGAGTCACCTCGAAATCACCACACTCGCATAGAATCTAGATTCAATTCACCTCCAAATTCTGGCCCTGAGGATAATCAGCAACCGAAGGCCTTGTCACAGTTAGAGTCATCCCCGAGTGCTGAGGGCTTTTCACTGCAGCTTTCACAGGATGCCTCCATCTCTGGCTCCAATTTGAGCAGTCCAGAATCCTTCTCTATTATTGATGTGGCAAGTGATAAAAGACTTTTTGACACGTTTGTAAAGGAGTGGAAAACAAAGAAGAGATTTTCTCTGGCTGTGGCCTGTGAGAGGAAAGATGGCACAGCGCAACCTGAACCGGTTATCGGGAGCAAATTTAAAAAAGGTAATTTGTGTATGCAGTTAAATGTGAGCATGGGATTATCAGATAGTATTGTAATTCCCAGTTCAGAAGGTCTTGACTTATTATAACACCTTAACAATGCAGCTTTAAAGCTAGTACTGGTTGTGAGGCAAATCATAGGTTCATATGTTTTTATTTCTATGGCAACAATGTGCACAGAAACTTGCGTGGTGTACTCTCCATGTAAATTGATTTTAAGAGAAACATAGTTATTGACGTGAAGTTTTCTGAAAGGAGTTGTTTATCATTTTTCGAAAGGAGTCTCCAGTATAACAGCCACCTATAAAGCTGTAGCATAAGGCACCCAATATCATGACAGAGCAATTTGTGCATTGCGGTTTCTCTGAACTGGAGTTTTTTTTTTTAATCAGCCTTTATGGGGGAGTGTTGCAATAATGTAGGGGATAGCATGTTGCATAACACTAAATGCAACTGTAAACAGATAGTAAGTACAGTAAGATGTGTTCTTTAGTAAATTTGAAAAAAATTTTGTTAACAACTTGCTATGGAATGTGTGGAATAAAACACTTCAAGCAGGTATTGGAAAATAATCAACTTCAAGTCGATAAAATGACGACCACTTTGCATTGGGCTGCATCACATCACCCTGTTGCTGACTGATTTTCTTTTAAAAACATACCCCCGTGTCTTTGTATTCATCACTTAATGTTTTATGTTTAAAGCAACTACCCCGATGAGGACCAAAAAGAAAGATGGCTTTGCCATAAAGGGATATGGCAATCTAACAGTAACTGGCTTGGCTATAAGCTGGGGAGGAAAGGATGCATATTATATATCACTACAACAGGAACTAACAGATACAGGTACTAAATGCACCTTTTCACTTTAAATTAAATGTTTACCCCCTTTTTTTTTACGATTCTCAAATCCCACTTATTTAAAACCCTTCAAACTGGTATTTCTCCAGCAGATATAAGTGCAAGCTTAGCGCCACCACCACTTGATGAAAATCTGTCAGTAGGAGAGAGGATGAAGTGCATTCAGGCCTGTGTGACAAGGTCCACTTCTGGTGCTGACGGCGTGACTGTTGCTTATGATTATATTAAGGTGTATAAGATTCTAGTCCTGGCGTGTGGACTTTCAATACGAGGTGTATTTGAGGACCCTAAGGTGAGGAACACAGCAAATGCCATCTACGTGTCTAACAACAGTCTGCTGATGATTTTATATGAGCGATGATTGTACCACAGTGCTGATGAATTCTGAAATCTGATTATTCATAAGGTGCTGGTGAAGTTTCTATAACAGCAGCTCTGACAGTAGGTCCAGTTGTACTTCATATCACAGGTTTATATCAACGCGCTCGCACGTCTATAGTAATAACTTATTCATAGGGACTTAGAACAGACGGGTAGATTAAGAGATGGTAACTAAAAGAGACATACGTGAAGACATCTGGAAAAAAAGTGTGTTTGTGTATTACTTATGGAAAGAGTCTCCACTGTTAGATTTTCACGACAGTTGGTGGAAAAGCACTGGTAAACCCCCAGTATTCTGTGAAATAGGAAAGTCTTGTGCATTCCGTTTTCTCATTAGCATAACAAGGTTTTTTTTTTGTTTTTTTTGTTTTTGCTTTCTTATTAAATTCAAGAGGGAAAGGTAACAAAGAGAGGCTGTTGAGGGAGTGAGTGTTCATAGCGATAACAGGAATCAACTTGTCTTATGGACTAAATGTAACAGTTATTCAAATCTTTGCCAAAGTGTCCTTCTTTAATGAATAAAGATGTATTTCTTGACAAATTGCTGTGGTAGAAGAGAAATGAAGCTCTACTTCAGGGTAGTAAAAGTCCTCTGTTCGCTTTCATCATCTGCATCACATCACCCCGGCGGTGCTGATTTTCCTCTAACAGCACACCCTGAATTATTATATTCTTTACCTTGTGGAGCTATGTAATGAAATGTTTGCCTTTAATTACTTGATCTGTCATTTTGTACATCCTCTGAATTAGCTTTGGTAATTTTAGGTTGCTTGTTGGCTCCTGGATCCAGGCTCCAAGGAACGCACCCTCCACAATATGGTGGCAAATTTTACACCACAGGATCTGACCTTGTTGGAGGGAATTAGCCCGGGACAGGGTGTGGAAAGTCTGGGTATTTATGGGGACTCGAGTCATCCTGGTCGGTACAGAGCAGCCATCGAGTCTGTTCTTATATTTAGAGTCATGACACAACTCAATGTGCTGATGGGAAAAGATGGTTTCTTAGGTACTTGGCACAGATTTAACATAACAGATGTCTTGTTACTAATAATGTTATAATAGTTAGTGAATTGTTTATTGTATGATATATAATATATATGATGTATATAATTTTTTGCATTGTCAGATGTATTCCAACAAGTAGAGATGCCCACTCAGTACTGCTTGGCTCTCCTGGAACTGAATGGTATTGGGTTTAGCGTCACTGAATGTGAAGCTCAGAAACATGTGATGCAGGCTAAACTCAGTGACCTGGAAAATAAGGCCTATCAGTTGGCTGGTCATAGCTTCTCTTTGACCAGTCCAGAGGATGTTGCTGAGGTCTGTTTCAATCTGGGCAAGCCTTATGATACACAGTTTGTGGTCTTTGTGTTGGCTGAAATTACCATGGAATTTTTTTTTCTTGAGCAATTCTGTTTTGCAATTTCTAGGTCTTGTTTCTCGAACTGAAGCTACCTCCAAATGGTGATTTAAATTCTCTAAAGAATAAAAAGACTCTGGGCTACACCAGGCGGGCAGGAGCAGGCGCTCGTGTAAAACTTTCCAAGCAGTTTAGCACAACGAAGGTAATTTCCCACAATCGTTAATCAGTTTAAACTATGAACTTTTCCACACCCTTCAGTCTTTGCTATAAAGTGTATAATTTACAAATGAGACCAGAAGCTTCTGTCATGATAACTGAATGCAAAAAATCACAAACAACTGGAAAAAAAAAACCAACAAAAAAATGTACAACTATTTTAAAATCTACATAAATTTAAAAAAACAAAACAAAACAAAAATGAAGTGTTAGGATCCAAAAGCTGTTCATGTGACAGAGGGCGGAGGAAGTGGGAAAACATATGCAGGTTATAAGAGAATGTTTACTACATTCAGAAACATTAACATTGGTGAAGAAATTTTTCTGAAGAAGTATCTGTAACCCTAGCACACTGTTTTGTTGTGATTAATTACAATTCTTTGTCTTTTTTATTTAGTTTTAAGGTTGTACAAGGGTGAGTCAAATGGAAAAAAAAAACAATTATAAAAAAAAGTTTGCAGTTTATTGCAAATAAGTGTTTGATGTTTTAAGGTTCTCATTAGATTCCACCCTCTTACAAACCCCGGCACTCGACTGTACGTTCAGACACATTTGCTCCTGTGATTTAAACAGGATGTGCTCGAAAAGCTCAAGCCATTGCATCCATTACCAGGAGTCATTCTAGAGTGGAGGAGAATAACAAATGCCATGACCAAGGTGGTATTTCCCCTGCAAAGAGAAAAGTGTTGGCACCCTCGACTAGAGATGGACAGAATTTACCCAGTATCTCAGTCCCACACAGCTACAGGTGTGACACATGAAAAAGGAAGATTTGCAGACAATATGATCTACACATTTCAGCTTAATCTCCTGCATCTGCACATTTCAAGAAATCTACTTGATTAATTAAGAAATTAACATTTCAAGAAATTTAACGTTTTCCCCATTTTGTGCTTCTTCATGTAGGGAGGGTGAGTTTTACTGAACCCAATATCCAGAATGTCCCCAAAGACTTTGAAATCCAAATGCCAACACTTATTGGAGAAAGCCAACCATCACAAAATAACATGGCCTCAAGCAAGACAAGGTGAGCTTGTGTGCTCATGGCAAAAGAAAATGCAAAAGACTGCATCTTTTTACAGACTCTGACGTCTTTGTGTTTTTCAAAGGGCTAAAATATCCCGGACGCATCATCAGTTGGTATCACTAATCAAAGATTCAGACAGATCCCCAGAGAAGGGGATGCCTTTTTCTGTTAGCATGAGGCATGCTTTTGTTCCTTTCTCAGGTAAAGAACCTTTTTTTTTTTTCTTTTTTTTTTAGGACAGGTGTGCATGTTAAATACCCATGATCAAACAATATGCTTCTGGTTTTAATAGGGGGATTAATTTTGGCTGCAGACTACTCCCAGCTAGAGCTCCGCATCTTGGCTCACTTGTCCCGTGACAGACGGCTCCTTCAGGTCCTCAACAGTGGCGAAGATGTTTTTAAAAGCATCGCTGCAGAGTGGAAGATGGTGGATCCCAAGTCAGTTGATGATCGCATGAGACAAGAAGCTAAACAAGTGAGACATAGGGGGAAGTCCTGGGAAACTTTGATTGCAGTCTTATTATGTAGGGGGTAACCTTTTGGTAGTCTTGCTAGCCAAAATATGCAGTTCTTTGCTAGAACATCGCCCTGTTTGATTCAAGTGTGGTGGTTCTTGTCCCTCACCAGTCAACCACCTGATTTTATCAAAGCAGTGATTTCTTTTTGAAGTCTTTTTGAGTCTTAATCTTGTGGTTAGTACAGCATGTGCGATGTCAATGGATGGAATGCTAGGACCGCACTCGGTTTCTAGTTCACTGTAATCTCAGCTAAGTTTAAGCAGTGGTTTTATACCACAGTGGTGCTGCTTTCTTGCGTTCGATTTGTCAAAACATGTTGATTCATTTTCTGTAACAGACGCCCTGACAATTCTGTGGCTGCAAATCACAGGTTTATATTAATACAGTATGCTCTCCAAATATGTTCTAGTTTCTGTAGGGACTTCTAATTCACAGGGGTTTATTGAGAGTATGCTAAACATAGTATAAGACTGGTTAATAAATGGCTTAAGGAAAGCCTTGTGGACAGAGGGCTTCGCAGTTTCTTGCTAGTGCTGTTTTTTGTCTTATTAATTTCAAGTAAGGCTGGTGATGGAATGACTGAAATCTGTTATGACAGATGTCATAAGACAAGCTAACACTCACTTATTTCACAGATGTTGCACAAGATTAAATGTAATGCAGTGAATGAAAAGTACAATGTGTCATTTTGGAATTTATTATACTTATTAATCATTCCCATTTTAAGAGAGAAGTGATACTAATGATTATCACACACGAAACACAGCACAGCACAGCATGACACAGTGAAATTACTTCTCTGCATTTAACCCACTCACCAAGTGAAGCAGGGGGCAGCCCTGCGCATGGGGACAGTACCTTGCTCAGTGTACCTCAGTATACCTTGTTGGTCCTGGGTCTTGAACCCACAACCTTCCGATTGAAGGGCCAATGCCCTGACCGCTAGGCTGCCACTGCCCCACGGGAATAAAACACATGCACATGTGTGCCACAATACATTGCCACTACCATAGACGCTACCTGATATTATAAGAAAAAGGTTTAAATTTTAATAGTGTTTAATAGAATATTCCAGTAGCTCACTGAGGAAGTTGTGCTCCTGTTCCTACAGATCTGTTATGGAATAATCTACGGCATGGGAGCAAAGTCATTAGGAGAGCAAATGGGTATTGATGAAAACGATGCTGCCTGTTACATTGAAACATTCAAGTCTAGATACACAGGTAAATTCCAGGCTACTTCTCCGAGTTGGAATAACTACTAATTATATAATTAGGCTTAACTGTTTGACTTGATTGACTTTGTTTTACCTCAAAGGCATACAGGCATTTCTTCGTGAAACTGTGAAGAACTGCAGTAAAAATGGCTTTGTGAAGACGTTACTTGGCAGGAAGAGGTTTCTGCCTGGAATCAAGGAGTCAAACGCGTACATTAAGTCTCATGTAAGGTTCTTTAGTAGACGTTTGTTAAAAAATGTTGGAAATGCTGAAAAATTTTTTTTTTTAAAAGTTAGGTGGTCTTTTTTTTTTTTTTTAAAGTTGATTTCTTCCCCACAACAGGCAGAACGCCAGGCTGTGAATACAACAGTCCAGGGCTCTGCAGCAGATATTGTCAAACTGGCTACCATCAATATCCAACGCAGACTGGAGACCGCTTTTCCTGAAGTGCTGCTGTCACATCAGCATTACTCCAGTGGGACAGGTAAATCCTCCTGTCTCTGAACTGAAGATGATCTCTCCCTGTTAGGATATTCATGACTCATGATTTTTTGTTTATTTATTAGACAAAGTGCGATGCAGGCCTTGGTCCAGACCTTTTCGAGGAGCCTTCTTTATACTTCAGCTACATGATGAACTTATCTATGAGGTTGGAGAGGAGGATATCATCCAGGTGAGTAGACTGCTCTAAAAGGTTAACCTCAAAGCCATGATGTCAAAGAGGCTGCAAGTCATAAGAGTGTATAACTGGCTAATGGGTATTAGAAGTCATGCATGAATAAGAGCAGTTACCGGTAATGCTTTCTTTTGAGCTGTGTGACATGGAAAGGGCAGCAGTTTGAAAATAGATTGTGGCTTGTGCACCTTTCCTCTAGGGATGAATAAAGCTGTCTCTGTCCATCTGTATGTCTATCTATCACATGGAGGAAGCACATGCTAACCTTCACCCTCAAATCTTGGTGTCTGTTGTGAGTGAAGAGCTAAGTAATGGGTGGGAACTGACAGATGACCAAAAGTGGGAGGGAACAAGGTTATTAAAAAAAACAGTTCAGTTAGATTTCATTTTCTCTCTTCTTTGTCAGGTTGCACAAATTGTGAAATGGGAAATGGAAGCTGCTGTGAAATTGTATGTGAAGCTCAGGGCAAAGGTTCAAGTAGGCCCAAGCTGGGGAAACCTTCAAGAGTTGGATATTTGAACAAAACATGGATTTTACGTTTTCTAACAAATGTGCTGCTTAACAAAATTACTAAATGTAATTCTGTAATCACTAAATGTGAATATTTTATACTCCAATGCACTTTCCCTTGCTTGGTATGAACCATCTTAAATCATACTTATCTACAGGAACATTTTAAGAAAGACTAATCATGAATTGCATGTAGAGTTGTGTGGTATAAAAATTAAATTGTCATTTTTATCCTGTAAATAAAAAAAACGAGAAATTTCAAATGCATGTTTAAATGTTTATTGTTTTATTTGAAGAACATCTTGCTTTCTGAGCAAATGTCTGCCTATCCACACAGGATTTTCCTTCCCTACCTCCTGCTCAGTTATGTAAGCTCTACTTACTATATGCAATTAGGCTTCATTCAGTAAGCATCTAAAGCACTTGGCACAGTTAAGACAGAAAGGTGCGTACAGTGCCTTTTACCAAGCCTCTACATATGGGGCACTTGCGTAATGAAGGAGCACACTCTTTACAGACCACCAGGTGCCCGCATGGTATAAAGACAATGTTGACTTCTTTATCCATGCAAACTTTACATGTGCGTTCCTCTTGAAGTCTCCTCAGCTGTTCCTCCATCGGCAGGTCTGTGAAATAAAAACAGATCGTATTACTTTAATAAATAGTTTCTATACTGTTCAGTCTTTCAGGGCAGGATCTGTATCTGATTCCCTTAGTGTCAAAGCTACAAACTGAACAAAGAAAAGAAAAGAAAAAAAAAGCACTAAAAGCCAAACAAAAACCAAAACCTCTCATATTTGAGGATACCTGAAAGATCTTGACTCGGTGATACAGCTTCATTTGTCTGGGCTGAAATTGCAGTGAAAAGAACATAAAATGGATTGTCAGTAATATGTCGTGGTGCACGATTGTTGTGGAATTCTCCCTGCATAAAAAAAGTGCATCTATAAAGTGGTTTTTTTTTTTTTTTAAGGAGATGGGGATCCCATTTATGTGTTCCTACCTGCTATGTGTCAACTATAAAGGTTTTACACAGACAAGGACTAACACTTAACACTGAAAATTCACAGACACTGCATAGACAAAATATAAAAAGGTTAAATACCCATTAGCTCTCTTAAGAGGTACACATCATTCTTTTTGATCCAGTTGCGGAAGACCTCTGCTGCGGCATTCCCCTTCGACAGGACCAAATCGATGAGCTGACCCGTCTGCTGCTTGGCTGAAGTGCAGTTGTGTATGGTGTCATACTCCTTTTGTGAAATTACATTCTCCTCCAATAGATGATCCATTAGGCTCTGCACACTTTTCAAACGTTGCGTCAAGGCAGCATGGTGCTTCTTCAAAAATGTAAATCCATCTACAAAGAAAAAAAAAAGCAAATATTATAGAAGGATATCCACACAAGATAGATTTGAACTAGTAAATGAACATGCACAAAGACAAACCTGATGCCATTTCCTCTGCAAACATTTCTCGCTCTTCTTCTCGTTTTTCGTCCTCCGCACTCAGCAGGTCAGACACCAGCTCCTGCACTGTTTTATAGTTTTCTCCACTGGTGAGAATTTTGCTCTGGACAGTCTGCTTCACTAAATTGCGCTCAAAGCCCATTTCTAAGGCTGCTTTCACCACAGGTGTGTTCATCATTACAGCATCTTCTGAGCGCTCTTCTCCTGGCCCCAAATGTACAACTGCAAATAAAAGTGAACAGACAAGAATTAGATCAGTGTTTCCCAACCTTTTGATATGACATTGGTAGTACTAACTTTACAACCCATCACATTTGTTTTACTTATTACACACAATGTTCCATAGTATTGTTTACTTACCAGGTGGATCAACAAATTCCCTCGAGTCCCCATTATTCAACAGCTGAGGGGATAAAATTAAGAACCAAGGTTAATCTCTTGTAGTAAGAAAACATAATACAGCCAGTATACAGATTTTCTTTTTTCCTTTACAAACCTGTTCAAACAATCTTGGAAATCTGGCCTGGATCTGATGAACAAACTCTTGCCCCTTCTCTTGCAAAAGGTACTCACATCTACAACAGGGAGGGATTTAAAATGTAAGCTTGATCCACTAAAAAAAAAAATAATAATAAAAAAAAAATAATAAAAAAATGAAAACCACACACAACTGAATACAAAGAGAAACAGAGATAAAATCACTTTACCTGGGAAACCATTTAGCATGTTCAACCCAAGGGTCGTCCCCCGATTCCCAACATCTGAGTCCTCCGTCACAACAGAAACACTTTACATCGTCGTTACGACCTACAAAACAAGGAATCTTCCTCAGATATCATGCTGAACAAATACAAAAAAAATAAACCAAAAAAACCCAAACAAAACTAAATTAACGAAAGCTTTACTGTTCTTACCAACGTAGTAAAAACCAGCCTTGGCCAGCTGATCGGGTCGGACAGGTATTCTTGCCGGCCAGTTGACAAATGTGAGCAGCCTTTCTTCACACTGCTGCATTGCAGGGTTGGACACGTTAGCCAAATTGGCCAAACCGCCAGCTATTGGGACGTTATCAGCTCGGTCACCTCTCACAAAGCGGCAGTTAGGATAGTGCCTCTGGTGCTCGGATACGGCCCTATCGCCAGGCTCCCAGTTGCTCAGGTGCCCACCACAGCTGAAGCAAGCCACCCTGTCTCCCTGGCTCAGATAATAGAAACCAGCCTTGGCAAGCTCAGCAGGGGTGATCATGGTAAGGGTCCAATTCTGAAAGGTGTCCAAGCGATCTTGCTCGCGTCGCATGCTGGGATTGTGGCAAGCAGGTGGTCTCTGATGGGACATGTCTTCCACGCCACGAGATGACAGAGGGCTGGAGGGGGCAAGGTTGCTCATGTTCAGATAACCAGCTTGCTCATCTGTCTGGCCTGAAGCTGAAGTGGTTGCGGGAAGGTTTAGTTGCAGGATAGTAGCATTGCGGAGAGGTGAAAAGGCTGAATGGGAGGAGGACAGGAGATTGGTGGTGGAAGGCAAGCTCTGAATGAAGGTGCAGTTGGGCGACACCTGCTTGTGCCTCTCGGCTGGGCATTCTCCCGACTGCCAGTTGTCAATGGTCACGTTGCAGCGGAAACACTGGACCCGATCACCTATGCCAGTGTAGAAAAACCCAGCACGGGCAAGGCTTCTCTCGGTCACCGGCGCTGTAGAGGGAAACTTTGCAAAGGTCGAAATGCGAAATAGTTCACTCGTGTTATCATACTGAAGGTCTGCTGGCGCACTGGTACGGCACAGACCTCTTAGGAAAGGACTATTTTGTAGGATTTCCATTATATGGAGGTGAAGAGGGATGTCCTCAGGGAGAAGGGCTTTAATTATCACACCCAGGATCTTAAGTGCACACTGGTTACTATGTGTGTGAGTACACTGAACTCAGGATGACAAAAACGATGACAAAAGAAGATGGTGCGATAACTTGTGATAAGCACAAGACTGTCATGAGGTGGAAAAACATGTTTCTTTTCCCTGACCTAATAAGGAATTTCCCCGGCTCTCATAACACACCTGAAACAAAATCTCCCTAACATCAAACACCGGTTACACCAAACCAAACTCCAACACCTGTGTATTCTGTCGACATCAACTGAAAATATCACCTCTGACAGTATGATGTAAAAACAAGGATGACAGAATGAGGTAAAAACAAGGACCTCGAAAAGCAACCTGAAATCCACTCACAATGGCAGAAAACATACATACAGTTTCCAAAAAAAAAAAAGAGTGAGTGAGTATGCACTAAACTGGGTTCTCATCCATGTCTGCCCTCTGGTTTCACCCAGGATCATTACCAAATACAAGAATCCAATCCAAGCACGATCTAAACTTTAAACAAGGCATCATGTGTTAATGACAAACCCCTATGGTATTAGACGTCCTGGATGTGGTAAAGAAAGACCTTCTCCCTGCTGACATCCCTTATGGTGGTGTTTACATATCCATGTGAGAAGTTTTATTGCAATTATAAAATAAAAATTTGTTTCTTGAAAGACGGAGGTTTGATTTGGTAGGACAAATCCCTTTGCTTCAGTTGTGCAGTTACCTGGGGATGAAAACAAAAAATGTCAGCTAATTCTAATAAACTGAGACAAAATTATATTTAAAGTGAACAAAGCTTCCAATTTCCAGCTGACGACAAAGGCGGTAATATGAATGCATACAGTGGAACCTTGGATTGCGAGTAACTTGGTCTGCGAGTGTTTTGCAAGACGAGCAAAAAATGTTTAATAAATTTTGACGTGATGAACGAGCGATGTCTTGCAATACGAGTAGTATGCATACGCTTCGTTTGCTGAGCCTCACGTGATCAGAACCTCTCTCTCACTCACTGCGGGATTGTGGCTCACTGGTATAGTCAACATCCGCGCTAGCATAGACAAAGCCTGATTCATCGCTTCGAATGAGATCAGGGAGATGTGTAAAATGTGGGAAAGAGTGCAAAACTTTGCAGAAAAGCACCACCCGAATAAGGCCGTAGCAGTGCGAGTGAAGAATCTGTTTAATGACAATGCAATGTCGCATTTCCACCAAATCCTCAAAAGGAGACAAAAGCAGCAGTCATTGGATAGTTTCCTTGTTAGTCGTACAAAAAGAAAAAGATCCCAGTAAGACAACAGACTGCTGTGATTCTGTGAGTTGTAGTGAAAGTCAAAAGTGAAAGTCCTCTCCCCTCTCCCTCACACCAGCCACGATTCTTTTTAAAGGTAAAGCGTGGCTTATTTTGCTTTTGTCAGGTGTGGTACGGTTGAATAACAAGAAACAGAAACTTAGTCAGAAATTTGACTTGGAAAGAGGCGCGGAAAATGGCAGCTAACGCATGCTTGCGTCAGTCTTTTTATAGCTCCTGCGATCAGTCCCAATCCGGTACACCTGTCGCCACCCATGTGACATGCCGTGGCGTTGCGGAGGAAAACCAGGAAGTAGTCTTTAGCATGCGCCGTTACTGGGAGTGCTCAGAACAGGTGCACCTAACGCGCACTCCACGAGGGCAAATTCAAGCTAGTTTTATGTATTTTTACTTTATATTAGATTTTGTCGTTTTTATATAAATATTTGTAGGTTGTGAAACAAATTATCCGAGTTTCCATTATTTCTTATGGGGAAACCAAGGTTCCACTGTATTTCCATTGGCCTTGGCTTGTCTCTGGCATTTGATCTCAGAGATGCAAATGATTCTGCTAATCAGCATGTGTGTGGTTTGCATGAAGTCAGCATACTAGATAGACTGGCAAGTCAAACAGGTACTACACAATTCAATGTGTTTTTTTGAGCTGTAAACCCAATGATTTAATTGCACTATGATGAAACATTAAGGCTGATGTTAATGCTCACACACACAATCCCCCCACCCCACCCCACCCCCAGGATTTTGTGTTGAAAATGTCTTAAAACACCATCTACTAGTCAAGATAACCCTGAACCTTGGAAAATTAACTACGTCATAAAACCTTTGATTAAAAAGATTTATAAAAAAAAAAAAATTAAAAAAAAAGGACGCTAATGGCCTTTAATCAGGGTTGGGCGGCCCACCTCCCCCAGCCCTGCCCTCGAGTGGGAGCCTGTGAAACTTTCATACATGTTGATCAAGAATCACTGAACAACTCTTGGCTTACTCACTGACATCCCCTCACCCACTGTTTAACATTTTGCAAGCTTATGCAACGGGTGGAATTACAGAGCTTTCTGATCAAAGGGGGCGAGAGTGTCAAAGTTATTTCCCGAATAAGGGTTGGAGTTGAACATGTGATGGAGCGATCATGTGGGAGTCATCCATGCCTGACACAGGAACTGACTCAGTTCTCGTTACAATTAGAAAAGAATCTCACAAGGGTGGGTCGAACAAACAAGAGGTTTTGAGGTTTAGCTTCTGACTGGTCACGAACAGCCCACCATTTAAAAAAAAAATGTCTGGCTTAGCTATAACAAAAGGCTTGTTGTATGTTTGACAAAAGAGGCCATTTGGGTCATTATGAAGCAGGAAATCACCAACCAGTCAAAGTTGAATTTGTTTTGGAAATCTGGTTTCAACCAACAGAGGCACTTTAAACAAAAAATGTGACAATGTTTAGTCAGGTGACAGTGACCACACATTTTGGATAAGCATTTTTACATGACAGAACAGGCTGGACAGCCAAAAAAAGAGGGACATTTTTTTTAAAAGGTTATTTCTGGTCTTCCTTATGCTAACGTGCTAACTACTCACTTCCGCATACCGCCTGAACTTGTGGTAGCCATGTCCTTATGTTACACCCTTTGTTCAAATAGTCGACCTGTTTTACAGGTTACACTTATTATTTAGGCTATTAACGCAACATTTGATAACCCAAAAGGTCTAACTTACCATTATACATCCAAAAAAAAGGAGCATTTTCTTCTTTTTTTTGTGTATGTGACAAAGACTACAAGTTTAGCAGGCCGAGTTTAGACCCAGAGCCCAATCTGACAAACAGTCAGTCTCCATTTTGAAGCTGATTTCTCTCTCTGTCTCTGTTTTCGTATTAAGAAATTATAACGAATATAACAATCCTCCAAAGACAAAGACAAACCCTGATGAATATTCTTCGACAAGTGTTTGGTAGGCAGTGTCAAACTCACCACAGAAAGCCCATAGATGAAGCTGTAGGCAGATGTCTCTTGTTGCTCGCTCTCCTTTCTCCTTCTGTCCTGTGACTCAAAATGGCTCACTGAGCTCTGTCTGGTGCTGACGTCAACGGATAGGAAAATACTGCTGAAACAAAACTGTGTGTCCACAGGGAACAGGAAACCGAAAATCACACACACAGACACACATTTAGACGTCAGGAATTTCATATACATTTCTAAGATTTTTAACTTTTTGACGTTAACAGTTGTAACAGCAGGTTATTACAAAATAAAAGCCCCCTGATAATAGAACACTGCACAAAGGTATGGGTTGTATTACAGTAACTGCACTTACTGTGGCTTATGGGTGCGGAACAAAGTATTTATTTATTTGTTTGTTTGGTTGGTTGTCTGTCTATTGTTTTATTTACTTGTTCATTTAACTACAAGTGGAAGTAAAACTTCACTTACCTGCGTGATGCGATTCGGCAGTGGTAGGTTTATAATCAGAAATGTGTAAAGGGTAAGGATCAGTGTTGCCAAGCAGCAGCTGTGACGCTGCGGAGAAACAGAGAGTCCGGTACTTTCCGAAACTCAACTGTGGGTGTGTGCGCATTCATCTCACATTCCACCCAAGGAAACTTCTTCAAAAAGTTTCTTTCACCATATATATACAGGTCCTTCTCAAAAAATTAGCATATTGTGATAAAGTTCATTATTTTCTGTAATGTACTGATAAACA
>JAQMCW010000011.1:8523528-8536384 GCA_030068335.1 Chrysichthys cranchii
TACCTATTTATGTTGGTCGTTATGCTGCTTGTCATGTGTACAGTACTTGGGGAGCACTTTTATGGACCATAGTGGTGTTTTTCCTTGGAGTTCCATTATTTTATCCCCCCACACTAAAACACTTCACATCATCGGACTATTCAAGTCAATGGACAACCTCTCCCCCCGATTAGTCCGTTAATGAGAGGATCAACTGTAAATGTATATATAAGAAAAACACATATCATAATAAAGGAACATTTATGTTAGGATGGGAGAAATCCATGTGGTTCTACGAACTCACTGAGTGGCATGCAGGGCCATTTTGATGTCCACTGAAGTCACCAAATGTGGTTCTTCACTTTCTAAAGGGTTAAACAATTTATTCGCATTTAATTAATGAAATCTCTCTCTCTCTCTCCCTCCCTCTCTCTCTCCCTCTCTCTGGTTTCCCTTCTTAGCCCGTCTTTCCTGGCTGCCATCCGATCCGCAGCTGGTTTCCGAAGGGCTGTATGCTATTGCAGTGGTTTTGAGTTTCTCTCGAATTGCATATATCCTTCCAGCCAATGAGAGCTTCGGACCACTGCAGATCTCTTTGGGAAGGACTGTAAAAGACATCTTCAAATTCATGGTGATCTTCATTCTGGTTTTTTTGGCCTTCATGATTGGAATGTTCAACCTGTACTCATATTATTTGGGGGCCAAACAGAATGACGCATTCACAACGTAAGTAGTAAAGAAGATACGTTATAGAGAAAATAATCAACCAAGGGGAGGTGTACAGCAGAAATACTGATATCAACTGAATTTGATCATTTATCTATGAAAGCACACTCTCCTCTTATATACAACAGCAATTTGACAACGATTTTGAAATACATTTTAAGGTGACTTTAGAACTAACTGCCTGTTAATATACACTGTCCTTTCAATAATCTCAAAAGACAACAGTTTTGTTTATTTGGTTCTCCTTAGGCTGTTAAGAGGAAATTATTGTTATATATGAATGTACAAATTGTTTTATGCATGCAGTGTATTTGAGACAAGACACACAGTATATACTGTACAGTATATACCACGTTGATGCTTTTCTTTGTCCCTCTTACAAATCCTACAGCATAGAAGAAAGCTTCAAAACACTGTTTTGGGCCATTTTTGGACTCTCTGAGGTCAAGTCAGTGGTTGTAAACAACGGACACAAGTTCATTGAGAACACGGGTTATGTGCTCTATGGAGTGTATAATGTCACTATGGTCATCGTGTTGCTCAACATGCTCATTGCAATGATCAACAGCTCCTTTCAGGAGATTGAGGTATTTCACTTCTTTTTATTTCACCTTCCCACGTGATGAGAAGTACAATGTCTAGCCAGTTTTAGGGAGAGGAGATAACATTTTGCTGATGAAAGCCATCCTTGTAATCAGATGTAGTAAAAGTAAAAGTAAAAAAAAAAAAAAAGGAAATATGCAAACACTCAGTTATGAATATAATCAGGCGATGATGGAAAAAAACCCTCATAGTGGTACAATACAAAACTGCAATCTGCCTCTTAATGTGTGTATGGAAGAAGTACAAAAAAGAGTCACAAAGAGAATCTGTGCCTATAATCATACACTATATTAAGTTATTAACTGTAAATTAGTCACTTGAATGTAATCAAGCAATCAATGAACATGAACATTAAACAAGCATTAACTTATGCTAACTGATACCGGACAGCTCTGATGATACAAACTAGCTTGGAAGCTATCTAATAGCTATAAATATAAAAGTTTGCAAGATAAAAACAAAATGTAGCCAACATGTTTTTATATTTAAGGAAAAATTCTTGGCATGCATCCCACTGGTTAAAATTTATATCACCTGATCAAATTTTCTATAAAAAAAAAAAAAAAAAATGAAAGAGTTTGGAATTTTACCCTCTTTGGTAGACAAATGCTATTGCAAACAACTTACTAAGAAACCTTTTGTTATGTTGGTCGCACTGCACTCTTCCCCCACTGCGTGCAATTAATATTCCAGATCATGCCAAGTTTCAAGTGCAAAAATATGGACAAACTACTATAAAATATACTAACACCTCCTTTTTGTACCTTTCAACCTATCATGGATTCCCTAGCTCAGCAACATCAACTAGGGAACAATACAAACTTCACAACGAAGCATAAATCCTTTGCATCATCTTGCATTCAATAATATCCCATTAAATTTATATATATATATATATATATTACCATACCCAGTTATCAAGGAAAAACTCATTCCTGAATGCTTTACTCACTCCTTACTGTTTACACTCTCAGGTTCTCTCACTCTCTCACTCTTTCTCTCCTGATCGGCTGTGGCTCCTGCCTTGCACCACGGTCTAGGACTTCGGTCATGCCTAAAGCTGTAACACAGCAGTCTTTAATGGATCTTAATTGGCATATGAAGAATAATCCATATTTCCCACTAATTTCTATCCCTGACTCAGTGCTAAGTGCTATGTGTGATTTACTATTACAGGACTGTCACGGCGACTCACAGCATCTCAAGAAGATCGTGTTAGAATATATTTTGTCTCCCCTCACTCAGTAATCATGTTTTATTAAACACGTTCTATGCACAGCGTTGTTAAGTGTAAAGTACAGGTGCCTGAAAATCATACTTTAGCACAGTAAGTAAGCAACCTTTCAACTTTGCATGTGTCGAATCAAACAAAGGACAAGACAGATTAATTAGAGGAAACTGAGTCTTGGAACAGTATCTTCCTGACATCAGAAGTTTTGATAAAAGTAAATTACCTGGGTACTTGAATTTAATTGCCCTATTATCCTGAGTTATACATATTTATCTCCTATGATCCTTTCTGGTCCCTGTGGTCGTGGTACATCCTGGTCTCTTTGCTGCTTGCAGGATGATGCAGATGTGGAGTGGAAATTTGCTCGAGCCAAACTCTGGTTTTCCTACTTTGAGGAGGGCAGGACCCTCCCTGTGCCATTCAATCTGGTGCCTAGCCCAAAGTCTGTGCACGGCTTGGGCCTGGGTTTAAAGTCGCTGCTGATGAAACTCTTGCACAAACATGGAGCCGTTATGCAGAACGAGGCAGAACTCAGTGAGGTGACACATACACAAGCTGTAATCCTCTATAATCCTCTATAATTTGCCCATTAATTTCTCTTTTATATCTGCATCCACCAGCACCTGATTACTACAGACACTAAGCACTCTGTTAAAGTAAAAAAAAAAAAAAAAAAACAGTTTAAAAAGTATTTTAATGGTTCTCATATCAGGTAATGTTATTTGTAAGTAAACTTGCAATACATTTCTAACTTTCCTAATATCCTTTTGTTCACTCTCTTGGTCAACCTTTTTCAGCTAGGAGAGATCAAATCTAACAAAATGACGGGTCATCGATATCAGGTATGACTATCACCGGAGAATTCTCAAACCAAGCCTTGGTGGACCACAGCACTTGCCCAGATGAATGCTTTCCATTGCAGTTCACTCAACATAATCAGATTTACACAATGTTCCCTTCCTCTCAAATGTAACCAGCCAAGAGTCTGGTGAAGTGGAGAGAGGTTGGTGTCTGCCTAGAGTCACTATAACAGACATTGTAACTGATCGTAGATTAGAATAAGTCACAGTGTGTCCTAAACCACATCTCAGAGTCTGTGGGACTTTGCTGAAGAAGTGGATGTGGTTTATGGAAGGTATTCGTGGAAATAATTCAAGTAAAACAGACTTCCCCACTACTTGTTAGCTACATTACCCTTGTAGATCAAGTGCACTAAAGGAATGAGTATATTCCAAATATATAACGAATTAACCACATTGGGGATCAGGGAGAATTGTGTCATTTTTTATTCTCTATGCTGTATATCTTATCCTATATCTGCTCATTTATGCAGTTATGCAGTCAGGTAAATGACGTGGCTGGAGTGCAATATAAGCTTCAGTTATTGTTCACATGAAATGTGTACCCCATCACAATAGGGGTAAAAAATAGGATCTCGGATCTCTGGGCTTTGACTGTGACGTGGTTGTTGGTGCCAGATGATTGGGAATTTCATAAACTGCTAAGCTTGTGGGATTTTCATGTACAACATGTAGATTTACAATGACGTCAATCACTGGGTTCTTAGATCTCAGACAGTCCATGTTAGATAGGAACATTGTGCTTGATCACACAGTCACCCTAGAACCATCTGGTTGTCAGTGCATGCAGAGCCAGCTTCTCATCATGCTATGCCTTTTACTTGGCTCTTTCCTGGGGTGCTGATCAGCTGACTTCCAGAGGACCTTCCCTGTACTGGTTCTGTACATTGTAAGAATATCATGTTTGACTCTTAGAGAGCTGGGTGGATCTCGCACTGTTTAGAAACACTGCTTATTGTCTTAAAGGTTCCAGAGTACAAGACATTCATGCTTGGGTTCAGACCCTCAGTCTGTCCACAGTACCAATGGACCAACCCCATGGGTGTAAAGTAGAACATCTGCCTAGTACACTGCCCTGCTTCTCATCAACCAGTGCTGAGCTGAAGCGTTACATAAGGTGATCACAGTCTGGTCCTTAAAAAAGAGGACACTGTGGGCAGTATGGCTGCATGGGACAGATGGACAAGTGCAAAATGAATGGTGATTGTAGAAAGTAAAAGCCAAATCCCGGGCATTTCCGGTGATTTGAAAATCCCACCTCGGATGCATTTTTTACGTTTCAAAAAGAGGATGTATGATCACCGCAGCCTTACAGGACTTGCCATACCCAACCAGAATAAGGAAGCATGCACAAAGGATGTCAACTGACTCTTTACACTACCATCTGGTAAGCGCTTCCAGTCAGTTAAAACAAGAACCACAGACACCAAAACAGCTTTTTCCCAGGAACTGTAGCAATTGTCAACAAACTCTAATTCACACATCCAGTTCTCGAGACTGTTTAATATTGCACTGACAGCACCTTGATAAAAACACTCCTGCACATTCCTTTGGGGTCTTCGTTTATGTGTGTGTGTGTGTGTGTGTGTGTGTGTGTGTGTGTGTATGACTAAGAAAGTTTTCAGATCTTGGTGAGGACCATGTGTCCCCACAAGTATAGGAATAGTTGACAGTTTTGACCTTGTGGGGACATCTTTCTGGTCCTTGTAAGAAAAACTGCCCTTTTTTAAAATTATTATTTATTTTTTTTATTACAAAAACTGCAATTGTATATTTAAAACGCTAGAGGAAGGTCAAAAGGTTTTATTTTGGTTGGTCAATGGAAGGTCTGTGCAAGACTAATAAGACAGATGTGTGTGTGTGTGGGTGCGAGTGGTGTTGTCCCCATGTCTGCAGCTTGCACCAAGATAAAATCCTTGCATATCCAAATGTGCCTGACTGTACAACGTGATTTTTATTCTGACTACTGTAATATTCAAACCCGCTCATCTGGCACCAATAACCACGAGATCCCATTTTTGCTCTATTCTGATTTAAGCATTAGTAGAAGCTCTTGACCTGCATGTGCATGGTTTTATGCATTGTGCAGCTGGCTCAATGATTGGCTGCTTGGAAAATTTCCTAAATGAGCAGAAGTACCTAACAACGTCTATTTGTTTTATAGTTGTTAACATACACTTTCCAACAGCAAGTGTAGGTCAAGTCTGGGTGTAACTGCTTGACCAAACAAGTGCACTTGCCTTTAATACAGCACTCATTTACAATCTGATGTGGCTAATTATTAAATACTTCATTACAAAGATTTAGGAATTGTTTTTCTTATTTAATTACCCATAATTAAATGCTTAATTGGTTAGCTGTAATAACACATAGAAACACTTCACATATTCAGAAAAGTTGACATGCAGTGCAAAACAATATACAGTACCCCTAAAACCCTTATCCTTTCTTGGGAACCTGTTAATGGCAGATATGTACACAGTTAGGAGGTAAAACCAGTACAGATGGGACGGACTAAAAGCAGGGAAAGCTCTGAACGGTGCCGTGCTGTGATCCTTTAGAAATGGACGCTATTTTATATCATGTCTATATCATGCCAGCGCACGCGTGGTTCAAATGTCTTTTGAATTCGTTCCAAATTTACGCAGAAGATTATGAAGCGCCTGATCAAGCGGTACATCATTAAAGCTCAAATGGACAAAGAATTTGACGAAGTCAACGAGGGTAGGTTATTATGTGGTTTTGCTTTGCTTGAATCTAATCATTTTATACTATGTTACTATGGCACTAGCCATATGAGGTGACTACCTGGCATTTGATATCATTAGTGATTCCCATTATGATGGTGTTGCAGGTGAACTGAAGGAAATAAAGCAAGACATTTCCAGTTTGCGCTACGAGCTCCTGGAGGAAAAGTCGTACAACATGGAGCGCATGGCCGAAGTTGTTCGCAAACTTGAAAAAGCCGTCTGTTTGCATATGGAGTGAATTAGAAGTGCGTGCTTATTTTGGTTTCATGTTGAAAATGTTCTTTAGATGTGAAATCTGACTTTTGATGAGGCATTCCTCTGAGCTGTTTTTAAATTGGGTTTCTTTTCCAGGAAAGCAGATGATACTACTGAGCATCTGCAGAATAAGTGGTCACTCACCACTGTCGCTCATTACTCATTGGAGCAATCGTCAGTGTTACAACTCACTCCGGTCTCCCCTAATTTAAACAACAGCGACGCTAACCAGGACAAAGCAATTACTAAGGATGAAAGAATGAACACTGTAAACAGCGCGCACGAGCACCCACTGCAGTTCTACTGAACGTGGCCTTTTTTGTACAACGTGATACGATCTTGCCGGTGTCGGTGTCATGACTTCGTATGAGTTTTATCTGAGTGGATTGAGAGCATCTACTGAGAAGATCTGCACAAGATCATTTTGTCTTTATATGACTAATGTGAAATGAAATTCTATTTTTTTGGGAAATGGTTCATGTTATAGTGTATGTTTCAGTATTTATGTAAAAACTTCAACCTTTTCATTTGTTAAACTGAAGAGACTGAGCTTATAACACAAACTCTAAATGACCATTACCTTTCAAAGTTCAGTTCATTTCTTCTTGTATTCCTTTCACGTTTCCATTTCTTTTACTTTCCACAATCAGTGATGATTGCACTTTGTGCCTTAAAGAAATAAAAAATAAAAATAAAGCTTTATAGCAACTTTATCAGACTGGAGAAGGTTCGGAAACACTGCGACGAATTCAAAGAAAGACAACAAAGAAATCCTTTTTCTTCTTTTTTTTCTTCTTCTCCAAAATAACAATATCTTGTTATGAAATACAGGACAATATTACAAAAACAAAACAAAACAAAACAAAACCCAGAAAATACAATTTCAAATAAAAAGAAAGAAAACAATACATGGAATCAGGAAGGAAACTGTTCCAGGATTTAAGCCAAAAAGACTGACTGAACAAATATATACTGATAATTACATTCCATAAGGGGTTGAGAGAAAACATCCAACAAGCTAATTTATCCAAAAAAAAAAACAACAAATGAGTTTTTACTTTACTAGTTTTTATATTTTGGATGCTACTATTCTTAGCTAGGAACATTTGCTAAAATATATCACATTAAATTATTCCATTAAAGATATTTGAAGTAAGTTTTTTATCAGAATATTTCGCATATGATGGGATAAAGTTTGGCCATGAATGTATTATTAACTTGTCTTTACAAGATGAAATCAACTGCTTTTAGAAAAAAAAAAAAAAAATTCATGAAAAATTTAAACAATTTAAAAAACACCAAAACATTTTTTGGAGTTGATTGTTTGTTCAAGCCAAAAGGCCACTTGTCACTTTAATACATGTTAAAAGTTGTAATATAAGAAATTATGCTTTTTTTTTTTTTTTTAAATAACTTGTTTTCATTGTTAGCAGGCTACACCAAGTCCTCTTTCTCATCTCGTGTAAATGCAAATTTTAAGACTCTAATATTCAAAAGGTTTAGATAACATCGATTTATTTTGTCTTTTTTTTATTATTATTTTGCTCTTTTTTAAGGGGGTAAAAGGTTTAAAATATATTTTTGGTAACAAAACTGATGACTCTAATAAAAGTTTTCAAGTTATTACAATGTAAAACATTTAAAGCTAGGACACAAAAGTGAGCTCTTCTAAACTTTAAGCTATGAGCATAAAAACAGTTCACATGTCTGGGTGAATTCTGTAGGACTCTTAAAAAGACTTTAGAACAAACAAGTTAACACATTCAGCAAAATATATTAAAACATGCTGTCATGCTGTACTGATGGGCATGATCGTCCCGGACTTCAGTATGGAATAGACACTGAGGTAATATTAATAATGACAGTTTTGGCATTTTGGGGCAATAAAAGAGGCATGGGGGGGGGGGATTAGACTCTTTGTCATTGCTCTTTTTTTTATCATTCTTGTCCATTAAAGTACATTGAAATGGTAAACCAGTGTGAAAGAAAATACAGCAGAACTATTAAGGAAACAAGTGCCATTTCAATGAGCGTGACACAACACGTATTAGGACGTCAACAGGGCTGACAACATACATTTGACATTAGTTTTGTACTTTGAATACACATCTGATGGGATTTTTTTTGCAGTAAAAATTGTCTTTGTAAAATTTGAATAAATTAAAAATGGCAGAAAAGTCAGTGTGATGTCTGTGAAATGTGAGAATCAGGAGGCACAAAGAAAAAGCCATCTAACTGTAACTGTAAAATGCGAATGTAACAATTATTAGCGCTTATATTTAATACTTCGAGCTACATACTGTACCAGGGATATTACTCTCAGAGCACGTGTGTCATTACACGTCGTGCTCATTTAATAGATCTTTAATACTGAGACATTAATGCTATTAAGGAACAAACGAGCTAACCGATGATGTCCCGCATCAGTTACGTTTTGTTTCACTAAGAAGAAAAAGGGAAACACTTAACATCTATACTGGAATGGGGTGGGAAAGTTTTACACACTTGGTCAAGTCCTGGCTTCTGCAAACCCCAGTGACAGATAGACAAAAATACATTCTAAGATAAGTTAGATGTATGTAAAAACAACAACAACAACAACAACACTATGAGCATGCCATGTACCATCACATTAATCAGTGTGTTAACTGTAAGTACTCCTTCATCACAAAGATTGGACTATAGTATAAGAAGCACAGACCTAGAGTATATGACCGGTCAATGTTTCTCACATTATCAGTTCAACTTGCCAGATCCAGTCTGCATTATTAGCCACCTACAGTATAAATAATGTACCTTAGGGCGTACAGAGCCAAAGGCATAACGGTAAGAAACATAAAATAGCATTATTATACTTTTTTTGGGAACACTTCTAATATCTACATCAAACATATACACTCTGTGGTTAACGCTGTATTTATAAGAATTTTTGAACTACACATTATTCACATACTGCATATCATGAACGTACAAAATGGTCCCTTTATGGAGAAATGATCACCATGGATACCATGGACTTGCTATGTGTGCTTTCAGGCTCAGCTAGAGGAAGGCCACGTAATTCTCCGGGATGAGCCCAGTCTTGCCATTATATGTAGCTTGGAGCCACCCTGGTTCCACTGATGGGTGCACTGCGCAACACAAGAAAATAACATGAACATGTTTGTTTTCAGTGAGGAAAAGTAGACAAACAAGGCCATCTGTGAGTGCTTTTTTAATTTTTTTTTTTTACTGAGAGCACTGGGGGGTTTCTGAATTAAAGTCAGACTTTGTGAGAAAAAAAGTCAGAAACAGCTAACAATGGGTTTAACGGCAAAATTGTCATCCTGGACGACATGAACGCGCTTATTAAGCTATACTTCAGAACTGGGTTTAATAATAAGGAGATTCTTTGTCTGTTGGCATAATCACTGCATCCGAACCTGCATTTGTACTTTGAAAGGAAATTCTGAATTTAAACTCAGAAATTATTTTTGCCTTTTTTTCTCATAAATGATTCCTGACTTTTTTCCCTTTCTCAGAAATGATTTCTGACTTTAAACTCATAAATTCGCACTTTAAACTCACAAACTAACACCCCCTCCACATGCTCGAACAAAAAGCCCTAGTGTGCTTCTGTATAAATAATCATGGCGACATTTTTTTTCATAGGACTCACATCCAGCTCGGAACATTTATTTACTGTGCACTCAAGGTTTGAAGATCTTAACACATTCTGTACAGCTGCATCAATGCAACACAGTGTGACAGAGATATTGTGCTTGTTATGTAGAAACATTATCACATGAGATTTCCTTGATTTTGGACACTCGTGTCAGAATCGCTCGCATTTTCTCGCCTAGTTTGACAACTCCTATGACATGTTCCTTGATGTTCCTTCTGTAGCCGTGACTGACAATTTTTTCACCATCCTCCCAGGACCTGAATGATGATTGGTCAGGGTCAAACTTATAGTGTTATAAGTTTCCTAACCAAGATACAGCAATTGCATTATTGCATTATGATCGTCTAATCGGACACTGTGACAGACAAATATATTGTGTAGTCTGATCAGCATAAAGCTTCTGTATTTGTCAGACCGATTGCAGGCTCTGACTTTTGCTTCCAAATCACACTGTATTGTACTGAATGTTCTGTATGTATCACTTTCCCCCTAATTTGGTCTCTGCAATTTCCCACACACCAGCCAGTTTTCCTCGATCAAATGAATAATGACTAACGACAAATGACTAAGCTACCAAATGGGGAGGTTGTAGGTTAACACATGCTTCCTGTGCGACACAGAACAGTGCAACACACTCAGAGGAAAGTGCTATCCGCCCTCTTTCACATGCATGAGTTCCCAGAAGCCCACTGTTGCCTAGTGTCATCCTGATTAACAAGCACGGCCAATTTTGCTCTCTTGGACTCCCGGCTGTGCCATCGTTGGGATTCAATCTCACAATGTCCTCGTAGTAGGGTGAACTCTTTTCTCTTGTGCCATTCTGCGATGCATTATTATGCCTGCTGTTTTCATAGAGTGTGAACGCACTTACCATTGTAGAAGAGAGCTCCCTTAGGGAAGCTGAGTTCATGGCTGTGCTCCGCTTGGCAGGAATACATGGCTTTGGCCTCCCTGTAATCACATCACAGGAGGTGAGTTAGAAGAAACACAGCTGGAGAGACTAGCTGCCTGTTGATAATGATGAAGTGGACAGGGTCAGAGGTGAGCTCGAGACTGGAGGGTATGCACCGGCAAAATCACATACCAAAGATCTATTCTGAGATTACAAAACCAACATGACTCCTAATATAGAAAGCATACACAAGCAAAAGCAACTTTGTATGACAATCCATCCTGAAATGTTGTGGCACAATGAGGCTAAATATTATAACAGAGTGGTGAAACTAATCGGGATCACGCTTTGCTCCGTGCCTGATAATGTACCTTCCAGCAGGGGCCGGCTGGGAGACCACAGGGCTCTCGAAGATCGCTGCTTTGGAGGCCACCCTACAACAGTAAACAGTGTGTGTCAAATAACACAAATTCATCAGTTGCACTCACAAAGTTTAGTTTCTGAGCGCTTTACGCAGAACCTTAGTGTGACAGTTTATTTAGCGCCGACTCCAAACAGATTCGTCTACTCTGAGACACGTGCAAATTTTTGCAGCGTAAGTGTCCAAGATATGATGAAGGGAAAAAAGCATTTTGGTTTGGATCCTCTATGAGAGCACTTTGGCAGTCAGGCAGAACGTTAGCGGCCAGCGCTGTGGTCTAAGGTCACTACTCGGCGATCTTTCTGATGGACAAATCTACCCATGAGCAGCAAGCACTCTGCATGGCTTTCATGCCTTCTACTCAGCCTTCCATGCCTTTTGCATTAAGGCTTGGAGAATACATAAAAAGATTCTTATCCAAAAACAGTCATTACTGAACAAATATCCATACTGCTTATCCGTTAAGGGTGGCAGAAAAGCTGAAGCCAATCCCAGCTGATTTTGAGAGAGAGGCAGAGTACACCACATGTATAGTACTCCATTATGTTTATCATGCATCCGATGGTTAATCCCTTAATTCAAAGTGCATTTCTCACTCTTGTAACTACGTACTATACCTTTCGGTTTCACCCAAGTTGCTATATAACATGCTTTATAATACAGAACTGAATAATAAACTGTGAGTTTGTGGGATTAGCCCACAGCTGATTCAAATATACACAACACACAATACCATCTGTAAGCCTTTAAAGTGGTGTCGAAAAGACGACATGTCAAATTAGCTGTGTCTGTAATTTGCGCAACATGCTGTCGACACATCTGTCCCAGAGCGTAACCAAGCTTGAGAGTGAGTGCTGCTCTGAGGAAGAGTTTGCAGTGAAGACTGCTTACACAGAGCCAGGCCTCTGGTATCCGTTGCTCCCTGATGAGTCCAGGCTGCATCTGCCTGTGTCTTTAACGGGGAGGTCTGGTAAAGGCAATGACTTCAGGCTGTCTCTGTTACTGCGAGAAACCAAACTCTGGACTGAACCGTGGCAGCTTCGGAAACCTTTGTAAAAACAGACAAAACCAACTGGGTAAATCTGAGAAACAGAACACATAATCTTTTTAATATTTTATGTGATAGCGGAAGGACGAAAAACTCGGGAGCGTGACAGCGGGGCGGTGTGATGTGGCCTGATGTGAAGTGGGGTCTACCCATAAATGTTTTATTTGTCTTATGCCAACAATTAAGTAGTTTTATTTTTTAAAGAACACCATGTAGTACTTTTTATCCCTTTATAGTTAGTTGATCCTTGCATTAACGGACTAATTGGGGGGAGAGGTTGTCCGTTGACTGGAAAAGTCCGATGATGTGAAAAGTCTTAATCGGGGTGGGGGGGTGGGGGTTAAAATAGTGGAAATCCTAGGAAAAACACCACTAAGGTCCATAAAAGTGCTCCCCAAGTACTGTACACATGACAAGCAGCATAACG
>JAQMCW010000011.1:8536484-8549591 GCA_030068335.1 Chrysichthys cranchii
CTTATGTGTGTTCACACCGTACTCCTCACAAACACGGGAGACAGAAACACCAGACTTCTTAATGAACTCTAATTTCTCTCCAATACTAAGATTGAGACACTTTCTTTTACCACTAGACTTATCTTTAGGAGGCATAATGATGGCACTGGGCAGAAAAACAGTGAAAAACACCAAATAATCACCGAAAAAAACAGTATAGCTTCACAACGACCACAGCTCAACCGACGCTTGTAAGCAACTTGTAGCGTACACGCCACCGCGCCTAGCGGCCAATTGCTGAACTACAGGACTCAGTAACACCCAGGATTTTTAAACTTTAATACTGGACATTCTGGCTAATGGATTATGTATTCAGACCAGCAGATTTTGTCTGTTGCAGCCGATATCTGTTAATGCGGTGTCCGTAGATGAGAGGATCAACTGTATATTTAACGGTGTTGTGCATCTGTGAACACTTACATTATTGCAGCTATAAACAGCTGTTCCCTCACTTTCGCTTGAACTTAATGAGACAAAAATGCAACTTGCTACAGCAGCTGAACACAACCTCCCCAGTCCTTAGACTTTCCCAAAGTGAAAAAGTAACACTACATGTGTTCTTTAACACTAAATGTCTCTTTACATAAACTTCACCCCATTACCAATTCTTTCTTATGTAAAAAAAAAATCATTTCTTGAATCCATTTAAAAGTAGCATTAGATTAATTGGAGCATTCACTATACAAATTTCTGTCAATTAGACATTACTTTTAAAACAAAAACATATCAGAATGAGTACATTAATATAAACCAGTGGTTTGCCTTGCATCTGAAACTTTCAGCTATTCAGCTATAGCAAAACAGAAGCCAAAACATGAATACGATGATTTGTATTATTTAGTTTGTTATTTGCCTTTACTTTGTCTATTATTTTCTAATATCAGAAGACTTTTACATTATATTTGACACTGTGCTCGGATCTTCCGTGTGCTCACCTTCAGAGATGTGAAGGGAGGTGAGCGAGGAGCAGGAGGACGTGCTGGATATGCGTCCTGATCTCTGCACCACTGCGTTCTCCTCCTCAGCTCTTTTAGGTAACTCCGGAGCTGGAGAAGCTCGCTCTGGTGGCAGAACGCTAAGAGCCTCCTCCCATTCTCCATCTGTCTTAGCTGCATCCTCCTTGGAGCTGGAGTCAGGACTGGTGGTGCCTCCGGGGCTCTTAGGGCCGTCAGAGGATGGGGACGGAGTGGTCCAGCACAGGCTGCCGGAGATCTTGTGTTTGGAGCGTGAGGGAGAGGTCGCCTTGGAACAGCCATTCTGCTCAGACGAGTGAGAGGACAGAGACTCCAGGCTGCCCATAGGCGTGCTGCTGGGACTACTGCTGAATGTGTCACCTGTGACAGAAGACGGGGGACAGGGTGGGCCTAAGTTTACAAAAGGCTTAATTAAAAAACCATAACAAAGTTCTGCCTTTAAAATGGCATTTCGGCACTTCTACTGTTGTAGCATCATTTATTTTTCGTCTCATTAGTGTTCACATAGTTAACCGTAACCCTAAACATGAATAACATTCTGTGAATGGTGCGAACTTGGCGTAAAACCAAATGGTCGTATTAATCTAATTAATAACCTAATGCAAAAGTTTGAACATGTATGTAGCTCTGCTGTACGAGGCAGTGCACCAGCTAGAGGGCAAAAGGTCTTATTGTACAGAGTATTTGATATCATATCTCATAATCTCAAAATAATTCTTGACAAAAAAATAAATAAATAAAACAAAATCCAAAGATTATACCAAACTTGCCGTTGACAGGGATGCCTCCACCACCAACAAGTCTAGCACCTCTTGTTACTAGCCTTTACGCTAGATCTACCCTTAAAGAAAACTAGCTCTGATTTTGGACGCTGCTGTGACCTTGACCTTGTTTGGATCAATTTCAAAATCTAATCGGTTCAGCTGCTGGTTACAATAATTATTCCATGTAAATCCTACACACATTTGCCCACTCATTCTTGAAATAAATAATCTGGATGGACGGATGGGCAACCCAAAAAAATACCGCTGCTGAGAGCTGGCACTGAGCCTACTGAGCCTCACATAATGAAAGTCAGAGTGAAAAGGGATACACACTGTCAGCATCAGCCAGGCAGAGAGCAGGCGAGTACAGGCCTCTGGACTTGCGCGGGCCCGAGGATAGGCAGATGGCTTTGCTGCGGCGAGAACTGGCACGGGACGGAGCCTGAGGCGGAGGTAGAGGCACATTGGGATCTGGAGACTGATGAAAGATCTGAAGAACATCAATGAAATAATATTCAGTCTGCTTGCTTCCATAAATCATGTCACAACTTCATAAGACTCTGAACCTGCAAGCATGCCCAAGAACAAAGACTCGATTGTCAGCCCCGGCTGTAGGATTAATGAATTCTCCTCTGTGTGTTTGCTAAACAGTGACACCTGCTGTTAAATGAAATGGAATAAAACAGCTAAAACGAGCCACCCTTACTTTCTCATAATTCTCTATGAGAATCTCCACCACAATGTTCTGAAATTTGATGTTCATCATGGCAGCCACGGTCTCCTCTTGGGAGCGCATCAGAGTAGGGCCAAAGATCACGCCGAGATTAGATACCGTCATCAAATTCTTCTGGCTGTGTGTGGAAACCCTGCGAACGACACAAAACGAGTTTTAAAAGAACCCAAATCAGGTTTCACTACTGCTGATCTCCGAATTGTGACTGCAGTATGTATGCATTATAACTCTTAGAGGAAAAAAAAAGGTCCCGCAAGGGTTTTTTGAGTTGATCAGGGTACTAGTTTTATAAAGGGTTCCTTTTAAACATCCCATAAAAGGATACTTGCTTGTAGGGTTTTACATAAAGTATTTCATTTTAAAGTTTTGCTTTAAAGTATTTAAATTTTAAAGTTTTGATTTAAAGTATTCCCCCAGAGAGACGAAGCCAAAGAACCCTGTATGGCACCTTTATTTAACCTCAAAACCTAATGCATCAATGGCCACCAGCTTAAATACACACACACACACACACACACACACACACACACACACACACACACACACACACACTTCATTTCCAAATGAAAATTCACCTTACTTATTCCCCATTTTCCATCATTTAATGGAAACCTTTAGGACAATATTTTATTAGAAATTGTTTTTTCCTCCAGCAGGGCCAGATTTTATCATACCAACTCCACGCACAGAAAATGTCCTTTTCTGTGCTCATAATACAACTTTCTGCTATACAGAGCCAAAAATGGGCAATAATGCTATATAGCAGTTTACAACCAAATCAAAATGCAATATTCTGTCAGAGTAACCTACACAAGCAGATGTTTGATCAGGATGTCCAGCATCTCTCTGTTTTTCTCTGGCAGCTTGTGCACGAGAGAGTGAACGGCACAGACCCTGTAGTTCTGATCATCTGATTCTACGAATGCAACACACATTTTTGGGAAGAGTTAGTTCGTTAAAGTCATCTGCAAAGCTTTAAACATTCATTTTCCATTTTCCACTTTGGAATGCTCGGAGGAACAAGTCGGGGCAGCTAGGACTCACTGACTGCCATGATGAAGTCCTTGTGAAGTCTGTAGGTTAACAGGGGTTCAGCCAGACACCTGCAGGCAAAGAGCAGCTGACTTATCGCACATGCTTTCGATATTAACCAATGAATTAGGTTCGACTCGAATATTTCCTGACCTGAGGTAATTTTTGAGTCCGCTGGTGATGGTCTTATTGTCCCAAGTGTCTGGGTCAAGGTCCATGTCTGCGGGAGCTTTGGGAGCTGCAAGAAAAAAAATGTTAGTAGATAGTGAATAAAAATAAAAAAGGTTCAAAAAGGAATAAACCACGATGATGACAAAACATAGCATAGCGCTGTTGAATTCTCGACTCTGATTGGTCAGAGGTTTTTCTGTAACAGCAGTTCTGCTAATAGGCATTAGGCATGGCTGTCAACCAGTCATACTAAAAATCATGCCTTTTTAATCATGCCTAAAAATGACTTAAGAACGGGTTTCCAATCCAGTTTTGCGAAATATTGCTTTGTCAAATCGCCTGAAAATCCACCTCATGTGAGCGTTAACATTTTTTTGCGATATTTGAGAGTTTCCATTGCGCATTTTTTTTAGTATGCAATTGAAATTTTTAGTTCGCATTAAGCAGGTTAATAGAAACACAGCTAGTGAGAATTAAGGCTATAACTTTGTTTTCCTACAATGGAAAAGTCTTCAGGATGGAAGACTTTCTGATTTCTCTGTTCAACTATAAGCTGCTATTTTATGTCTTATTATGTTCAAGAGACAGAAAAAAGGTCTTGGTATGGGAATGACTGTTTGTAACTGCTATAGATTAAGTGATAACAGGGACAGGTGTGCTGGGAAAGAAAACTTCAGGGTGGTAACAGGAACTCTTCAGGTCATGAAGCAATACATCCCTATCATTGATTATTTCCTTACAAGCATGCACTGACCTTATTTATTCCTTACTTAAGATATGACAATAATAGAAAATAACGAATTTACCAAACACAGAGGTCATAAGTCTCTGCACTTTAGAGTTCACTCCTCCAATTCTGTACAGACCCATCGTTTGGATACCTGGAAAAATACAGGAAATATATACTTTTTTAAGGGAAGAGAGAACAATATGCCCTGGATGGGTGGATTTCATGTCTGGTCTATACGTTTTTATTAAACTGTGCTCAGTAACCCCAAAAATCTTTAAAAAATAATAATAAATAAATAAATAAAAATTTCTGACTTCATGTTGCCATTTGTAAAATATTCTGTGCATTGTTATCATTATTATTATTATACCAACTTGAAATGAAAACCAATACAAATATTTTGCAACAACAACAAAAAAAAAATACATATTTTCATTTTTAAAAAAAAAAGTTTAAATGTCATGTGCCTCATTGTGCTTGGGTTGCACCTTGACAATCTAATAACTCTTTCTGAACTAGCGTGCACAAAGGACAGGCGATCATTTCAGAATCAGGAACATGCAGCAGTGTGAAAACAAAACTGAGCTAAATAAAGTGCAACATGAAACTGTCTTCTGCAGGCACTACATGCACACTTCCTCCCCTCGTGATCATAACATCCCGAGAGACAATAAAGGTAATAAAATCTTGCGTGTGTGATATGAGGACACGCATCTCATAAATCATAAATGAGATGTTGGCCAAGAACTTTCTTAGACTTTCTTTTTTCTACAATTCTCACAGTCTTTATGTTATTACATTTACAGCATTCAGCAGGTGCTCTTATCCCAAGTGATTAACAAAAGTTCTTTGTAGGTTCTGTCTAAAACTTAAACAAATATTCATGCTAAGGTACGAGGTCAGTAAGTGTTATTACATGACATTAGTTAAGATTTTTTAATAACTTTTTTCAGTTTCTGAGCAATTATAAGACAGGCTGGGCAAACACAGATGTGTGTTCAATGACCTAGCTAGCTAATAAAAGTGAACTATAAAAAAAATAATCATTTGATGAAAACCTCAATTTATACACTTTCCCATTAACATAAATGTCATCAGTCAATCAAGGCACATTTATCTAAAACTTTTTTTTTTTTTTTGGCATTGCAGCTAATAGTGCCAAAACAAATTTCTGCTGTTTCACCTATCCAAATTTTCATAACCTTTCTTCAACTGACATCATGGAACGACATACTCAGCTTTCACAATCCAACACTGAAATACAGACAAAATGATGTTAAATTGCGAATGACAATTTGCTATTGCTCGAATGGCAGTCTCTCTAATGTTATCGCATTTTTCATGCTTACAGACTGCCACAAGTATCCAAAACCACATCAGTACATCTGTGTGATATCACTAAAGAACATGGGTGTAGTTTCAGGCAGATATTTAAGGAACAGATTTAAGGTAAGATAGACGCCAAAGCGAGCACCAAAAGCAACCATTACACCCAAAACGTTTTATTTCATCGACTAGATTTAGTGTAATAAGGGGACTATTCCTTTGAATCAGAATCCCAGCACAAGTATAAGCATGCATGTTTATACTGGAAGAGGAGATATAATCATCCAGGAACATAATTATCACTCACCTCTTGTCTCTACAAGGTGAATGCACTTCCTGACGAAGTTAAACCCCGCCTCATTTAGGAATGCTGCACACACAAAAAATGCTTTGGGTTACCTGGCATTGTCAGAACATTTCGCCAATCTGTTTATGTAAGAGGAGTGAACTTACTTTCTTCTTTCTTGTTCAGAAGTGCTGGAAGTGTGTAAATCTATAGATAACAAGACACCCCACTGTTAAATGTACATCGCAACCACACTGTATATACTATGAGACAAATCTAGAGCTCATTCATACACCCTGGGCGTACAGAGTGCAGGGCAATCAACGCCAAAGTGTTTGATGTGTTTTCATCTCTCTTTTTTTCCTATGTGTTTTTCCTCAGAGTGAAACTATTATGGGTAAACCCAGTCTGAGATCATACCTAACCTTCGCCTTCACTGACTGATCAGAGGTTCAGACCATAAAGAGTCATGAATGAAATATAAACACACAGTTCTGTCATCATTTCTTCCCGGGCCTCAAAGTTTCCATTCAGCACGGCTGATCTGTCTACTGATAAAGGCTACAACGAAAACAAACCTTATTAAAGCACCTAACAAAAAAAAAAGGACAAAAAGGCACTTCTTACGTCAACATTCCTTTTTATACCATGGTAAAAACTGATTTCCTGCGTAGCAAAAAATACGAAAGCAATATGTTAACCAGTATGATAATGATCTCATTGATTTGTAAAGTATTAGCAGTTGCGCTTACAGAAATATTTATTTTGCCTGGTCCCATTTAGGTCATACACATGGTTGACAAATTAAAGGAAAACTGCTGGCCCTGTTGTGCTGTATTTAATTGATTTTGGTGGTATATTTAGCTCCACTTTTTCCCTTAGCGTGAAGCGTAACTGCAAATGATAACTGCGAACAAAAGGTCAATATTTATAACCAGATGGGCATGGTCTCTTCTAGAATGGCCACGCCCCCATTTACAGGGTATGAGGACTCACTAAACAGTTTGATGAAGGTAAAAACTCTGTCAGTTATATGCTATGGCCTTCAACCCTCACCAAATCCCAACCCAGTCGAATACTGGGAGTTTGAAATGACATAAATCCACGAAAACACAGAGGGAATATGTTTGTATAGTTATGAATGGAGTTCATGACTCCATTACACTTCAGACCAGACACTTGTAGAATCTTTTACCAAGGTGTACAAAAGTATTCTAACAGTTCTTCACAGGCCAACATCTTACCTGTTGTTTTTTCTTTAATTTGACAAATGTCTGTATACAAACACAGTGCCAGTGAAAATTTGTGCAATTTTTCATTTATTCACCAATTTATTTTTTTTTTACCTTAAATTCTGCCCCCTCCAAAAAAGTTAGGAGGTTATTACTTGAGTAATTATTTAGACATATCTAATTATTATTATTATGAAGAACCCTATAATTTGGGGCGTGTTGCCATGAAATTAGTTCCGTTTCACAAAAGCTATTGAACTGTATTATGAAATACAGAGATTTGAAATGAGAGTGCATCAAAAAATTACCCACATAGCAGTTTTCTAATTTTGTCATAAATACATTCCTTAACCGATAATTTATCTGTCACCAAAATATCATACAGTAAAACAACCTACAGGTAGGAATAAATATGACTTACTACCTGGTTGCTATGCAGTAACTTTGAGTTACATATCAGAGTTTACTCCCAACTTGAATATCTGTTGAGATGACGATACCTTAAACGTTTTCAGTAATTTCTCTGGATTGGCTGCCCCAATTTAGCAAATGATCACTTTTTAAATTTTTAAAGATAATTAACTATAGATTTAGAGTGTCCAGTATAACAACTTTTCATTATTTGACCAGTTGGACGCACGTTGTGGTGACGCTCCATTTATAGTTTGAATTCCTCAGTTTGCTCCAACATGAATTAAAGGAAAAAGAAATACCGAGTCCATTGTTATTGAACCAATTATGGCGATTTTCTTAAAAAAGAAACCCCATACAGTTCAAACCTTCCTGGGTAAAACTGCCAATTTATAAATTTCCCACCCACCTTTTTTTGTTTTTATTTTCACTAGTCATACATTAACAGTCTCTGGTTACAAAGATAAATTATTATTATTATTATAGTAACATAAGGTTAGGGTTAGGGCTAACCCTAATCTTGAAAATAGTAACTTTTTAATGCTATTTTTGCCTGAAATTCCCAAAACCATAACATATATTGGCCTTCTAGCATCTGAGATCTGCCAATTACTAAAAACTTAAATACAATAATTTAGGATTTTGGTATAATGCTAGGCTGGAAATCTTGTACAGTTTATCTTATTTAACTGACATTCTGTATCTTTTTGTTTTGTAGCACTAACAGTAATACATTAGAAATTCTAGTGGTTTTAAGTATACGAGTTAGCAACATTCTTATACACTGCTCATATTTCAGCTTGTAAATGTAACTTGTAAATGGGTTACAGAAAGGTGGTATGTAAACCAGTCAGTTTCTTCTTATGCCATTACCTCTCATGCATGAAGTGCTCGTCTGTGTGAAAAAAAAACCCCAGAGGATGCTATACACAAGGCATATATTCAAATTTCCACAGAAACAGGAAGGAACTACTGAACAGCTCAGAAACCAATCACTCCAGACAAACCGGACTCCAGCTAATTGTGTTAAACCTTTTTATGAGTCTGTCCCAACAGCAGCGGAAACCACAGAGACAAACTCTGCTATAAAAACACATCGCAACACAAAAAAGGATGACCTCACACTCTTATTTATAGTCGCCCCATAGAGGGCTTACTGAATGACTGAGAAATTCAAGCAAACTATAAGAATATTGCCCTTTTTTGCACTGGAAGATTTCCGTTGAATAAGCTAAGGGATAGAACCCTGTTGCTTTCATTATTTTGTAATTAAGAAACAAAATACACCAATAAATGCTCTATGCATTTAAAAAGTGTTTCATTCCTATTTGTAAGCGACAAGTCAGTTTATAAATGTTAGTGGAAGCGTCATACTGTTAATCAGTTTGTAATCATAGGTAATATTCTGGAAAATTCCTGCGATCGCTTACATTAAAGTAGCTATTAATAGCTGTTCGATTTCTTCGATTTCTGTTGAAGTTAATAAGAACTTTTCTTTTTAAAAAAGGAACTTGTTACGAAGAAACCACAAATTGCGAAGTCCTTGTTTTCTTAGAGTTTTGTGAGGTGGAAATCTTGAAGGAACAGCTTTACGTCTCACACGTCCAAGGCACTGGCGCTGTAACTTCACCTTATTATTGGTGGAAAATTGTCTGTAAAACAGCTACAGGCCTAAATCTCATCTGTTCTGCTGTACAGCATGGGGTTGGTGTAATGGGTGCGTACTTACTGGCTCTTTTCCATCCATAGCTTCCATCCACAGACGTCTGTTGGATTCAGACAGAGCCTGCAGGGTGATGATGCCATGCCTGAGGAAGAGAATATTCACAGTTCAGAGCTTTGCTGCACAGAAACTGCAACATCAGAGACTGGCAACAGAGAATCGGATTTACGGCTAATTAGATTGGGTTTAAAATGTGAACTGCACACAAGCAAAAAAAAAAAAAAAAAAAAAAAAAATTTAACCAAAAAAGACCAAAAAAAAAATAACAACCAAAAAAAAAAACAAACCCAACAACTGCGCTGTAATGTTTGTAATGTTTTCAATGTATCGTTCCAAAATACAGTCAACTCTGAATTATTGGCAGCAAGTATACACAAAGGAACTAAAGGCATCCTATTTTTTTAGTACAAGTTTTGTTTAAGACATTTTAGATTTCCAAACATTGCTTTTACAAAAAAAAAAAAAAAAACGTTGTCACCTCTGTAATAAAGCAACATGTCAATGAGACAATTTTCAGACAAAAAGCATAATGACAGCTCATGGGTTTTGCATGCATGCAAAAAAAAAAAAAAAAAAAAGCAAGGGCGACAGTCAAAGTCCCCAGAAGAACAGTAGCAGATTTTCCAAGATGCTCATTAAAAGTTACAGCTCATTTCCTTATAAAATTGCACAAAACGTACCCGGGACTACTATTAAAGAAATGAAACACCAAATACTGTAAGTGACAGAATATTATAGACTACAACCTGATTGTCTCTGCCAGGAGATTGATTCATTCATTCATTTTCCATGCCACTTTATCCTGTTTAGGGCCTCAGGGGGAAGCTGGAGCCAATCCCAGGTGACTTTGGGCGAGAGGCGGGGTACACCCTGGGCAGGTCACCAATCCACCACAGGGCCAACACACAGAGACAGACAAGCATCCACACTCACATTCACACCTACAAGCTATTTAGAACAGCCAATTAACCTAATCCCTTCTGCAAGTCTTTGGACTGTAGGAGGAAACCGGCGTACCCAGAGGAAACCCACATGGACACAGGGAGAACATGCAAACTTCACACAGGACACCACTGTTCCACGCCAGGAGATTGATATTTCACCAACATAACAAACTCCAATGCCTAATTTAACACAGAAATGGATGTGAGAGACAAAGTCAGTGGATTCTAATGGCCAGGTTAATCTCCTTGAAACGGAATTGAAACTCTGAACTGAAACAAACCTAAGAGTACTTTCACACTAGGCATTTTTTCACTGGTAGGAGGGGAAAAAAAACATTTCATGTAATGAGTGTACTGAAACCATAACGAGACAAAACCATAACAACCATAACAACCATACTCTTGCCAGTCCAATCCAGTACTGGCTAACTAACTAGCCTAGTCTTGATTTCTAAATTAGATTTAGCAACATTAAATATCGGTTTATCTGTAACTCTGGGGACACTGATTGCCTTTGCTGTACAGTAACTTTGGAGGCAGAAAATCAAGAAAACAGCTGCTTGTGTGATTTCTGTATGCAGCAACAGTTAACGTCAGACCTCACATCGCATACTGGTGAATGTCCCGAAAGAATTATTTTTAGATATCGTTAGCCTCATAGCATAATTGCCTAAGTCATTGTTCATTGAAATAGGACTTAGGCAATTATGCTATGAGGCTAACGATATACTGAAATAATGGAATATTAGCAATGAAATAGTTTTGATGCAACATGCAAATCCCGTTATATTTCTCACTAAAGAGACAGCACTTTGTCTGGCCTATTTGTTTATCCTGATTGACCCCCAACTTTTGACTTCACTGTTGGGGAGGTGAAAAAACTTGACTTTCTGAAACGTTAAACTCTGTTACTTCTCTTTGAGGGGAAAAAAAACCCACTGGCAGTGTTGCTTTTTAAAAGAGGCTGCATTCCTCTAAGTCTAGAAGCAAAATATGTGCAGGTGGTTATAAAAAAAAAACAACAACAGTGAAAGCAGCCTCAGAATAATTTATATGTATCTTCAACCTGGTTAGAAATTACAGGAAGTGATTCAGTGCTGTTATTCTAGACAAGGGTTCAACTATTGTTTGCATGGGGACAAATAATTTTGAAATCATGGTCCTGTGTAAGATAATTGCACTACTTGAAAACATTTGTTCATTTGACAAAACCGTGCGCTAAATTAGAAGCACGTAGTACCTGCATATGTTATATCATATTATTTGTTTTACGACAAAGGGTGCCAATAATTCTGGAGTTGACAGTATAATTAGTAGCAAGTAGCATGTGATAAGGTGAAAGATGTAAATGCATGTGAAAGGAGCTGTAGGTAGTTGGAAGCATGTGGTAGCACACGTGCAATCACAACACAAAGCAGGAGAAGTCTGACATACCGCTGGACTTTATAGAAACATTGAAGAGAACTGAACAGAATCCCTGGACAAGTGTTATTTCTTCAGTTATGAAGGGCAAGAAGAAAGGAAGCAGAGAAAAGAATGTTGAATGGAGACCCCGAGAGATTTCTGACGTTGCCAAGGAAAACATTAAAGTGGAAAATGCAATATGTTTAAAAAAAAACAAAAAAAAAAAAACCCTCTCTACCACACCCTCTAAAGGTAAACGTCATAATGTCCTCACTGACCCTGCAAAAGTCTGGAAGGAACTGAGGGAGAAATAAAGTGCAGAAACTAAAACCATACCTTTCCACCACTTCAATATCGAAGCAGAATCTCTTGTCGATGGAGTCTGTCCTCCTCCTGATGCATGATTTGAGCTTGAACATTTCAGGTGGACTCAGCACCAGTCCGTTCTTCACAAGAAAACAACCAAAGAGTCGCTTATTCAGTATAGTAAAGTCATGTGTAAATCTGTGAGCGGGACATATATATATATATATATTAAAAAAAGACAGTATTTTATAAATCCAGTGTTCTACCTGTTTGCTTCCTGATTTGATTTCAGAATTGCTCATGGTGAACATCTTAGTCTCTTTGTCATAAGTGCAGTAGTGTCGGCTCCATGTGAATCCCAGCGGACCTTTAACAGGCAGGTTAGGGTATTCAAATAGTCAACAAATGCCATGCAATTATACATATATTATATGTATCTTACATATATAGGGAAATACTTAGTACTTGCAAAATATGAAAATATGGGGAAAAACCTTGTGGGAGCACTAAGCCATGAAAGTGATATTTGTAAGTGTGGGGGTATTTACTGCGGGGCTATTTGTATGGGGGCTTTAAGCAGTGATGGGGAAATTAATTTTTTTCCTCAGGAATCTACACTCAGTACGCTCTAATGGCAGCACAAACACGGAATTATAGAATTCTTTGCAAACTTATTAAAAAAGAAAAACTGAAATATCACGTGGATGTAAGTATCACATTCAGAAAAATGTATTATAACAATATCAGTATTATACTGGCATATCGCTCCACCCTAGGGGCGTTTAGCTGTTTGTGAAAGGAAAGCGGATTAAGTAAAAAAAGAGAACTGAGTGAAAGAAACAGGCAATGGTGTGTGTGTCACATCTTGAAATTCTAACTGACACACATTCCACTTGTGAACATTTTTTAATGGGTAACAACAGAAAGTTATATATATATATATATATATATATACACAGGTCCTTCTCAAAAAATTAGCATATTGTGATGAAGTTCATTATTTTCTGTAATGTACTGATAAACATTAGACTT
>JAQMCW010000011.1:8570108-8580293 GCA_030068335.1 Chrysichthys cranchii
CTCACACATGAAGCGTTGTGCAATATTATTTGGATTTTATAACACATTGTCATACCATATTATTTCAAGGAAAACAACATATTGTAATAAAGTGGTGTTATTCTGGTCATATATAGCATGTTTTTCACAAAGAATGTGACTTTTTTCATAGTACCAGAGCAGGATTAAAATATACAACCATGAATTTTTTTTAATCAAAAGCAGATCTTATCATTTCAATTCTGTTAAGCTCACTAGTGTGACCTGTTAAATTTATTAGGACCACCTTGATCATGGCATGAATGTTGGTAGCAAAATGGCTGATTTGAGTAGAAACTGCTGATCTCCTGGGATTTTCACATGCAAACAGGCTCTAGAGTTTACACAGAATGGTGTGGAACACAGAAAACATTGAGTAAGCTACAGTTCTGTTGGTGGCAACGCTTTGTTGATAAGAGAAGTTAAAGTAAAACAGCCAGATTAGTCTGAACTGCCAGGAAGGATATACTAGTAACACAAACAATCACTCTTTACAACTGCTGTTGCAGAAAAGCATCTCAGCATGCACAAAACATCAAACCTTTAGGTGGCAGAAGACCACATTGGTTTCCACTCCTGTCAGCTAAGAACAGGAATCCCAAGCTATCAAGGGCACAGAGAAACCGAAACTGGACGGGTAAAGATTAGGAAAAAAAAAAACAGCTCAGTTCGGTCTCGTCATTCTCCTATGATCTCTTATCAACAAAGTGTTTCAGCCTGCAGACCTTCTTCTCACAGGATGTTTTTTGTGTTTCGCACCATTCTGTGTAAACTCCAGAGACTGTTTTGTGTGAAATTCCCTGAAGATCATCAATGTCTGAAATACTTAGCTTTACTTTGGTACTAACAACCATGCTACGGTTAAAGTCACAGAGATCATACTTTTTCAGCATTCTGATTTTTGATGTGAACATTAAGTGGAGCTCTTGACCTGTGTGTACTGCTAAAATAAACCACTACATGCTTTTTTCAAAATAGTAACAGAGTGACAGCAAACAAGGACAATACATCAGCTGAAATACCAGTGGGATTTTCCAGGGGGTGCAATTTAAGAAAATTTGAATCACCCCAAACCTATTTCTGGATACGTTGGTCCTATTTTATTATTCCTTGAATGAAAACAGAAAACATAACCGCAGAACAGGGCATTTTTTTTTACATGTGGATTCACAAATATTTGTTTCTAAACTGTTGAAAAACCTCAATATATATATAGTTCTTAAATCAATTTATTCCAAAACATACTTATTTCTTGTTCGAGTGTGTTTAAAGAAGCACAAAATATACCATAAAAAGCCATTTCCTTGTTTTTCCATTTTCATTTCGATACCAGAAACAAATAAAGGCAACATACACGGACCTGAAACCTCCACACCCACTCTGAAACTATCCGTAAGCTGAGGAGATTCACAATCAGTGGTCTGCTGTTAAATATTTATGTAGATATGAAAAAAAACCCTGCATAATCGAGATGTAGGAACATGACATAAGCATGAAGCACAGATCCTCAGTGTGTTAGAAAAGAAGCACATCAGTCATAACATCCATCTGCTCAAGCATTTCATCCACAGTTACATGGAAAGATATCAAGTTTAGTGTTTAGTGAAATGTAGTGTCTTGGGCAACGTGCAGGAAAAAAAAAACACTGGGAAATGTCATAAGAGGAAAGTGTAGACTCAGATCTAAAACCAATTTACATAGTCTCATGATAGAATTATTGACACAGGCCACATGGATAATGCTGAACCACATCACTTCATCTCAGGTCGTTCAGGCTGAGCAGATTAGCGAGCTGTTTCAGCGACATCACTTCCTGTATGGAATACACAACTCTTTCCTGTTTGGCGATAAGACCAGGTCTCACCACACTGAGACCCCCTGGTCCTAATCTCTTGCTTTCAGCTCTTCCAAACATGCGTCCCAAGGCTATACATTTGTGGTTATTAACACAGGCCCCTGAGTAAACAGTCCTTCGTTCACAGCATGACATATTTCAGCTGCGTTAATGTGCGAGAGAAGCGTAAACACTGAGACAGCATGGGTGCTCAAATTTCAGGCTTTTCAAGCATCCATGAAATATTAGCACATAGCAGAGATATGAATCAGACTGCGATTGAACTTGGACGTAGGGGTTGATGGTTGACGTTTTGTTCTAGTTACCAGAAAGCCACGAGGTCAAATCCCAGATCCATGACTTGGCCCTTAACAAAACACAGCCATCGTATGAATTTCAAACTGTTTCCCTGATAACGACGGTAAACGTTTTGATTCTAATAAAGGGCTAAGGCTGCACCATTATCCTGATGTTTACTGAAGAAGAATGGATGAATGAATGTCATTTCAAACATGGGGCTATTTTTCAGAGAGAATATAGTTGACTATGACTCATCACATATTGCGCCTTAGTCCACAGCTTCTATACAGCAGACACACCCAGAACTACTTTTTACTGTATTGTTATATTATAGTGTTAGAAAGTTGAATTCCATACGAACAGCTCTTCTTACGTTTTTTTTTCATCCTAACACCCTTATTGTTAAGTATGTAAACAATTCACATTAGTTCAACTTTCAACAGCTACTCCTAGGCCCTGTTTACACTTGGTTTTAAAACGTGTCTTGAGCGATCAAGTCACAAGTGAACAGCTGAGACACCGTGCCATTTACACCAGTGTCTATCATGGGTCTCCAGCTGACTACTTATGTTTTTATGATTTAGTTACTACTTTCGTCACTTCTGCTAAAAGGTCAAAGGCCCCATGCACAGTAATGTCATAAAGGCTAAACCTGCAGCATACCGACCGTCATTACTGTCTTGCACTCCAAATATATACATTAGTGCTCCACTATATACTTTGTTCAGACGTTGAAACGTGTCACCATAACAACCACCTTGGCCTGTATGTCCATGTCAAGGTTGGAAGAAGACGTGTTTATGCTACAAAACATATGTGGTCAAATGGGGTGTTAATTTAACACTTTCTAAAATGTTAATAATACAACTCAGGTGCATAGTTTAAAATGAAGTCTGCTTAACGCCAGAGCGTGGTTTCATAACAACGAAAGCAACTTTCCGACGCAGCTGACTCCCTTGGTGTTAACGATATTTTTTGTAGCGTTAACACAGTTCTAAATTTAGCATTTTTGGTTAACACCGGAGAATAGACTCTGAGAATTCTGCTGCGTAGCTGTTAATTGTTTTACATGGACAGTGCAAAGGAGACAAAAAAAAAAAAACAAAAAAAACGGCAATCTTAACCCATTAGCTTCCATGGTCCCCATTTGGGGATCATATATTGAATGGCATAAAAAATAGATGGCATGTGCCATGATTCCCATTTGGGACTTTGACTACAAATTGAAATTTCAGAAATATTAACAGTCATGTTTCTTGAAAGGAGATGTTTTTGTTACTATTTGGATGTAAATTAATAGAAACACATGAAAATTTTCAGAAGAAAAAATTGGCAGTTAATGGGTTAATATTTCCCACTGATTTATTGGTAAATTGGCCTAATAAAGTACATGACTCTATATGTTGAAAACCACACTGTAATTACACTTATTTGCTACTCGCTAATCAAACTTCCATGGACTGCTCCGTATAGAGAAACACTAATTTCCTCTGTACTTATGAATACGAGAGTACGTCTATTACAGGCATGTCCAATCTTATCCGGAAACGCCCGGTGTGGGTGCAGGTTTTCGTTCCAACCAGGCAGGAGTCTCACCTGAACTTATTGAAAGCTTAGATCAACTGGTTGATAGATGCTAGTTTGTGCCGTCCACTGATGCATGTTAAAGGAGAAGTGCTGTGATTAGATTTATAGAGCTTTGTTTCAAAACTTCATCACCTCCAGGATATTAAACAGTAGGCAGCACTTAGTCCTTGTGGGATAAAAAGACATCACTGTTTAGGGCAGAATACCACTGAGATTGGTGCGTGGTGGTGCTAGCGGCAGCGCCAATGGGCAGGATTGTTTTCAGATGTGTGTCAGACACAGCGGGTCTGTGACTTGCGGCAGCTGTGTGGCTCTGAATGAGAACATGGAAATGAAGCAACAGCAGCGAGCGCAGTAAAAATCCCTCAGCGCACAGTTGTCACTTATACAGCCTAATTATGTGTTTGCAGGAACCTGAACTGAATTAACACCTATGGGGTCAATTCGAGTGCAGCTGTTCTGAAATGAACACGGTCACCCAGGGTAACACTGGGGATATTTGCCACAAGAGAACTTATGTCAGTGGGGGTGGGTTCAAAATGGAAACTGTGCTAAACATCACATGCATACTGCTTCAGTATCCGCATCATCTGATTATGTGACTAAGCTCCATGGTGGAAAGTCATACAGATCATCTTGCTTCAAGAACTGGGTGAAATCCCACACAAATCGGTGGTTAGTCACTTACCAATGTTAATCTCATCATCGGTTTCTGCGTCGCCGATGCATTCGAACTGAAAGTCCTGAAGAGACTGGGAAAACTTCTGCACAGCTGCAGAAAGATCTGTGACAAAAAAGAGACATTTTGGTATGAGTGTGTGTATCATGGTAGCAGTACCTTTAGCTAAGGGTTAGGGTTAGTGGTCATCAAACCTATTCCTGGAGATTGACTGCCCTGAAGATCATAACCGCGCCCACCTGACCATCCAGTCATTGCCCTAAGATGTTCTAGATTAACTAAAAGAGGTGTGTTAGAATTTGGTTGAAGATAAAACCTGCAGGAAGGTACATGTTGGTGACCAGGTTTGGTGACCAATGCTATAAACTAAAAGTATGACATTTATGCACACTACTAATAACGGTTTTCAGATGGGACTTGGCACAGGCTCACCAAGACTTAACAGCCTGTACCCACTGTATTCTCTAATTCCTGTTCTTGACTGACAGGAGTGCAGCCTGATATGGTCTTCTGCTGTCGTAGCCCATCTGCCTCAAGGTTCTGCATGTGGTCCTGTCTGAGATGCTTTTCTGCTCACCACAGATGTATAGAGTGTGTGTTTTCTTTCTTTTTTTCTTCTTCGAATTACCGTAGCCTTTCTGTCACCTCTGACACCGGTCTGGACATTCCTCTCTCTCATCAGTAAGGAATTTCTGCCTACAGAACTGCCGCTTACTCAGTGTTTTTTGTTTTTCCACTCCGTTCTGTGTAAACCCTAGAGACTTTCCCATTTGTCTGTGAAGCAGGCGTTTCTGTAGGAGCCATGTTGCCATGGCATGGAGCAGCGAACGGAGCAAAGAATGAAGGAAGACAGTGTGAGGGAATGAAAAAAGGAAAAAGAAATCACCCCAACAGATGCATCAAACCTATCTATCTATCTATCTATCTATCTATCTATCTATCTATCTATCTATCTATGATAAAAAATGAAATTCATAATAATTTACATTGTACATTGAAAAATTCAAGCAATGAAGCTCCAAAATAGCCAAGCTTAAAAAAAGTCTAAGGACAGGACATTTTGCCATATTACCCAACCCTATACTAGACATAGCTCTGTTTACGTATGATGTGTTTAACAAAAAGAAACGGTCAGTTATAGAGTCGTATTTGGTACTGTTAGATGTTAGCTGCTGATTTCTATTAGCGTGGAATGTATACCTCAGAGTGAGACTGCCTGCGCTTTTTAAGATTTACCTAAGAATTTGTTTACATTCTTGACATAGTTTCATTTTGTTTAGGTTTTCCTTAAAAGTCTGGAAATGCAGTTAGGATACCTTAAGCTGGGACGGGTGGGAAAAAACTCACTTCGAAAACATAAGAGGAACCGTAACTTCCCACTCACCATTGTCATTTCTTTCGATTTATAGCAAAGCAAGTTAGGATTTAATATTGCTCGGAATATTCGTGGTGCATATGAACGATGAGTTATGAAGGATATTATCCCACAGCACTGTTAAATTCTCATATCTGACAGATGATTCATTCTCTATAACAGCAGGTCGGACAGGACACGATATTGTGAAGGTCTCTGTCCAGAGATGCTTATTTAACATTTAACGAAGGAGTCTCCTTCTCCTTGTGACAGTCCAAGTAACACTTAAAGCTTCTGCAGTTTCTCATGACAAGCTGCATTGTTTTTTCTGAGAGGAAAAAAAAAAGGAAACTGGTGAAAGAGCAGCTTTATAGCTGCAATAACATACTTATAGTTAGGAACTAACTTGTTTCCTGGATATTCTACGACAATAAATAACAGTAGATGTAAACAATGTAATCATGTTATATTCCTTACTTGAGGAAAATTTATTTTCAAAACCGTTTCCCATGCTCCTGGTTGTAAATGTGTTCGCAGTCGTGGGAAGATAGCGGATTTAGGGAATAGACCTCATTTGGTTCGAATTCAAATTCATAATCACCAGTCATTGTTTTCTACCATAGCAAACATGACCAAAGAACAGAGTTTTACAAAAGAATTAGTGCACACCGAATCTTTCTGTAGTATAGTGGTTATCATGTTTGCCTCACGTGCAAAAAGGCCCGGGTTTGAAACTGGGCAAAAACACTGGTATACTTCTGGTGCAGTGGCAGCTCAGTGGTTAAAGCAGTGGGTTACTGATTAGAAGGTCAGACGGTCAGGCCCCAACATGACCAAGCTGCCACTGTTGGGCCCTGGAGTAAGGCCCTTAACCCTGTCGGCTGGGCTCCGACCTCAATTCCTAAAAATGAATGATGCTGTGATGTAATGTATATGCGAAAAATAATAGTTTTCTTCTTCTTAATGATAATGTGTGGCATCTTTACAGATAGGCAGAATAAATATCTATATAGTTATCTATACAATAATATAACAAATCCAAAATATCATCTCTGTCATACAGATAATGGGTTTAAAATGAATGAAATGAGAAAAGATCATAAAAACTTGACGCAAGCACATAAACGTTTATGTATCCCACACCTTTTTGATTCAATTTTTGAAAAGAAAAGAAAAAAAAAGAAAAAAAAAAGATATAAAATGTGTTTTACCCTGAGCGAGACATAACGGTTAAACAGCATTCTTTTCTCTTTCTTTGATAAGGAAGTATCTGTGTACCCTGAGGGAGGATTTGTTAAACATAATTTGTTCCATTGTTCCTCGTGACACAGTGTCAAGTTAATCAGAACTGAACAGTCAAGGTGATTTAGGCTGAAGGACACCAAAAAGGAAAGCGATTAAAAGTCACGTCTACACAGACTTTGTAAATCAGTTTTTCCTTCAGTCATCAAAGCATCAAACTTAAAGAAAATTTGCCCCAAAATAGTGAAAATGTTTTTTTTTTGTCTTTTAAGTATAATAATGTCACTAGGAATGTTTCCACACAAGGAAAATGCATGCATATTTGGAGTGACAGTGACATAAATGCAAAAATCTGACACAGTTATGGCACAAAAATGATGTATTAAAAGGTAGCTGAGATGTTAGAAGGTGCGTCGTAAGATATTCTCCACAATCCATGTTAGTGATTCGAGAAAGCTCAAATTAGCATTACTCCTGCATGCTACAATTACATTATTACAGTATTATTTACTAAAGCCCGACACATATTTTTTACCCATTTAAAGTTGCATGCAGTCTTGTGGAGCATCCACAAAACAAGGTAGTTCCTGTTATCACTCATATGATAGCAGCTAAAAGAGCAGTTTTCTCATTAGACTCAATTTTTTCTCTTTTAATAAGACAAACAATGCACCATGTCAGACTACAGAGAATAAACACAAAGGAAGAAGTTCCTGTTTTGGAAAACTTTAAAGATACAGTTTTACTTTTCATGGTTACAGAGGTTGAACACTTCAAAAAATGCTAATGCTGGACTTCCACCAAACAAGCAATCAAGCGATCGAGCGATTTCACTGTTGTACACAAATGTCCGACGTCGGAATAAACTCATGAGAGTTTTGTTAGGGTTGTGGTGCACTCCCCTCATCTTCACTGTTAAGTGTAATGTGGTCGGGGAGCTGTCTTAAGTCTGCAAAATCATAGATAAACTTTTTCACAAGTTTGGTGTAAGCCCAGCATAAGTCTTTAGATAACTCTTTTGTCTTTAGATGTGAGAGCATGTCAGACTATGTTAAAGGTCTTTCCAGAGTCTATTCAAAGTCTGGTGTATGGTAAGCATAAGTACACATTTACCCACAGAAAACCTATCAACTTACCACACCATATCACGCATTATGCACATTTTAAAATTCTTTTTATGTGGGACGTCCATGATACAAGTCCCAGAATGAGCTGTTAGCATAGAAACAACAAAATATTACAACAAGTGCGTGAATATATAGCTGTGATTTACCTTGCAGTTACAACTCTTGGCAAAGCATCCAAAAACAAGAGGCGTTCTTCAAATAGTTAACAGTTCTTGGCTTCCTAAAAAAAAGGTCCTCTTGGAAACATTTTTATAGGAAAATACTCATTTGTAAGATTCTACATATAAACTTTAGAGGTTCCACTAGAGGGATAAATAAAGACTCTTATTGCGTCAAGAATCTTTAACCTTTTTTCAAGTGCATTTTGCAAGGTTAACACAGCATATATAAATAATGCATTATTACACAAGATAAATGCCTGCATGCTTTTAACTGTCTAGATATATGAATGGTGATCATTCTTGGGTCTGCATAGATGCCTTTTGAAGAAATGTTGATTCATTTATCTCTTTCACTGCAAGATGACTAATACATCGGGTCTTATCTGAGGGATTATTTAGTCCATTATTCCATTATGAAGCTCAAGGATATAATCTATTATTATAATAATGACATCCCTGAGAATATGTTGTTCAATTTTCTAATTTAGTATATGGCGCGTTCATACAGAAAACAGGTTTTGAAACCGAATGAATCAGTATTCTTGATTGCGCTCAATCACTTGTCCAATCTGTAACTCAAAAAAAAAAAAAAAAAAAAAAAAATCCACAAAACATTCCGGTGGTTGACAGTTTAGATGTGGTGTGTGTGTGTGTGTGTGTGTGTGTGTGTGTGTGTGTGTGTTTGTGTGTGTGTGCGTGTATGTGTGTAACGTAACCCTACTGTCAATACTGCCTCTATGCCTCTAGATTCTTATTATTTGGTGGAAGCCAAAGCGTATGCATAATTAGTTCAGTAACAATAATAATTATATATACAGTATCGTGCAAAGATCTTAGGCCGATGCAAAGAAACGCTGCAAAGTAAATGCGACATCAAAAATAATGAAGTTAAATCTTTCTATGTAAAAGAATAATACTACAATGTGCAGTGAACAGGAATAAACTAAACAAACTCAATAGTTGCTCGGACAACCCTTTGTTTTTTCTTAACCCTGGAAGATTCAGACCACCTTCTCATAATAGGAAAAATATCATATTGGCTAAAATGATCATACGGACTCAGTGAACCCAAAAACTGGTGTGGGTTTTTTTTGTTTTGTTTTGTTTTTTTTGTAATTAGCCCTTTCCTACTAAATGTTATGAAATGGTGCTTTGAGAGCTCCTGGGATGTCCACTAATGTCCACCAACCAATGGGTGAATAGAATATAAGAGAGAAATAAAAATTAGGGTCAAATATGACCTCGGGGTGATACAGGGTTAAATAAATAATAATCCCAGGTACAATGTGTGCAGTTTTATGAGGCGAGGTTTCCCAAACTAAGGGTCGTGACCCAAACTGGGTCGCCAGTCTTTATTTATTGGGTCACCACTTGGCAAGTTGGTTGTGTTTTGTGTAATTGTAGACGTTATGAGTATTCCTGATGTATTTTTGTATTGATGTATTTTGGGTCCCGCTGTGACACCAAATTTCTCTTTTGGGTCTCGTCCTGAAAAGGTTTGGGAACCACTCTGTTATAAGGAAATGAGCTGTAGGTTTTTCTGAGCGTCTTGGAGAATCTGCCACAGCTCTAATGGAGACTCTGACTGCTGCACTTGTTTATTTATTTATTTTAGTTATTTATTCATTTATTTGTTTATTTATTTTTTGCAACAAAGCCCAGGAGCCTTCATTAACATTTTTTTTTAAAGTGGTGTCTTAGTTAATACGTTGCTTTCTTTACTGACCTACAGTACAAACATTTTCCAGATACAATTTATAGTTGGGGTTTTTTTGGTGGGAAAAGTAACGTTTGCAAAGCTAAAATATGACTCTTGTTTTTTTTTTTTCAATTAATAATGAAATGAATGGAAACTTATCTTCATTTATTTCCAGCAAAAGTGC
>JAQMCW010000011.1:8583952-8599762 GCA_030068335.1 Chrysichthys cranchii
GTGTGTACCAAGAAACTGGAAAATAAAAATTCCTCTGTTCTGAAGATTTTCCCATTTGTTGACTATTACAAAGTGCTGACACAGGAGCTGCAGTAGGGTCAGAGTTAGGGTCAGGGTCAGGGTCGGACTTAACACCTAATTCAATCGTGCTATTAGCATCTCTTCTGCATTGCTTTGCCATTTCAGAGCAGATATAGGAGGTCAGCACCAGCATCAGGCAAGAGGCTGCACAGGCACTGCGAGAGCTGCCACAGCAAATACTGCAATGCTCCCATAGAGCTCACTCTGTCATGCATGATCATCAACTGCCGCTTCCACTGTGGTGCCTCCTTTCACATGTGCAAAGAGGACGAACACATATTGCTGTGTCCTAATGAGAAGGTGCCTTGCATCAATGCCAACTATGGCTGTCCTTTCACCATGTGTCGCGCAAAGCTGGCCAAACACCTGGAAGTGTGTCCTGCTAGTGTGGTGGTCTGCTCAATGGAGTGGAACCGTTGGCCCATTGAGGACATAAAGTCACCTTTATCTAGCAACCTCATGAAGGATGTTCATGAGCATCAAGCTCTGGACATGTCCATGGCTCTCAGAGATCAGAAGCAGATATGCAGCAGGCTGAAAATGAGAAGCTTCTTTCCTCAGCTGATGCAGGACCCCGAAGAACCTATTCCGACAGAAGTAGAAGCAGAAGATGAGGCAGCAGGGGGTGACTTTTTGTTTAATGGAAGCTATGAGGAATGCATGCGAGGTGAGGTCTCAGTAAATGGCCCTGTTAATGTCCAGGTGCAGGAGTCTGTTGATAAAGATCTCAGTGTGGATAAAGAGAAATACAACATATATGAGAAGATGTTTAGCAAGGAAAGAGGGGGCTGCAAGCAGGCCCAGGAAGAAGAATCAAAAACAAGAGCTCAAAAAGACAAGACCAAACCAACTAAAGGTCCAATTAACCCATCCACTCTTGATAAACAAGAAACTGCTAAGGCAACAGTGGAGGATGGACGACATGGAGGAGATACTGTCCAAAAAGACTTCTCTAAGACTGGCTTTGCTCCTTGGCAAGAAGGTGTTCTTGAAAGACTTAGTCAAGAGGTAAATCCAAGAGAGTACAACATGTATATAGTTCACCATGGGCGCATGCTGCTCGCCTTTGGCCAGATAGAAGCTTGCACTCCCAGGGAGAAAGATTTTGTTTACGGAAGCCTGGAACCGATACCAGTCCAAACCCTTTGTTCTTTTAATGTTCCCACTAGTTACAGACACAAACGTATCCAGTTTAAAGATCCTGCCACCCGGGTGCGCACTGAGGACAAGACCGTAGACACGTCTGATTTGGGTTTGTCTACAGAGGAGGACATTCAGAAGATGGATGAGATTTTTGCAACTTTGCTGTGTGCTGCCGAAGTGGAGATCAGGGGACACAAGATCAGTGAATCTGTGGCCACAGATGGACTTTATATTGATATTGCCACTCAAACATATGACTTTGTTCAAGCTCCATTTAGATACAATGCCACTTTGGCTGATATTACAGAAGACAGGGATTTGAAACTGTATCTCCAGACCGATACAGAGAGCGTAACACTTAGACACAACAAAACTACTTCAGCATTCACGTTTATGTGTGAAAAGTTCTTCAGGAGGGATGAGTTTGCGTCTCACTTTAAAAACGTGCATTCTGATATCCAGTTTTCTTTGAATGGCTGGTTCGAGGAGAGGTGTCCTCTGGCTTATCTGGGCTGCACTTTCAGACAGATACGACTACAGCCCTCTACACACAGAGCTACAGTCTGCTTTAACCCAGACCTTAGCATCTTCACACTCAGACCTGATATTGCCAAGCCTCCTACAGCTGATTCTCAAATGGTCCAAGCACAGCAAGCACAAGTTGGATATGAGGATTCTCTCAGTAATCTTCCTTTTGATGTTCTGCGTCAGATCGCAAGGTACCTTGATAGCTTCTCTCTTTCCCAACTGGCCCTGGTGTCCCAACTTTTCCGAGATGTCTGTGCCACATTCCTGCATGAGAGAGGAATGGTCAGCTTTAAATGGAAGAAGAAGCAATACTCTCATGGTGGAGCCAAGTGGAAATCATCCATAGTAAGTATTTTTATGATGAATATGAATACTGTTTTAGGACATTCATATGTTGCTTAAGAAAACACAATAGCCAAGCACATAAATATCAGATAATCATTAAGAGCAGCTTGCATTCTGTCTTTAAAATTTTTGCAGATGTTAGTTGAAGCTAGCTGTTTTGAATCCCAACTAAAGCTACACCTTCAAAACACCCAGGCTAGGCTAAAACACCTGATTGCTAGTGCAAAATAAAAAGGTTTCTGAATTCGCAAGATAGGTCGCTCTACAAAAACAAATGTCCATGGGGTGGGTGGCAGTAGACCTGATCCAACTCCTCTTATAAGCCTGACCCCTAAACACACTTATCCAGCCTGAAATGAGTCGTCTTCAGTTCCTGAACTTTTGGCTTGACTTCAGCCAGGAAGGAGGAGCTGGATCAGGCCAGACTCCACCCTCTCCAATGAGGGGTACTTGGAATTTGGACGTGATCTCATTGACAGGCAAGTAGACATGCTTCCGTGTCCTGGATTGGTTGGACTTTGGTTGTCTACATCACCATTAGAACAATATCAGTTGTTGGCCAATACTCAAGGATCCGATGTATGTATCAAGCCAAAAAGTAACAATGAGCATAGTTATAAGCACAGTATTATGTATATTTATCAGTACTTATTAATCATTACTTCTGAATGATGATTCTTTTAATTTTTTTCCTCCCTAATCATTTTAAGGTTTGGGAGTTCAGCAGTCTGTTCAGCAGAGTGGAGACCTGGTGTATTGGTGACACTCTTCCCATGGCCGAGCACCTTAAGCGCTGTCCATTTTTCCAAACAGAACCCAAAACCAAGCCTTTCCCCCTGGCCAGCATATGGAAAAACAATGAAGATTCAAAGGTTCGGAAAAGTCTAGTCACACAGTTTATGGAGCGGAGCTAACATTAACATGATTACTAGCTTGATTTTTTTTGTGATTTTTATAAGTGTATTTATTACATTATATTAGATGAAAATGAAAGTGTAGAGCTTGCCAGAACATTTTAGGATAAATGTTGAGGTTAATGTTTTGTGTCAGTCTGAAATGTACTGTTTCCTAAGTTTTAATGAGGTCCATGTTTTGGTAAAATAGTAATGAAAGGATTATTGAGTTTAATAGATTGTATCACATCTCACCTCACTGGCCCCTTGTAACTGATGAATCAAGAGTATCCACTGGAAGATCTCCCACAGACACCTATCTGTTTCTACGTTCCATGCCGAACACTATGATTTCTGGTGTCTTCAACTTTATCCTGAAGATTTGACCATGACTGAAATCACTGACACTGGAGTCTTCTTCCATGACTGTTAAATAAATATCTTCTCATAGAAGTTTCACCACATCAGTGATCCTGATTTGTTCTTTGAATTCTTTATCAGTTATTTGGTCAAAAGGACACCTGAGTAATGGGCAATATTGTGGGGTTTGCTTCTATAACAGCCTCCAATTTTCTTGGGAAGTATTTCCATTAGATTTTGGAGCATGGCTATGGGGGATTTGTACTCATTCAGCCACGAGGGCTCAAAGAACATCTGGTTGATGCAAGGTATCACTTAATTACAAGGGTGGATAATGTGGTTGAGGTCAGGGCTCTGTGCAGGCCATCTTAATTCTTCCATACCAACCTTGGCAAACCATCATACTTCATGCACAGGGGCATTGTCATGCTGGACAGGTTTGGGCCCCCCAGTCCCAAAGAAAGGAAAACTTAATGCTACTGCATATAAAGATATTCTAGACAATTGTGTGCAACAGTTTTGCAAAGACCCTCATATGGGTGCTATGCTCAGGTGTCTACATACTTTTGGACATAACGTGAAGTCCTTGTGAATGAGCTGTAAAACAATAACATATTAGAAGGAGTGTGTTAATATAAACCTGTAACATGTCCTGAAGTCAACACTACTGTCAGAACTGCCGTTATAAAAAAAATGAATCAATACCTTCTGATTAGTTTTGATAGTGCTGTGGTAAATACCTAATACTGAAGCGACAAACTGTATTATTTTCAAGGTTTAAGTGCTGTGCTGCACTGGAATTGTGTTACATAATAATATAACAATGTAAGGGGAAAAGGTGGATGATTTTTGACATTCTATTGGCATGTAGAGAATATTTCCAATATTCTGCTATTAACATCAGTACACTTGCAAAACAACTTATTTATGTAAACAGGGTCTGTATAAGAGCTTTGGGAATCTTTGGAAAATAATAAAGGTGGTAAAACGTGCAAATGATCTTCTACAACTCTGGATTCAGCACCGTGTTTGATAACACCGAGCTCTGTCTGACCTGCCGACCTGGAATTCAGAGCAACTGATGACCTGTAACCAGACTCCATGTTGCAGCAGTTTTGTCACGTTATACATACACTGTGCCAGCCTTTTTCTATTTTTAACATTCAGGCACACAGCAGATATAAGTGTCCTCAGTCTAACAGCAACAAAGCAGGACACAAGCAGAACACTGACCCGCAGTAGGACAACCTGCATTTTGACCTGCAAGTCTGATACTATCATGATATATATTTTCTTGCCATGTTAACCTCATATTGTAAGGTCAGGCTTATAATGCATGCATGTGTGTGTCAGATTTATGCATTGTACCTTAGGTAGGGTGTGTGATTTTTTTTAAATTTTTCGTTTTGGTATATTGATGAGTTTTATTTCGTTTTCTGCCACATGAGGGAGTTGGTGTTTTATAATGTCACTGGATCATTTTTGCTAAGGTTCACACTTGAGGTCCACTTCAGATTTTGAGAGAAAGACTTCTTGTCAGAAATTCACATGATCAAGCTTTGATTGTCCCACTGATTTTTTAGATATGGTAAGTGGCAAATCTTTGTTTCAGAAAATAAAATTGCATAGAAATCAAACTCAGCATGCTTTGATATGGCTCTCTGTTGACAATTATTTTAGGGAAGACAAAGGACTTCAGGATCCAAACTTCACAGGCACTGTGACAGCTGCCACAACAGACGCTGTAAGGTTCCAATAGAGGTCTCTGTATCATGCATGATCATCAACTGCCGCTTGCTCTGTGGCGCCTCCTTTCACATGTGCAAAGAGGATGAACACATATTGCTGTGTCCTAATGAGAAGGTGCCCTGCATCAATGCCAACTATGGCTGCCCTTTAACTATGTGTCGCTCAAAGCTGGCCAAACACCTGGAAGTGTGTCCTGCTAGTGTGGTGGTCTGCTCAATGGAGTGGAACCGCTGGCCCCTTGAAGAGACAGACCCTCCTGAGTTCTACAAGAATATCTTGAAGGAGAACTACACCCAGGAACCTCTGGACCTTTCCATGGCACTGCGGGACCAGAAGCATCTGTTTCAATCCCTCAAAATGAAGGCTCTTTTTCCTGAACTGATTGAAAAGATCAAGGAGGAACCTGTTCCTCAAGAGCTTGAGGGAGCTGTTGGAGGGGAATCTAAAGATGCGCAAGATGTTTCTATATCTATAAGTGCTGTCTCAGACTTTGAACCTCCGGAGAGGGAGTTAACTCAGGAAGAGAGAGAGGCGATAGCAAAAGACACTAATGTGACAGGCATCAGTAGGTTTGACACCTGGGAGAAGATGTTCAGTATGGAGCTCAGTGGTTGCAAGCAAACCGTTAAGTCATTAGGCACAAACCCTGCTTCCAGTAGCAGAGAGCTCAAACCCCAAGCAAATCCAAGCAAACTGGAGATCCTTAACGAGGAGACAGAATCACAAATTGGGAATTCAGACATACTTACTTATATGCCACATTTCAATCCATATGAAATGGATGAAGAAAAATTTCTGATAGCAGCATCCTTATTCGCATGCGACACACGTCCAAAGAAGACAATTGTATACGAACATTTGGAACCGATGAAGATCAAAATTGTGCGAACCTTCAAAATTCCCACCAGCTTCAAGGCAAGGCCAAGTCATATACGCAATCCTTCTCATTACAAAAAAGAGTCCAAGGCTGTTGACACAGCAGACCTGGGCCATGAAATGGCGGGCATGCCAAAATGGGATGAGGTTCAAGCAACCCTTCTATGTTCTCTGGAGAAGGAACTCAGAGGACACCTTATTGCAGAGTCCAGTTCTGCAGATGCACTTCTTAAGGATGAAGGAACTCAGACATATGACTTTTACTCTGCTCCTTTCAAAGCAGATGCATCTCTGGCAGATCTCACAGCAGATAGGGCTTTGCAGCTTCATGTACAGATACAAACCGAGAGTGTCACCAATAGACATAACAAATGTAGCTCTGCTTTCACATACCTCTGCAGCCATTCGTACAGACGAGATGAGATTTCTTCTCACTATAAGAATGTTCACTCAGATATTCAGTTCTGTTTAAATGGCTGGTTTGAACACAGGTGCCCTCTGGCTTATTTGGGTTGCACCTTCAGCCAGAGACGCCTCCGGCCTTTTACACACAAAGCCACGGTCTCCTACGATAAAGACCTCAGCACATTCACACTCAGACCCGAAGTTTCAACCATTCTCTATGAAGGTGTGCCATCAGTGACTATGGAGAGGAAGCGAGCACGGAACCAGGATGCTCTGAGCAAGTTGCCTTTTGAGGTTCTCATCCACATTGCTGGGTTTCTGGACAGCTTTACGCTATCTCAGCTAGCACTTGTATCCCAGTTAATGAGAGAGGTGTGCAGGATTTTGCTGCAAGAAAGAGGCATGGTCTCACTCAAGTGGGAGAAAAAAATCTACTCACATGGTGGATGGTGCTGGAGAACAAGACATAAGGTCAGATTTTACTTTGACCCTAACATAATAATCTCATGCATTTGCTATGTTTACATTTGCATAACTAAGTCAAGAGGTGCTAATAGATATTTCCAAATTCCTTTAGGTCTGGGAATTCAGCAACTTGTTTTCCCCTGTGCATAACTGGTGCTTGGACAAGTTCCCACCAATGTCTGAGCACCTTAAGGTCTGCCCCTATTATGAGATGGAGAACCGAACAGAACCTGTACCCTTAACTGGTGTTATAGATTGGGAAGAAGAAGAAAAAACTCAGAGTCTCGTGTCGATGTTTATCAAGAATGATGGACATGTGTATTGCCAGTGAGGAAAAAGATCAACAGCAGGGTGGTACGATTCACAGCCTCTTGCTGTTAACACTCTGAAGTTGATTATTTTCCAACAATGGCACGTTGTTAAATATAAAAAAAAAAGAATAAAAAAGATGTTTTATTCCTCTTATAACGCAGCAATTTGCTCATGAAAACAATTTTCAAAATGTATTTAAGATGATGTCCATTTATAGTGGTATCGAAGGTGGAATGTCTGCCAAACAAGCTAATTATTGTTATCACAAACACTACAGAGGCTACAGATATATAGTATAATCTTCCCCCACTTTCTGTTGAAGGTATGACGGTCATGAAGAGTTTCACATGGATAAAAAACTAAGAATGACTTTTTCCTTTACCTTAACCTGTTACAAAGCCCTGACACTGGAGACTCCTTCCATTAATGTTAAATGTCTCCTTACAGAAACTTTCAGCATATCAATGATTAAAAAAATAATAATAATAACAGCACTTTTAAAAATATGAATATTACTCAACTGTGAGTTAAGTGTTACTTTAAAAGCAAGAATGACTGCATTAATGTAAACCTGTGATTTGCTTTACTGTCAAATATGTAATAATTTAACCCCACTGTGGTAGAGTATAAGTACCACATAACCCATATTTCTAAACTCATGCGATAAACGTCCATTTTCATGTTCTCTGTTCACATTTCAAGTCCTTGCTATTATAAATTAATACAAGCATAATCATTTTGTCGTAATTGTAATTACTGGATAAGTTACCTTAGGGTTTGGAAATGTAAAAGAGGCATAAGAGGTTAATAAATGTGAACATAAATCCATCGCTCACTTGGTTATTACGATGTTCAGCTGTTAATATGATCCCCCTCTCTTAGATAACACCAGTTATCTAAGACTGTAGAGTATTGCAGTTGAGTAGATAAATGTTCATGCTTTTGGATGGAACAAAATAACAAAATAATTTCTGGTAAAATATCTCTTTGCGTTGGCTTTCTGGTATTCACAATATAGTTGGGAAAGAACTCAAATCACATTATTTTTGACCTTTGCCGTGAGGACAAGTCCACATCGCTGACTTTGCTAAACAGAGATGGAGAAGCAGAAGCAGCTTTTCACACGTATCTGCACATTTGTCCTGTTTTCCTAAAACCATGTTCCTATTTTATTGGGGAATCGAAACAACTGGACTTTTGCCTCGTTGCTATGACATAATACTGACTCTTCCTCATGTCAAGTAAAGAGAGGAGAAGAAGTCTGAATCATAAAACCGACACTGCGGTACTGGTGAGTGTGAAACAGCCGTTTACATTGGTGTGACAATTGAGAACACACATGATCAGAATATTGGATGATTTACAAGAAATCATTTTGCTTAACTTACTCTCTAATGGTTATTTATCCTCCATGACTCTTTAGATTATTCAGAATGCAGCTGGCAGTCAGTCTGTTTGGAGCTGTCTTGGTGGCTGGGCTTTTGTCCTTTAGTCTCTGCCAGGATAACTGTCGCATGAAGGATGGTGCAGCAGGACAACAAGGAATTCCTGGGAGAGATGGGCGGCCTGGAAATAAAGGAGAGAAAGGAGAACCAGGTATGTAGCCTATTTATGGGGTCTCATAGGATTCTAAGCTTTATGACTAATTGCATTATTTGCATACGCAAATCAAAGTAATGTAGTTAGGGTTGTTTACACATACCTTTGTAAAGATACCCTAGATAGTGGGTGACACGGTGATGGTTTTCCACCTCATAACAGGTTCAATCCTGAGCTTGAACCTGTTACTGTCTGTGTTCTCCACTTGTCTGCCTGGGTTTTCTCCAGGTTCTCTGGATTCCTCTCATCTCACAGCAACATGGACTGGCTACACTAAATTGCCCCTAGGTGTGAATGAGTATGAATGATGCAGGAATCGACTCCTGTTCCATCATGACCTTGTGCAGAATAAATCAGTTACTGAAAACGAATGAAATAAATGAATCGACGAATGAGCACTGTCTTGTTTTGTTTTAGGTGTGCAGATGGATTTGAGTAAGGAGACACTGATTGCTCTTAAAGGAGATAAGGGTGAGATTGGTCCCATAGGAGACATCGGTGCTAAAGGCTTGAATGGTCTCCTTGGTCCACCGGGTGCTTTCGGTCCTCCAGGGAATCCTGGCAGCAGTGTGGCTAGTGGATTGTCCAACGCAAAAAAGGCAGCCTTTACAGTGGTGCGTAAGAAGAATGAAAACCCTAGGTACAACAGCCCTGTGATATTTAATGAAGTACTCACTAATTTGAATAATGATTTCAATGTCAGAACTGGTTATTTCACATGTAAGGTCGCTGGAGTGTATTACTTTGTGTTTCATTCTGTTTCTGAGGGTGACCTGTGTCTAAAACTTAGGAGCGACAACGAAAATAACGTGAGCCTGTTATTCTGTGACTACAATCAGCGTAAATCGTCCATATCTCAGGTTATGTCTGGTGGTGGTGTGCTTAAGCTTGCTGAGGGAAACAGGGTGTGGCTAGAACCTTTTAAAATATCTGGACGCAGCAAGGAGACAAACAAAATGTCAAAAACTGAAATGTCCGTGTTCAGCGGATTTCTGATTTTTGCTACCGGGTGAGGTAGTTAGTTATATGTAATAATCCATGTTAGACTGACTGCCATTATAACATTGTTATCACTTCAGTAATTTCTGCAATCATGAATTTTAATGCAAGTGTCCAACTTTCCTCTGTTTGCAAATGCTTAATGTTGTATTGACTTTCCTTCGCAACCCAAATGGATTTTTCAATTGCAAAACCCATTCTACAATAAAACATTTCTGTGAAACTGGTGTGTGCATTTGTGTGTGTGTCTTTTTTCTCAGATGTGCACAATGGATACATAATGATGTACATCATGTACACATAAATAAAGATATAAAGATATAAAAAATGTGAAGTGGCAACATCAAATATAACAGGACTATAAATATGAAACAATATTCAATTAATTAAAATCTTGGACAGAGCTAAGGAAAAGCTGAGACACTTCCAATCCCAAGTTTGCTCCATTTTATTTAAATCATTAAACTGTTTTGATATAAAGTGGTTTAAAAGTGGCATAAATATTCACCCCGTGAACGTTTCTGTATTTTGCAGTGCTGTAATCTGAAACAGAAACGGACCTAACTGGAATAACATCAGAAATTGAAACAAAATAATGAATAATATTTAGGAGAGGGGATCGATATAGATTGAAACATTATTTATAATAAAGAAAACCAGTAAAGACATAAACATTGTGATTGCATAAATATACCTCACCCAACCCTTCCATGCTGTGAAACAACTATTATTTATGGTGCACTTTACATTAGAAATCAGGCAAATAGTTGAAAAGAGTGGAGCTGTATGCATTTAAAATGCAATTTACAGAATATACTTGATCTAGAAACAATATAAAGAGAGATGCGATTAAAAAGAAGCTATTGAAAAAGGTCATAATACACGAAATGTATAAACGGGGGTGAATTATTACGCAGGCCCCGTATAAGTTAAGGAACCTTTATTAAAGAGTTTTAATAAAAAATGAGCTGACCAGTTTGCTCACAAAGATATAAGGTATCTTTGCGTAAAAGCATTAATCAAGCCAATTTACAGGCGTTCACGAATCATTTGTAATCGAAACTATGGGCACCAGGTCTGAAGGCGGTGCTTTTAGCATTGCAGTTTGGAAAAGAGGAACACAGAGCATTTGATGTGATTGGCAAAAACAGTTCAGTGACTTAGACTCTTCAAAACTTGGACTCAGACAGCCAAGGACAAGCTGATGTTCTGCGTTAGCCATGTTTAATCACAGGCTTATATTCGGAGCTCTCTTGGCAGCATGGCTTTGCCCTGTAGCCACTCAAGACACATGTCGCGCAGGGACACACGGACTGCCGGGTATTCCTGGATTCCCTGGACATGATGGCAGGGATGGTGATAACGGGGAGAAAGGCGAGCCAGGTAGGTAATACGTTTACCAGATGTACTTTTTGTTCTCAATTGTGGCGTGATCTTTAAGAGGTTCTCGACATTTTACGCTGAAACTTTTAAGAGGAATTCTTAATAAATAATAAAAAAAAAAACTAAAGTGAGCAGAAAGAATTCAGTCAGAGGGTTGCATATATTTGTACGTGGGTTTTAAGGGATTTCTGAGCGCTTTAGTGATTTTAAAGAGGATCCAATTTGAACTGATTATGAAGACGAAGGTTTCATGTAATAAAAAGTGAGCTCCAAAAGTTTATTTATTTATTTATTTTTTGGAATGTTTAAGCTTCTACCTTTTTAATGCATTTCTATTTTGTTTTAGGGTCTGAGAACTTTTAGCTTTCCCAATGAAGAACCTTTTAGAGCATCAGATGGAACCCTGATTCCAAATTAAATCAGAAACTACAAACTTCAGGATACTCTAGATTTCAGTGGCTTTTCCTGTTATAAGTGGCTTTTTCTGTAGGAATGCAAATTCGCAAACATGATTTACTTGTACTTTAATGAAGTTTATTGAAGACAGTGAGTTTGTCTCAACAGGGCGCACACTGAACCTGGAGAATAAAGTGATCAAAGGGCAGAAGGGGGAACCTGGCAGCAAAGGTCCTCAGGGAAAGAGAGGTAGCCCGGGTAATCCTGGCCCACCGGGACCTCAGGGTCCACCGGGGGACGAAGGAGATCCAAGTGACACCAAACCACATTCTGCTTTCTGTGTATCTCGTGAAACCTTTGAATATCCAACACCTGATACCCCAATCATCTTCAAAAACGTCATCACCAATGTCAATGGGCACTTTAATGTTAACGAGGGTAAATTTGTGTGTCGCATCCCTGGTACCTACTATTTTGTCTACCATGCAACGTCCTTTAAAAAGACACTCTGTGTTAACCTCATGGTGAACGGAGTGAAAAAGTCTAACTTCTGTGACCACATTCAAGATGAAATCAACGTGAGTTCAGGGGGTGTTGCTGTATACCTGGAGCACAACAGTAAAGTCTGGTTGGAGGCTAACGACAGGGTAAACGGCTTGTACGCAGCAGGAGATAAAGGCAACAGTGTTTTCTCTGGTTTCCTGCTTTTTACACACTGAGGGTTTAAGAGTGTTTCATGAAACGCACCAGATTACACCAGGTTTTACATTTACAATCAAGATCTGTACAATCAAGAGCATAACAATGTATTTCTGATTTCTATGACAGTAATAAAAGGCTACTGGAGTAAAATGTGGTACTTTTGTTTTCATTGTCTAAATATAGCTAATATTCTAAGAATGCAAAGCCCTCTTCATTTGTCCATCCCCAGGGAAGGTACTATATAAACAACCCCTAGAGTGTTTCCCTTTCAGAAAGCATTGCAGGTAGAGCAAGTTTCTGGAAGCTATGAATACTTAATTATCCCATAAGCTCTTAGAGACATCTTGATGAACCCTTTTTAAAATCGTGTACATTTAGCTGAACTGTACTTTTTGCCATCTGAATAGCACCAATTAAAATAAGCACAAAATGATATATTTTAATACCAAAGTGTTATGAAAAAGGGCTCTGGGTAAACCCATTAACAGAACATTACAACTAGAAGCTAAAAACCCCAGATTTTCCAATAAAACCTTAAGGAACTCTTTAAGAGCCCTTTCGTTTAGGTTTTACAGTGAATTCTTCAAGTGAAGAACCCCTAGCTATTAAACAAACCCTTACAAGCCCTTGAAGAACCCTTTCTTTAAGACAGGGACAATAATATTCCCTAGCTTTTGGATGTTATAACTGGCCCCTGTACATACAGAGGGGCCCCAAAACATGTATACACACTTCAACATGAAAAATATTTGCATAAAAGCTGTATTTCTGTATACATGTCTCTCCACGTCCCTCCACACTCTATACACTGATGCCGTAATTCAATTTGGATTTTAAAAAATGGGCATTCATAATCGCTATTGTGATCGCTAAGTGTGTGTACATTTTTTGGGCCCGTCTGTATATAACCGTAAGATAACCACAAAATGGGGACAGAAATGACAAAACACGATGCAATAAAAAAGAGAGACTAAGTTCTAATACATTTCAAGGGTTTTCAATTGAAGAATATTTTCCTTAAATAAAAAAGGTAGCTCCTTTTGGCAAATGTAATTTGATAAAAAAAATATCCTGACATCTGCTAACGGGAATTGTTACATGTAGTTGTAAGTATTGGCATTGACCATTAACATTTAATACCATTATAATGCAAGGCGTCTAAAATTCTGCTAATCTTGCAATGTTTTCTTCACTGGATGTTCTTTTTTTAAATGTTTTTCTGTAATTTGCTAATACAAGCAAAAAAAATCATTTTTTTAAAATCCGTTTTTTGATATTACTCAATCCCGGACTGATACATGCTGAATGTGCATTTTTTTGCTTCCTTGTCCGTGTTGTGTAATACTGATGTTCTCTATTTGAAACAGAGAAATGAAACCTGGAATCCATTGTGGTAGGAAATGATTACTTTTTCTCACTTGCACTTGAGGGTGTCACTGATTTATCAAGCGCAGAGCAAACGTTTCGTGGAACAATGGTAAGCTATCTGACATAATTCATCTTTATACTGTATAAATAAGAAGTGTTAACAAAACTTGTGGTTGTTGTTGTTATTATTATTATTATTATTATAATTAGTAGTAGTAGTGCTAGTATTTTTTTAATTGCAGGTATCCTTGTCAGTGTATGCCCTTCTACCTGTCGGCATTTTGCTGTGGGTTGTGACTCCCTCTGTCTCGGACAAATGCGATGGTGTACCAGGCATCCCAGGAACTCCTGGTACTAATGGAAAAAATGGGCTGAAGGGAGGAAAAGGAGATCCTGGTAAAGAGATCATTTTTTTTTCCTTTTAAAAAAACTATTTTTAATGTTAGACTTTAAAACACTATTTAGAGACACTATGTGCAAGTCTTACTATAATGCACCGTTTGAGGTCGACACAAGTGCGATTTCCTTGTGTGTGCACAATGACAAAAAAGTTGTTAACTCTATGGCCAGTCTCTTTGTCTTAAACCTAACCAATGCAATCATATATCATGCTAATAAAAAAAAAGACAGAATAGGATTATACTAATATATATGAACATAATACTCTAACATATTAATATAGATATTTTCTGTTGTTTGCTGTTTTGCTTTTGCTAAACGGAAACCTGTCTCAGCTCAAGAAACATAAAATATCATTAAAAGAAGACAAAAATGGACTCTCTGTGATTGATATTTATATGGATGCAGGTGAAGACACACAGCCGGTAAAGGGAGCCAAGGGTGAATGGGGGGCTTCTGGACGTCCTGGCAGACCTGGCCTCCAGGGGGATGAAGGGGAGCCTGGTGGACCAGGACCAAGGGGACCGAAGGGTCCAAAGGGAGCTTTTCAAGCAATCACAGATGTTAAGCCTTTATTTTTTTCTAATAAAAGAAGAAATACTGCCAGAACAGCTGTGGGCCAAAGTAAAATCGTTGATTTTGAAGACCCGGTCTCTCCTGAGAAGGCTGGAGATGAACTAAGACAAAGTGTTTTCACAGCCAAACAGTCAGGCGTTTATTACTTTGTGTACCATGTGTCTGCACAGCAGACTGCTTGCCTGTGCATTCATAAGAAGGATACTGTGGTATTCAGTGTATGCGATTTTTCTCAAGGTGTGCTACTGACCTCTGGGTCTGTGGTCCTGGACCTGAGGCAGGGGGACACTGTGGGTTTGTATGTGTGCACTAAATTGAGTCATATCATCAGCAGGGATGCTGATAGCACATTCACCGGCTTTCTGCTATTCCCTTCATAAACATTCAGAAAAATATAGCATTGTCAGTGTCTCCCCTAATTAATCCCTCTTCAGGCATCTCCTTGATTTCAGATGATTATTTTTGGGTTCTCTTTGCTTTTCTGCCAGTATCTTCCAGGGTGTTATCAAGTTTTTTTTTTGTTTGTTTTTTTTTAAATCATGTACAAGTAGAATAGGACTTTTGTAAGCATACCCATGTAATCACATGACTGATCATTTAATGCAGACAATAATAAAGGTAAATAAATAAACAGAAATAAAACCTTCAAGACTGAAATGTTCTTGGATTCCTGGGCAAATCACATGCTGGCAGGGAATGGAATGGAACGAACCATTAATAAAAATTAATTCTAAAATGAAGGCAAAATATGGTACTAATGTACAACAATTGTCAGCACTTGGAAAAAAGTGGATATTTGCTTAATAATAATAATAATAATAATAATAATAATAATAATAATAATAAATATTTTGTATTATTATTATTATTATTATTATTATTAGCATTAGCAATAGCATTGTTATTATTATCATTATTATCTCAGTCACTAGATTGGTGATATTTAATGGGAGGGTGAAAATCGAATACCTATCTATAGCTCAGCAAGTAAACTATTGGGATTTAAAAATACATTAAATACCAAGGTTTCATTTATGATGATATTATGTAAACAATTTGTAGTATGTAACATGTTAATGCAAATAATATTGGGGTACATGTTCTTTCTCTTTCTCTCTGACACAAAACACACACAGACACACACACACAATATATATGTGTATATATATATATATATATATATATATATATATATATACAGACGTGGACAAAATTGTTGGTACCCTTCTGT
>JAQMCW010000011.1:8599862-8617518 GCA_030068335.1 Chrysichthys cranchii
TTCAAGTTATTTCAGTGACCATTGTGGGTTTTTCTTTCTTTAACAGAAGGGTACCAACAATTTTGTCCACGTCTGTACATGCTTATTTTTTGGCGAATTAACAAAAATATGACCTAATTTCACTCTTGCTTTGGAAAGGAAAAGGAAAAATACAGTGCAAAAAAGGTCACTCAAAAATCACATCAATCTCTTAAAGAGACAAAAGAAAGGTTACAATAGAAATGATAATTAATCTCTGTGGCATATTTAAGAAGCTAAATCACATGGCTAGAATGAAATGATACACAAACAACTATTGATCTTGTTATTTGTACTGTATGTTATCTTCAGTCATTTAAACACCTTTGACAATAAAACGGCAATGCATTTTCTTTAAATGAACATTATATAACGTTATATATTAATAATAATATAATAAAAGTAGTAGTAGTATAAGTATTTTACATTCTATTACTAGCTTATATTAATAAATAATTCGGCAGAAAGAAGAATATGAATAACATGAATAATACTTAGAATATGAATTACCGATTTGTTACAATTTGTGTACTGGGTTTAATGTAGTGGTAGAGACCATACACAGACATCTCTAAAATAAATAGACGCCTTCATTTTTGAAAAAAAATTTTTTCTAGAAGCTTCCTTCTAGCCCCTTTGCAATAGTAACCAAGTTGATGGAGATCCCTCTCAGAAGTTCTCCGAGTCACTTGGAGATGCTCTGCAACATCAGCGGCCTTACAACAGGGATTTATTTCAACAATCCGCTCAACATTCTGAAGACACCTGTCAGAGGGTCCAGGTCGACCTTTGATCCTTAGCTTTTGAATTGTACAATCACTCTGTTGACTGTATTGAGAGGAATCCCAAGATTTTGTGCAATTGTACGCTGGCTAAGTCCACCATCAGACTGACCCACAATACGCCCTCTTTGAAAATCATTCGACTCTTTCGCTTCTGGTGTTCGCGGCATGAATTAATATACTGTAATCTGAACTGAAAAATAATAAGATATTAACTAGTTTGAAGTACCATGTGGTGTTAGCACAAATAAATGTAATAAGGGGTGTCTATTTACTTTTGAGATGTCTGTGTATTCACACCATAGCACGCGTCTTAGTCGAGTGAGTGTACAAGTCATAAGGAACACGAAGCTCTCACTAAAATAAAACTCCAGTCCAGTTAGGAACTTGGTGTCATTCACTGCTGTGGGTCTTATTGTTCGTGAGCTGATTCCTTCACTCAAAAGGCTTTTGAAAAGAATAGGCCAGCCATGGCAACCACCATCAACTAAGGCTTAAAGCAGATTTCTGTCAAGCCTGTTGTGAGAATGCAAGAAAAGGAGAGTTGCTACATTGCTTGACTGGAGGACAAGACTTCTACTACGACTAGAACAACGTGAAGCACAGGATTTCTGCGATTAGTAAACAATCACACTGAAGGTGAGCATTTATCTACAGGAATAACAATATACAAAGTTAGCTAAAGGTTACTCAGGACTATTGGATTACATGGCTGAATGGTTTGTTAATCATGCTTTTAATCTTCTTTTAGGCACTTTGAATGTAAATATGTTTTTGAATAAGGATATTCTCAGGAATATGCCTGAAGTCATTATATAATATGCAGCATTATATAGAGCAGCAGCGTGAAAGTCACCAGACAACATATTTCTCCTGAAATGTATTTTCTTGAGCCACAGATACATAAACAGTGTTTACGACACAGCAGCAGCCTCAAATAGCTTAACTTTATAGCTGAAATTATAAAAACAGAGACATTTAAAAAGTGATTTTCTGTATTAAATCAGGGTGGACAAACCATAAACTTATTAGCTGGCCTACTGAACACGTATAAGCTCCAGTATGCTGCCCAGACCCATTTTATGATTGTTCAGAAACCGAAATGACTAGGCTAAAACATGGTAGCAGGTATAAAGTAATCAAGTGAGATTGTTAGCCAGTGCATCAATACATACACAAATGAGCATATAACGTACAGTACATTCTGTGTAGGTGATGATTTGGCTGTAGTTGATATCTTTTTCTAAGACTGTGTAGCACATCTTGTTTGTCACTGAAATTTCAAGCTGAAATAAATTGCTGTGGAACTTAAGTGTGGTGGCAGATATACAGTACACTGTGGGTAATTGTTTTGTGAAGTGTCCAGACATTATTGTTCACTGACTATTTAACCAACACTACAAAATGGCTGACACCCAAACTGTGCATTATACCGCACGTAAGGTGGAATTTCAGATGTAACTTGGCAACCTAGTAACTACAGACAGCATGCAGTACATGCTAAATGTGTATTAACAAACTTATTTTTCTCCTTAGAGCAGAGAAAGTAATGGCCAAACAGAAAAGCCCACTTACAAAGCTGTTATGTCCACCTCCACCTCCTGGTCATTTCCAAGTTGGACTGCTGCATCTTAATGGTCAAAGGATAAAACCCATGCAAGCTTTCCCTCAAGTGGGGGAACTTCCTGCTGTGGCAGGTAAAAGGCTATCAATTCAGAGTACAACTATAACAACCAGAAAATAAGATCAAATTCAATTATAAGCAACATCTTGGCTAGTTTACTTATTTTCTTTTTTGCAATTTACCTCAAATCTTGTGAATGTTGCCAAGTTGAGGTTGAAGTTGCTGCAGGTTTGCCCTAGGGCTACAGTGCTAATATTGGTAACAGTCAAAGAAGGCATCATGCTAACCCTGACCCTAACCCATTTCTAAATAAATACAAACTTATGGCAAACTTAATGTCGCTTGTGATTTCTGACATTATATGGCAGTTAACTCTTAATTCAAAAGACCATTTCAGTGTGAAAAACAGCTGAATATTTAGAACTTAGAGCCAAATGATTTTCTTCCTCAGCAAACTCCATGCTATGTTATCACTCCATGCTAAGAAGTACACTTTTAGGAATTATAGGATTCCCAGTATAATGATATAATAGGGTTCAGATAATAAAATAAAAAATAATAATAAAAATATCAATACCATCAACAACCACAATAATAATAATAATAATAATAATAATAATAATAATAATAATAATAATAATAATAATAAAGCCTATTTTATGTAGGTAATGCTTTTTTTTAAATATATTTTTTATGCTTATTTATATGCTATATATGTAAGAATGGTATTACTGAGCCAAAAATGCAGTTTCTTCGCTTGTTAGTGCCATGTGACTCACAATATTTTATTTTGCAATTAAGTAGTGAAGCTCTGTGATGAATATACCAAAAAATATTTTAGAGCACAATGACAGTCTCTATAATATAATACGATATAGGCGAAGATAATAATTAATCCTAATGAATCAAGTGAATCAAATGAATCAAATTAAACGAAACAAATTCACTCTAAATGTCTTATTTTTGTCAGGGTTATTGCTTTACCCAGATAAGCGTGAGAAGATGGTAACAACGTCTGAAATAGATTTTGCCCCCAAACCCTATGCCAGGACTGAACCTAAGAAGATGCTGACGTGCAATCTGATTCTGGAGGGTGAGGCAGATTCCTGTATTAAACACAAACACAATGGGCCTCATTTATCAAGCTGAATAGAAACAAATTTATATGTAAATTGTTTCCAAGTGCATTTGAACAAGAAATTGGTCTTGAAAATCCAGTTAGTTCAGAATAAAAAACCTTTGTATGCTACAAGCTCCTGAATTCAAGAAAATATATGTAATGAGGAGACTTACCAATGTGAACCTCAGTAGACTCACTTCAAGTCATGTAATTGGCAATGAGTAACTGCAATACATATATATATAAATAAATTTATATATATATATATATATATATATATATATATATATGTGTGTGTGTGTGTGTGTGTGTGTGTGTGTGTATATGTATACGTATATATGTATGTAGCAATCCACAACAAATCCACAAATTAAGACTAGATATACGTCTCATTACTCTAACGTAACATTACTCTAACAATATGAGGAAGAGTTCATGTGTACATGCTGACAGCTGCAGTGCCTGAGCTGCATTACTGGCAGATTTAACATACGCATCTGTGTGCACTGCTGTTTATGGGGATTTTGGGGTGTCACTGCAAGTAAATCACTTGTGCCTTAAATAAGCACATTAATTTACAGGTGACTGGTAGTTATCAGCATCAGGAAATCAGCATTACTGAAATTTTTGCAAATCTGGCAAGTGCTTTTATTTTGCTTTGGTCTACACAAACATTGACGCATAACTTTATGATAAGATTGATAAATAAGGCCCAGTGAGTTCATGCACTGCTTAGTTTACTTGTGTATGGACCAGACATGTTGTGGTTGGACAAAATATCTCACTCCTGAATTAACTCACTCCTGAATTAACCACCACTGCAGGGGATCAAAGCTACATAACAACTAACCAAGAGGCTTATCAGGCTCGGGCTTTACATGGTGAAGCATTGATGATGGCAAGAAAAATCCCAGTAAAACGTGAGAGGACTCCAATGATACACTACCAAACACACTACCAACAGAGCTTTGTTCGACCACGGTGCATTTACGGGAGGAGACTTCTAGCCCTGCCCTGCCCTGATAACCTTGCAATCAACCCAGCACTGAGGCAAGAACCACACATATTCTGGACAGGATAATATTTAGGCACTCATTTACATTTGGCTGGAATTATATATACAGTATATTATTTTATACTTTGATCATCTCAAAAGAAAGAAAAAAAACAATAAACTGCTATCTTGTAGGGCTGACTTTAAGACAGTCCAAATGGAGACCTACCCAGGATGGGACATCTCTCTTCACTCTCGTCCTCTTCCAGCTCAACTGAAGGAGCAATTGTCGCTTACTGAGAAGTCACCTAAACCTTGTACCAGTACAAAAATGGTATGTGCATTCCTTGATGCTTTTATCTTTTTTGCTTATTTATGCTACACAACTTGACATGGTCTTCTTTGCCATAAATGTGTCAAGGCTTCTAGGTCAGTCTCAACACTCAGTGGTAGATGACCTGAAAAAGTCCTCGTTGCCCTGGAGAACCACTGAATGAAGAAAAAAATCGGACCACTCACTACTGCTTCTTTGCCAAAATCACTATCCCAACTAGCACACTGTTAAAGGAATAATCAGGCAAAAATCTAATTCACACAATTTTCCCCTGTAATCAAAATCAATTTTTTTTTCTAATACCATGCTGTAACTTTCATTTATTTGCTTCAAACATCATTATTAATCATTTAGTGACTCATAAAATGCATTTATAAACAATGTGGTAAAAGACAATTCATACTGACAAATGTAAGTGCACAGCAGATTCAGATTATAATATAGCTCCAAGTGGTGATGATGGGGCCAAGCTCCTCCAGGCCATCGCAAGATTAACACACAACACACAAAATAAACGAGCTGTTGTTTTATTAAGCTGAAATGGACAAAATAGACAATCTTTCTGTTGCCAGATGGAGTTGCCCTACCAGAGTTATTTTGGGCATATGGATAGGATCGTACCCATCATAACCAATAACATGTGGAGTTTGAGCCATATCAAACAATCCATGGAGAACTAATGACGTATTCGTGCTTGCGGCAAGACATCTAAGTTCATTATTTCATCGCAAAACATGAAAAATCCCTTCACAATTTAAAGTCAGCAACATCTCGATATATTGTACCAAATATCAAATCTGACATGAACCTGAGGAACCGTCGAGGAGGAGTATAGCCAATCTTGGTGAAAAAGCCATTCTTTCTCTGGCCAGATGATTGTTCTATATCAGGTGTCACTCTGGGCATGGGGATATCAACATAACCATCATAACCAATAACCATAACTAACAGTTTGTTTTCTGACAAATTTACTGTTACATTTCAGAACCGTGCTAAAATCCCTTTGCAATTTTTGCAACATTAGTAACATCTTGACATTAGGTATACCAAATCTGACATGAAAGCAATGAGTATGTTAAAATGCCCAAAATCCAAAATACTTCACTTCCTTTTGGGTGGAGATAATGCAATGTTTATTACTAATTTGCTCATATAGGGGAGACCCACGCATGAAACTATGTCGGGTAGAAGATCCAGTGACATACTGTGGCGCAATAGGGACACTGGGACACACATGGGGCCAAACCTCAGTACATAAGTAACTGTAACAAGTTAACTGTAACAAGTGTGCCATATTTCATCAGTCATTGTAGAAACAACCCTCACTCACTCACATTCTGCTGCTTAATCCTGTTCAGGGTCGCGGAGGGAAGCTGGATCCAATCCCAGCTGACTTTGGGTGAGAGGCGGGGTACACCCTGGGCAGGTCACCAATCCACCTCATGACCAAAACACACAGAGACAGACAACCATTCACACCGATTCAGAGTTGCCCATTAGGCTCATCCCCTCTGTGCATGTCTTTGGACTCCCACACAGATACAGGGAGAACGTCCACACAGAATGGCGCTCAGGTTGACCCCGGGGACCGAACCCAAGACACTCTTGCTTTGTGGCACCACTCCTAAGCACAACACTAGGATAATCCTAAAGGAAGCAATAGGTTCCTTTGCACCTATGCATGGGTGCTTAAAAAACTAACAAACACACACATGCACATACACACACACACACAATAAAGCATACAAAAATAACATCATAATCCTAGGGCCCTAAAAATGAATAGGGAATTGTACTGGGGGATGGGGCTTATTTCCTTCCCATTTTCTAGCAACAGATCTTTGTGATTCTCTATTGCATTCAGGGCACATCTGACTGATATTTTGTGATGCCCAGAAAACCTCCTAAAAAAGTAAAACCCATGGAGCTGAAAATGACAAAATGCTGAGTATATTGTAATAGAGTACCTCCTAAATGCAGCATTTGCTGAATCACCAGTAATGCACCTCAACTACTGCGGTGCGTCGGCACACACACACACACACACACACACACAGTGCTGCTCCATCTGTTAAATGGTGCCATGCCTTTTGTCCTAATAGCTAGTCTTATTTGTTTTAAATTAGGGAATTGTTTTGGATTGCACTTAATAAAGTCATTAATTAAACAACGAGAGGTTTAGCAAATCACCCTCAGTGATGGGCGAGGTAACTTTTACTCATAATACTTCATTTAACAGTACTCATCTGTTATAAAATATAATCATCAAATAGACCTCAATAACTCAGAGCTTCTGAATCATTGTTGGATTCTGACTGACCTATTTTTTTTTGGTCCATAATATACTAACATTTCTCCTGTAAAGTGTTTACTCTTCCAGCAAATTAAACCAATTGATCCACTCACTTTTTCCTCTGGATGGCAAGTTCAGTCATGATTAATCCAGGTAGGAAGGTAGGTGGGTGGTTAGGTTAGACAGGGAGGTAGGCAAGTGGGTAGGTAGGGGCTAGGTCCATGATGCTGAAACGTTGGTCAGCTACATTTGCGGTGGACAATTGTGTAAATTATACTGTTCAACGAAACACTCCTTAAAAATGCAATTGTGTATTAGAACTTACAGTGGCCATCAGTGTACTTCCAAGTACTGTACTTACAGTCACACTCTTTTGCTTTTTTCAGTGCTAAATAAGAAGTATTCATATTTTTAAAAAATCCAGATTCTCAAACTTCTTAGCCAGCACCAGCAAACATTGATTCCTCTTCATTCTTCTTCGGTGTCTGTCCGGTGTGAACTTCCAGATTCACAGTTGCTTGTAAAATCACAAAATGTGAAAGGCACTCTCTGGTCCGTTCTGGGCTACTGTACCAACACAACATGGCGGCTCTGTAGAGGTTGAATCGCTCTCTATGTAGATATAAAGGGCTCATTCTAAGCTTACAAAAAGACAGTGATTTATAGTTACAAGTATTTATACACTAATGAAAACATACTTATCATATCCATAAGTATATTATGAACATATCCTCTGTTTCTGCCAACTGATACACTCAAAATCCCACATAGTGGAACTTCAACCATAGTATCTGTTTGGGTCAAAATCAAATCATATTATTTCCCCCCCTTAATATGACACTTTATGTGATTGGCTCATATCCTCTATTAAACATACTTTTTTTTTGCTGCTATTCCCCCCTCTTCATGTTCTGGTCATTTTTACCCAAGAATAAAATGGATTACAAAAATTGGTGAACTATCAAACATTTTTAACATAAATAAAAGCAATAGGTCAGTTCATTCCATGGTACATTGCCTCTATTTTGTATTTGCACCTCTATCTGAAACCTAGATGCATTCACGCTTGGTCATGTCATATGTTATTTTCTCAGCCGCAAGAACACGTAGCAAATAGAACACGAGGGTTAAATATCTTATACAGTACTAGGTAACGAGCAGGCCGTAATAGTACAATATTTGGTGAAGGGCACCCTCTTGTGCTTATGTAGAGTTACTGTCTATTATATTTACCCAGAAAAAGATCCTTCAGTAAACATCACGGGCACTATATAGACATGTGGTGACTCACACTGATCATTTGTTAATCATTTGACGTAAGGCGTTAAGAAACCATAACATTTAATAAATCTCACAAAGTAAAACAGATATACATATACAACTGCTGAAGTCCTTAACACTCACAAAATGTACTGCATGTAATTTGGTCGATCATCTTGGTTGATAACATTAATGACATTTTCATCAGAAGGTCCATTCAGACAACCTGGTCCATGCTGGTGAATTAGAGCAACACACAACACGGTTCTGATGTGTGTCTACATGTCCTCCACACTCCATTTGTATGCTTCCTCTTGCACAGCTTTCTTATCTGCAATTCTGGTGAAGCGCTTCTGTTCAAACCCATTGGACCTAAACACCAGGAAATAATATGTTAAAAAAAAAAAAAAAATGTGCTATGTATTGTTGACCATACCACAATGGTTGAAATGATGTTAGCTGGTGTTATTTAGATGTGCAAAACATACAGTAAATGCTCGTATACATTACACCACAGTGCTGATGAATTCTTGAATCTGATTGGTCAGAAGGGGTCATGGGCTTATATTAACCCAATCATTGTAATATGTGTATTAATCCATTCATTCTAATGCATGATTTTTTCTACAGTAACAACTTACGCTGAGACTTGTATGGTGAATACTCCACATGATCAAAGTCTTATAATAAATGGATTTTAAAATGTGTTGTTATTTAACAAGGAGCAAAATATAATCAGAGCTCTTATATTTTACACCAGAGGAAAGTCTTCAGTACCGACAAACTGTGTTGTCGTGGTCTAATTAAGTTCAAGAGAGAAAAGAAAACACAGGCAGGTAATAACAGTACCTAACAATTTATTAAATGTAGCTACAAATGGATAAAAAGTATAGGAACTAGTTCTTTAATGAATAATACATTTTAATGTTTGAAACCATTGTGGTATAACAGGATTAAAACAATTTGAGATGAGCTGTTATAGGAAAATTATAAACTCTGTTGGGTAAACTCTGATTCATGTTGGGCTGCGTCACACCAGCCTGTCGTTGGTTATTTTCCTTTAAAAGCATGTCCCATAAGTGTTCTATTCCTGACCTCATAAATTAAAAGCAAAAACAAAAAAACACAAACATACCTGTCTACTCCATCCCAGCGATATCCCGGCATGATGCTGAAGCGGTTTGGGGGTGGAGGTGGACCCTGGTAACGAGGTCTCTCTTTAAATAAAATACGTCAAGAAAAATCAGATCAGTAATATATAAGGTGTTGACATGTTAACTATGACAAACAAAATATTATTAAATACTATGCACCAAGTATGAAATTACTACGTATTTACTCAGTATAAATGAAGTACATAATATATACTATAGTATATAGTACCAAGTATAAATGAAATACTAACTATGAAACAAAGACTAAGTGTAATGGGTTTTGTTTTTTTTTACAGTAGAAATGACTGAACTGAGACATTCAGCAGGTTTACATGCACACTAATATTTCATTGTTATCCTGAGTATGACGATATTTGGAATATGATACAGATCACGCATATTCCTTTTGGATATTCAGAATATGATAAACATTTTCTAACTGTGCATTTTTAATGCCTAGTTTTACATTCAGTATCTGGTGTGACCCCTTTGAGAGGTAATCACTGCAACTAAACATTTCTAGTAACGGCTGATCAGTCCTGAACAGCTTCAACTCTGGGGTGTCACTGATTTATACTTCTACACAACTTTTGTCTCCAATATGTTTGGAGAGCTGGTTGGTCTTCTTGTTGCTTGCTTAGTGGTGTTGTAGACACAGGGGCCTTTCAGAACTGGCGGATACTGATCATGTAACACTTTGATTGCACACAGATGGACCTCAACCAACTAATTATGTAACTTCTGAGCTAAGACGTGTACCAGATCTTATTTAGCTGCTTTGGAGCAAAGGGGGTGAATACATATGCACTCACGTTTCAACTTTTAATTAAAAAAAAAAAAAATCTTTATCATTTCACTTCAACAATCTGTATTATTTTGTTTGATCCATTACATAAAATCCAAATAAAAATCCATTTTAATTACAGACTGTAATGCAACGAAACAGGAAAATCACCAAGAGGGTGAATACTTTCACAAGGCACTGTAACTCATTAATGAAGGCTTTATTACCATCATTTGGTTCTCTAGCCATAAATGACTCTGCTAAGTCCTCACCTTTGATCGCTTTGGTTTTCGCATTCTTTTCCTTCTTCTTGCGCAGAAGTGCAGCCATTGGGTCTCCATCTCGCTCCTGCTCTCTCAGCATCTTGTCCAGGTCCTCGTCATCAATATGACGTGCTAGCGGCTTCTGAGCCTCTTTGAGTGCGTCAGCCAGGTTCTGCTGCTGCATCTGACTCTGCACCAGTCTGAGAGACAGAGAAAGAGACAGAGAGAGAGAGCAAGAAATATATACATAGAGTTATATGATCTTTTCTGAGAGCAGCCATGTTAAATGGATATTACTATACAATATGGATAAAAAAAATTACAACATTTTTACAACAAAATAACGTTACATTTACATTGCCACTTTATGGATAACATTACTGTATATTTAAAAAAACAAAACAATTATACCCTGCACACATGTTCATACTGCTGCTGCATGGACTGCCACTTTATTGTACATTTTGAACAACAGTTTACAGTCATCCCTCGCCATGTCGCGGTTCACCTATCGCGTCTTCACTGTATCGCAGCTTTTATATGCAATATAAAAAATATAAAAATGTTATACGGCACACTATTGGCTGATGGATGGGAGGCGACCAACCATTGCACTGTGTTCTGTATCTGGGTGCTGACTGGCTCAGGGACTGTTCATCTTCATCGTTATCAGTACTGCACAGCTAATTCATCATCTTGATCATTCCAGTTGTAGTATACGTCACTGGTGAGTACCCATATAGGATTTGATATGTTGTTAAAATGACGTAGGTTTAAAAGTGTAGAAAGTGTTTAAGAGCATAGGAAGTGTTTATAAGAGAGTGGGAAGGGTTTATAAATCCTTCAAATATATATAAATAATAAAATAAAAAGGTTGCTACTTCATGGATTTCACCTATCACAGGGGGGGCTCTGGAATGTAACCTCCATGATAGGAGAGGGATGACTGTACTGCTAATTATACATTCAATCTACATACTCCATTACCTTGTCAACTTCCCTTCTGTAAATATGCATTTACCGTATATCCCCATGTATAAGACACACTTTTTCTTTAAAAACTTTGGGTCTAAAAATTGGGTGCGTTTTATACAATGGTTGCGGTGAACGAAAGCAAGGGTGAAAGCCAGCGATGGACTCAGAAGTGAGCGACACATGCGCGGCATGCGTGCTAGACGTCTAAACGCTCCCTGACGGTATTTAGGGGAGGCAGCATCCTTTTGTTGCTGTGACTTCGTACCCGTATGACTACACTCAACGCTACTCGAACCTGTTATAAACCTGGATGGTTATGTTTTGCCCAGAAATGGCTCAGAAAAATTTTCAGACAGCACTAAATTCAAGTTGAAAGTGATCCAGTTTACAAAAGTGAATGGAAATCGTGCTGCCGAATGTACGTTTGGTCCTCCTCCAACTGAATGATGAATAAAACTTGAGTTCAATAACTTTACGTAATATTTTTTTTTGCATTAGACTGTAATCCAGCAGGCAAATAAATACCTGTCTGTCAACCAAAATTTTTTTTCCCCCCAATTTTCGGGTCCCAAAATCAAGGTGCGTCTTATACATGAGGAAATACGGTACATATTTACAGACATATTTGCATATTGTAATTCTCCATTGTCCATCACGATACATTTTGTAACACACATCATCACGGTACTGCAGTACTTACTCTGACACTTATCTGTAAATAACACTTATCTATAAATACCACTGTATATCTGTAAATAATACTGTATTTTGCACTTGTAAGAGTTAACATGTAAGAAGTTGATAAAATAAGACACGATTTTCACATAATATTCACATATTATTGTTTTCTTATATTACTGGTTCATATAGATCGCTATTTCATATATCAGTTTAAAATATGCCATTTTTGCGCGAAATCATCGCTTATGCAAAAATTAAAAGAAGTTAATAGATTGTAGCTTGCAATAAACCTGTGGTGAAATAGTCTATCGAAATGATCTGCCCTACAGATGCTCTCCCCTTAGCAACAGCTCTGTGCAGTACCGTTTATAAACATGACCGTGTTCATGTACTCTATGTTCTAGACATGTACATCCGGTCCAGGCTCTGAGAGATATTCTTATCAGAGGTGTGAACCCATTTCTGAATGCCATGTTCTGAGAGATATTCTTGTCAGAAGTATGAACCCAGGTTTGATTTCCAAGTTGAAAGCATGTTTCTTAGAACTATGCTGACAGGGGAAAATGTTTAATGTTAAAAACACTTCTCTTAGAACTGTATTTGCTAAATGAAATCCAGAAACCCTTCTCACATTACGGAGATATATAAAAGCCACATACCTTTCCTCCATTATGTCTTAAGTTTTGTTTATCATATGTAATGAGATGTGAAATATAAATGGTGTAATTGTATGACCAACCTAGGGTAACAGGAGATCAATAGGATTAAATTAATTATTAAATAAATTAAACAGGAGAAAGTGAAAAGGGCATTTTGATGTGGCGTTGCCTCAGTCACGCACCACTTGCAAAATAAAAAGAACTGTGTTAAAGTGAAGAATTCCAGGAAGTTGAAAGTGAGGTGCATGAAGTTATGAAAAGCTATGCCACACACCTAAAGAAGTCTGAAGGGGAGTAGGACATGGTATTTAAGGAAGTGATCACCACCTTCGTCTTCGTCTTCTTTTTTGTCTCTTCATGTGTGTGAATGTATTGCTAATCTTTCCTTGAACTGATTAAACATCCTAAAAGACGTTCTACGTTGATTTGATTTCTTTTCGTCGACTTTCCACAACACACTACTGGTTAGATGCTAACTGCATTTCATTGGCTTTGTACCTGTACTCTGCACAATGACAAAGATGAATGTAATCTAATCGAATCTAATCGTTATTAAATATGAAACGGGAATTATAAACGTTGACCAACTGCTGTGAGGAATATGGAAATGTGAAAATGTGTCTTCTATTTCGGGATGGTATAATAGTAACTCCTCTTTGTTGATTATTTTCCTACAACAGCAGTGAATTTTTAAATAATGACTTTTTCCCCAGTACTTTGTAAATCTATAGACCATGAAAACCTCACCCTTTGCCCCACTGTGCATATTTCTCGTCCTTCTCAGCCTTCTCCCCCGCTTTCCTGCTCTGTTCGGCACGCTCGGACTCCAGGTCACGCTTCTTTCCTGTTTTATCTCTAAAAATGGTCTCTGCATGACGGGACTCCTCTGGGGGACAATAACAGTCAGTAGTTAGGCAACAATTAAGGTAATACACTTCATATAAGAACTAAAGTACTGGAAAGATTGTCCTCTTTATAAAGCTTTTAGCAAAGACCTTCTAGAGGGCGGTTGTGCTTTTCCCTTCTGCGCATTTCCTCCTGCTCTTTCCGCAGTGTTTCAGAAGACACCAGACCTGCAGCTCCACCAGATAACATTTGAGGCCCCTGCAAGCAGTCAGAATTAAAGGAGAATTAAAGGAGGAACATTAAACTCCACTCAAACATTAAATACACTATGTTTATGTTGCAATATCTGTGATGCATTAAACAATTCTGGGGCTAATATGATGGTTGGTGTTGCCTTTTTGTTACTTCTGTGAGATGTTAGCAGTGCTTGACAACTGACTCATGAAATTTCTTCAAGTTGAGCTCTTTGACTTCAGTCTTTGAGTCAAGTTGAGTCTTTTTCGTTGACTCTTTCCATTTGGTCATCTAGATCAGTGTTTTTCAACCTGTGTTTAATGTTGCGCGGGAGGTGCGGGGGGATTTTCACGCGGCACACCTGACGACCTCTCGCGGCACACTAGTGCGCAGAGAACCGAGAGCGCACAGAGAGCGCACAACGATTACGCACTCAATTTCCCAAGATTCCCTAGGCAGTACCCGGATGTGTTATAACCCCGGATGTGTTATAAGCCCCCCCCCATTGTGCCGTCGTATTTTTCGAAGCAAAAATTGTGCCGTGGCCCAAAAAAGGTTGGGAAACACTGATCTAGATTCACTCCAGTGTATATAGTAGTGTCAACGTGGCGTCAACATGGCGTCATTTCCTCCCATCATTTGTTGGTTAAACTGAAAGCTGCCATCTTGATGGAGTTTGTTAGGTTGGGAAATGTTTGAGCTATACAGAAGGTCCACCTTCGCCCACCCATATTGACTGTGGACAACCCCCTTCTTGATGTCGGGATAGTTCCAGATGACAGATGTTTGACAAGTGCGAAAACTTAAAATGACTCATCAAACAACATAGCTGAAAATGGTAAGGACTAGTACTTAATGAATTAAATAGGTTGCTAAACTGTACAGTGTAAGTTGTATAGATAATTCGTTAAGTGAAGTTGCAAAACAAAACAAAACAAAACAAAAAACCAACCAAAAAAAAAACTACAGGACTGAAAATAATTTGTGGAGATTATTCATTTTAAATGGTATTAACTTAAAATGTCAGTTTGGCTTGTGCTCCATTCTCTAACACAGCATTCATGCATTCTGAGCATCTTCTTTCTTACCGTTTGTGCAGCAGGATCGCGAGCTCTACGAGGAGGAGAGAGGTCTGAATCGGATCCTCGCTTATCCTGTTGTGGCCTCTTCCTGGGAGGGGACAGGTCAGAATCAGACCCTCTGCCTCCCTGCACTCTTTTCCTGGGGGGAGACAGATCGGAGTCCGAGTCCCGCCTGGTGTTAGGACGTCTTCGTGGTGGGGACAGGTCTAAGTCAGGGACACGTCCAGCTGAAGAGGATTTGGTCTTTTCTCTGTGTGGAGAACCTGTGTGTAGACACAACATGTTCTGTATGGTTATTGAGCTCCAATCATTAGGATGATGTATGAGGATGAGAAAGTATTTTTTTTACCTTTATGATGGGGTTTCTGTGTTTTCTGTGAAGGAGAAGGTGATGAGGAGTCATGTCGTCTGTGTTTAGTGTCTGCTGTGTGTCTGGGAGGTGAAAGGTCTGGAGAATCGTGACGAGACTTTCTCTTGGGTGAGAGATCGGGAGAATCGTGACGAGACCTTCTCTTGGGTGAGAGATCGGGAGAATCGTGACGAGACTTTCTCTTTTGTGAGAGATCGGGAGAATCGCGACGAGACTTTCTCTTTTGTGAGAGATCGGGAGAATCATGACGAGACTTTCTCTTTTGTGAGAGATCGGGAGAATCGTGACGAGACTTTCTCTTTTGTGAGAGATCGGGAGAATCGTGACGAGACTTTCTCTTGGGTGAGAGATCAGGAGAATCATGGCGGGGTTTTCTCTTGGGTGAGAAATCAGGAGAATCGTGGCGGGGCTTTCTCTTGGGTGAGAAATCAGGAGAATCATGGCGGGGCTTTCTCTTGGGTGAGAAATCAGGAGAATCGTGGCGGGGCTTTCTCTTGGGTGAGAGATCAGGTGCGCCGTGATGTCTTTTCTGTTCTGGAGAACTATCAGAAGAATCATGTCGCACTCTTCTGTTCTCTTTGACCTCTGAGCTTTAATAAACGCATGATACAGAACATTACAATCTACATTAATTCCTAACAATCTAATGTTATATTTAGAGAAAATTAACCTCAGCTACCTTGTTACTGAGTGTGGCGAGTCATCATCTGTGGCTGCGACATGGGGGAAAAAAACACACAAATTGCACAGAATGGTAACGGCACGACTTTTAAGATTTTAAGACACAGATTTAAGTAATAGAACACTCGGGGCAGGCTCTTACAGGAAAATAAATCACTGATGGCACGGTGTGATGCGGTGGGAAATTGATTCTTTTTCTATAAGCACAGAACTGAGAATTCAGCAGTGCTATGGTATAAAGATCATCAGTAGTGAAATCTTAAATTCCTCACCTCCCAGAACTTTCCACTTGTTACTACTCCTAAAGACTTCAAGTTGCTTGACTTCATCTGGACGCTCATCTATTACGTCTGCGACCTAAAGTAACAAAAAACAGGTGAAATAAGTGCGATTTAAAGCACAACTTAATTGAGCATCAACAGCAAAATCAGTGTTTCTGAGAGGTCTACAAGCTGCTACCAGGAAATTGGAAAACCTAAAGAAAGGGCACGCAAAGACATTTCATCAAAGCAAGAATCTGTTTTCTTTTTCTTTTTTAACCCTCAACATACCAAGCCTAGGCCGTCAACATTGTTTACTAAGCTGGGGTCTTCATGGGGACCCCATGGTTTTTCCATTTATTTCTCAGTTGTTTGTTGCAGTAGATTACTCCAAATAGGTTTTTTGGGTTTCTGAAACTATATTTCAGCATATTTTGTTCAACAATATTTTGTTTATTTATTTCAACAGTAGTAATAGCCAATAGACTCCCTTGTACTGTACTTTTCTTCATAAGTGTTTACGTTTTTACATTCCGATTGCATACAGTATTAAAAAAAAACCAAGCTATATAATTTCACTAAAATAAATGGTACAGATTCATCTTTTGCAATTGCTACAGTCCTTAGCACATGTCACAGTTGTGCTGGTCTTCCTATGTGTCCCACAGACAAAAATCTTGGTGCGGTTGCATTCAAGTATGATGTTGGGTTTCTTGGGACTTTCATTGGATACTGAATCATCAAGAAATTGTGGAAAGTGGAAAGTACACAAACTATTTGGTTTTTCTTTGGGACGTAGCTGACCACTGCTACCCCGTCTGAGAAGATGAATTTCGATGAAAGAAGGTCTCCACCTTTTGCAGTTTCCATCGTTGCAGGAATATCAGGCTTTTTGCTCTTCCTCAAAGAAATTTGATGTTCCTCAAATTTATAACGTAGTACAGTCAATCCTCACATTAGTGGACTAATTGGGCCGAGAGGTTGTCCGTTGACTTGAATAGTTTGATGATGTGAAGTGTTTGGGGGTGGGGGTTAAAATAGAGGAAATGCAAGTGAAAAACACCACTAACGTTGAGAAAAGTGCTCCCCAAGTACTGTACACATGACAAGCAGCATAACGACCAACATAAATAGGCAAGTACATTAAATCCTAACGTAAATAAATTAGTGCTGCCGCGATTAGTCGACGTAATCGAATATGAAAATTCGTCGATGACAATTTTATTGGTCGACTAGTCGCCT
>JAQMCW010000011.1:8619279-8635217 GCA_030068335.1 Chrysichthys cranchii
CATTGTCTCCAAACAGGAAGAAGTTTGACAAAAGAGTAATACCCAATGGTCCTCATATGAGGATCTTACAAGGAAATGCACACAATGAAGTTTGGGGAAAATGTGAGGGGTCTCAGGAGGATATATATATATATATGTATGACGTGACAACAGGAACTTTTTGGTCTCGTGGACATTCCAAAATATTCAATGTAAATATAAATGGATGACATATATTATGTGTCCAAAATTAATAAGTTATCAATTGCAATCTTTGTGACACTGATTTGGTACAAGTGTAATAAAACCCTTATATGCTTGTACAATATAAAATCAACAACTTTAGGGTGGTAAGCTCAACTCGTTTTTATATATGATACTACATTAGGTCCTGGGTTCGAGCCCCGAGGTCGACACTGGCACCTTTCTGTGTGGAGTTTGCATCACTGTGTGTGCATGGGTTTCCTCAGGGTACTCTGGTTTCCCCCCACAGTCCAAAGACATGCACATTAGGTGGATTGGCTACCCTAAATTGCCCATAGGTGTGAGTGAGTGTGTGTGTGTGTGTGTGTGTGTGTGTGTGTGTGTGTGTGTGCGCGCGCATAAACGCGAGTCCCGTGTTAGGGGAGGGTTGGGTGTGGGGTGAGAGACCTCACCCTCTAGAACAGTGATTCCCAACCACTGTGCCGTGGCACAGTTGTGTGCCGTGAGAGATCATCAGGTTACCGTGGAAAATGATCCTAAATTTCTCCTAATTGGTCTGAAACTTATTATTTACTGCAAATAATTCATCTTCGTTCTTCTATGTGAGAGTGACGGTCAGAACAAATAAATACTCTTCCACTAGGTGGAAGAAGAAGGCTAATTGATCTGTGTATCTACCTATTGCTTATACTTGTTGTGACGTTTTTGTGTGGCGGTGTGCCGTTGGATATTTGTAACGCAAAATACGTGCCGTGGCTCAAAAAAGGCTGGGAAACACTGACGTAGAATGCACTTAGCTACTGAAATGTCTACCCGAACCCCATGGGGGCCGCTTGACACCCTATGTGCCGGACGGCATGACAGGACCAAAGTAGAAGAAGAAGAAGAAGAAGAAGAAGAAGACTATATTGAGTGGATATACAAAGACTACGCAGGTTTCTGTAAATTAAAAAAAAAAAAGAAAGTAGGACAAAATATACAACTTTTAATTTGAAATTGGAAAGTGCACATAAAAATTTTTAGGGAAAAATATAAAGAAAAAAAAAAACAATTTAACCTAGGTACATACGTGTGCACAAACCTAAACGAATACTTTGTTGAATCATCTTTTTGATTTTATTACACCACTCAGTCTTTTTGAGTAAGAGTCTATCAGCATCGCACATATTGCCTTGACAATATTTTCCCACTTTTTCTTCCAAAGCATTTTGGACCTGTCAAATTGTGAGGGTATTTCCTGCACACAACTCTCTTCACAGACTTTTAGTTGGATTCAGGTCTGGGCTCCGACTAGGCCATTTAAAAACTCTGACTTTCCCTTGGTTAAGGCATTCCTTTGTTGATACAGATGTATGCTCTGGGTCACTGTCATGCTAAAAGGTGAAATTCCTTTTCATCTTCAATTTACTAGCAGATGCCTGAATGTTCTGCACTAAAATCCACTCAAATCACTAAAATCATGCTTCCCTTCACCTTGATAAAAGCCCAGGTTCCGGCTGAAGAAAAGCAGCCCTAAAGCATTGTGCTGCCACCACCACGCTTCACCTTGGATATGGTGTTCTTTAGGTGATGAGGGGTTTTTTTTGCAGCAAACGTATCGTTTGGCATTAAGGAGTTATTATTCCTTTTAGAACTGTTCTCAACACATTTTGCCACATGGTTTGGGGTGATTTAGTTGGGCTTGGGTGTTTTTTGTGAGAAAGGTCATCGCCCAGACATGTCACGAATACGAAAGATTTTTGTCACATGCAGAGAGTAATCAGTACTTGTCAGGTGTTCCTGCAGCTCCTTTAATATTGCTGTAGGTCTTCTGGCAGCTTCCCTGGTAAGGCTTGTCCTTTTGTAAATATTGAAGGGATGTCCTGTTCTTGGTGATGTCACGGTGGTGCTCCATTTTCTCCACTTGTTGAAGATGTTCTTCAAGTGTTCCGTCTTATATTTGATTCTTTTGGAAATTCTTTCATATCCCTTTCCTGATCAGTGTCTTTCAACAAGTGAGATACAATACAGGCTTTGTACGCTTTTTGCATGGCTTTAGCAGTCGGATGCAGCCAAAAAGACGTCAGGAAAATCCTAGAGCAACAGCTGGTCTTTACTTGGATTTAATTAGCATAATCATGTTGATGACAGCTGTATTATTATTACTTTTGGACATGAGATAGTATGTGATCTCGTATTGTAAAAGGGGAAGCACATGCTTATGCACCCAGGTTTCCGATTTTTCTTCCTTCCAGATTTTTCTCTAAAACGTTTCTGATTGTTTTCACTTAATATTTATGTGATCTAATTTCACACTGAATATACATTGTATACACTGTGCATCGATTATATGGTCGTATATGTTCTTTCACCCAGTGTATCACATTACAGCATATGCTTTAGTGCATTGCTGTTGTGGAAGCCATTTCTATTGTATGATTGTCTTCCAGCACATCACTTATACCTAAAAGCCTAAGGTTAATATTAGCATTACTAATGTATGTATAATTAGCATAAAACAGTTTTGTGTTTGTTTGCTTGACATAGTTGAGTGTTTTATGTTCGGTATCAGTGCGATATTGTTCTCTTCAAAAGTGCGGCGTTTTGAAGCCACAGATTCTCATTGCATTCTAGAAGCAAATCTCCTTATGCATGTAAATGCTTAGGCTTGCGAATGAGCCCCAAGTGAGAAAATGTAATTACTTATGGCAGGTTTGCAGGTGACTCATATTTTTAACAAGGCTCGTCTTGGCTTATAAAACCTTTTTTTTTTTTTTTGTAATGAAACCCTAAATTAATTAATCATTCACACATAAGCTTTTTTCCCCCTAATTCTGATAACAAAATTATAAAAGTTTGAGAAGACGAAGAAGCAAATGAATAAAAAAAAGTACAAATTTTCCTCCTTGCACTAAGATAATCAGCTCATTGTTTCCTCTCTTTGTCTTGGATTTAATTATGACATGTTTGTTTTACTTCCCTCATCGATTCCTCCTGCAGTTTACAGGCCTCTGCTCCTTCCAAATGCCATAAGATTACATTCTGTCTTCTCTGAATCCTACTAATGAGACTTAAAATAAGCAAGCCATAATTCCCCAGGGAGCATTTCAGGAATTCAGAAAAAAAACAAAAAAACAACGAAGATTAATCTTAAGCATGCAGAATGATACAGCTAGATGATGCTAGGATTTACTGATATGAAACCCTGGAAGGGTATTTTAGTATATCAAAACTGGCAACCGGAGGAAGAGGGGTTGCACTTTTTAACCCTCAGGTTTCTTCCTAATGCTCATCGGTCATTTTCCCTCGCTATTTTTCATGTCATTTTTAGCTTAAGGGTCAACATCTGGATTTCCACAAAGTGGCTTTGTGATAACAACATTGCTGTGTAAAGAATTTGAAATTAAATGGTATTACAAATGCTGCAAGTCCTACTGACTTCAAACTTGGAGCCAATCCCAACTGACTTCAAGCGAGAAGCAGGAACCCTGGGCAGGTTGCCAGTCCACCGCAAGGCCAACACACAGACACGGACAACCATTCACACTCACATTCACACCTATGGGCAATTTAGAGTAGCCAATTAACCTAATTCCTTCTGTATAACTTTGGACTGTGGGAGGAAACCAGAGTACGCTGAGAAAACCCACACAGGCAATTACATTTAAAATGACTTTTTAAAAAAAAAAAAAAGGGGAGGCATGGTGGCTGGGTGGTTAGCACTGTTGGCTCACAGCGAGAAGGTCCTGGGTTCGAGCCCCGAGTTCGGCACGGGCGCCTTTCTGTGTGGAGTTTGCATGTTCTCCCTGCGTTCGCGTGGGTTTCCTCCAGGTACGCCGGTTTCCTCCCACAGTCCAAAGACATGCACAGAAGGGATTTGGCTAATTGGTGACTCTAAATTGCCCGTAGGTGTGAATGGTTGTCTGTCTCTGTGTGTTGCCCTGCGGTGGATTGGCGTTCCGCCTCTCACCTGATGACAGCTGCGATTGGCGCCAGCTTCTCCCTGCGACCCTGAACAGGATTAAGTGGCAGAAGACGAATGACTTTTTAAAAATGAATAAAATTAATTTTCTCTTTTTAACAGTAGATCTGGTTTTAAGGTAAATCACAGCTTTATTGCACTTGTTCTAAAACATTATTATTTTTAAGAGTAAGAGCTTATTCACAGGGACTTGCTAATACTAATACTACTGTTACTACTACTACTACTAATAATAATCTAAGCCTAATAATATACAAATGAACAAATCTATTGTCATTTAACAAATAACATATAATTGTTGATAATCTGAAGTAATGGAAGGAGTCTCCAGTGTCGGCACTTTGTAATACTCAGAGATAAAGTAAGGTAGGTTTTTTTGAGGTGTGTCCCTAAAGAATTGTAACCCTTGTACAGTATTTGTGTGTACACTTCCATTAAAACCAACTCACTGTGCCTCGTGTCAGTTGGCCTGAGAGAGAAATGCAATGCATTAATGTGGAATCAAAGACAACCAGTAGCCTCACCATCCAATAACCTCAAAAAAAAAAAAAAAAGAAAAAGACTGCCTCTACTTTAACAGCTAGAGTTACGTAATGGGAAATTGATGTATGCCAGAATAGTCCTGGGTTTGAGTTGTCGTGATCTGCACTCTTTGGTGGAGAAGCGCTATAACAAACTGAGACAAGGAGGTGTCTTTAAAGACAGTTTGTATATTGACATGCAAGCTTCACGTTATGTCAGTCAACATAACACAGTGATGTAGAGATGTTACCTCAATGGACTGGATGGATAGAATAAGTCAAGCCCAAAACCAAGGTTGGTTATCAGTGGTCCGATCCAAAGGCACAGTATCAATACAGAATCACAGGACTCATCTTGTTTATAAGACTTTATTATCTGGGTTTCTGTTTCTGCCTTCCTCCCATCCTGTTCTTGATAACATCACTGCAGTGCCCCATTTTCACCACTTACTGATCATGATGGCCTGAACTGTTTTCCATGGTGCATCTAATGTTTTGGAAATTGCTTTGTACCCCTCTCCTGATCAATACCATTTGACAGTGAGATTCCGTACATGCCTTCTAAACACTTTGCGGACCACGGCTTAAGCAGTCAGATGAAACCATGAAGATGTCAAGGAAAATTTTACAGAAAGGGCTGATTTTTATTTGGGGTAATCAGAATGACTTGACTGATGACAGGTGTATGCTAGTTACTTCTGAACATGCTTTTGAACGTGATTGGTTCATTCGGTCACATGCTGCATTCGTTTTGAAAAAGCCTGCAATTTTAACCGTTGTCCTGTCACTGAAAGAATTCAGATGAAGTGAGAGGAAGGAGTTCTTGCAAAGAAAACGAACTCTGTGTGCATTTAAGGTCTTATTAACTAAAGCCACACCTACCAATGTGTAATTATTCCTCTTTCTTATTGACGCAGGTATATTACTGACACAAAAAATTCAACCCTTTATTATAGCGTAATTGGACATTCTGCTTTTCTGAAACTGAATAACGGCCTAAATTTGTACTATTTGCCCTGAAGCATTCGGTTCGAAGTGTTTTTGCTCTATTTGTACAGACAGATAAAGGTATATTTCAACATTGGGCCCTTGGAAATTATTATAATACCTGAGAACTAATTCTGATTATTTATTTATTTTTTATTTTTTATGAATTATGCAACAGGCTCAGGGCTTAATGTCAGCGAGGGAAAAAAACCCTTTTCACAGTTATATGAAATCCTGGCAGATAATCCTTTCAATATATTCAAATGCACATCCTGCACATCCTTGCTTCGCAGGGAATTTGTGTGTATGTGTTTATTTCTGGTGTCCAGCATCATCTGACTGTACAGAGGATAATCCTGACCCACTTTTCACCCTCTGGGTCTCATCAATCCCTCTTTAGCCTCTACTGAGCACGCTCTGACCATCTGTTACTCGCTGGACCGTTGCCATGGCAATACTGTATGACTTCTCCACCCACATCTGATGCAGCAGGTCACAGGCCATGTAGGAAAGACCTGGACATGACCATGGGTCACACATCTTCTAAGCTGTAACCTGCACAAGGCCGTCTGTGCTCCAGTGATCAACAGTGATTACGAAGGCAGGGTAATCACAGAACACTGCAACAACCGACCGCCGCCCCCTCCCCAAGCACCGAGAGCTCGGTAGTGCCAGATTACACACATCCAATCATGACGTTTTCTTATCACAGGCTGGAAAGACTCTTCGGCGCAATATCATCCTTCCTCGTGTCATGTAAACAGCTTCTGTCCAGATAAAATCATAGATTGGAGGGATGTTATGGCATGCAATGACAGTAACACTATCAAGTGTGACTAACCCTGCCTAATAGTATTACTCAGTGAGATAGCAGCTCCTACAGCTTACTGGCACATTGCATTAAGTATAATGTCTGGCTTAAGGCTGCCTTCTGTAACAGAGCTCAACTGTACTTAGAAAAACAATAACAATCTCAATGTAATTACAGATAATATCATCTAATATCTTGCTGCTCAAATAGTCAGCTCTATAAGTTCTTCTATTACTGTTTAATATTTGTGTATCAATACAGTGTTCAACTGTCAGTAATAATTAGTCAAAACGTGAGGATGTATTTTCAGTAAAAATGGCTGACAAAGGAACTTACAGATTTAGATTCATTCTGAGCAATCCCAGCCATTCCTAACCGCTATTTTTTCTGTCCACATAAGCTAAATAAAATTTTAATTTATGCCAAATCTTCCGTTGGGGAATCCATCCATCCATCCATCCATCCATCCATCTTTGTTATAGTACTTGTCTCACCCTTGATACACTCTGGTCTTGGTCTTGAGACCAGTGACTCGGGACCACTTTTTGGTCTTGAATCAATCACATTTTTACTCAATCTTGTCTCGGTCTCAGACGTAGAGGACTTTGGATCATATTTGAAGACTGGTCAAGACTACTGTGTGGATATCACTAACTTGCTTGTGAATGATCTGATTTATTCGTTAACCTTATTACTGTGAGGGGACGAAAAAGTTCTAGCTGCAATTTTTGCAATTTGAAATTTTTGTTACTGATTTGTTAGGTGGTCCACCCCACCCCACCCCAGCCCACCCTTACTTCGAAAACACTGCAAGCTTATCATTGCTTATCTCTTTTCTTTACAGTGATCAGAAGACTAATTCTATGGATATAGAGACATGTTTAAAGTTTGACATCATGCAGGTGAGGGAGGAGGCCACAAATGGTCTGGTCTTGTACTTGACGCAGTCTCACCCTGAAATGGTCTTGGGCTTGACTTTCTCTCTACCCCTGAAAATCATGGTCTTGCCTCAGTGTTCTCTGGTTTTGGTCATGAGTCAATCTCGGTTTAGGTGGTCTTGACTACAACACTGCTATCTGTCTGTCTGTCTGTCTGTCTGTCTATCTATTTATCTATCTAAAATCTTTGCACTATGGCTTAGAAAGTTCCACTGTGACCAGCTCTGTATGAAAGAGTGCATTTGGCCATTGAGCTATCGCGATGGCTCTGTTGACAGACATAAGCTTCCATGCTGCGCGCTCTCAGTTTCAGAATCAACAATTTCAGCTGAGCCATGTCACCCAGCAGGTCAACCACATGAGTGCATATTATGTAATGGTGCGCAATTTAATAGCGTCATATGGCACACAGATATATTATTTTGCACATTTATTCCACTGATTTATTTATTTTCATTTTTAGTTAAATCAATGTCGCCTCAAAAAGCACTGAAGCTGAAGATGTAATATATATCCTGCGTGTGGCTGTTAATCGAAGTTGTTTATCGGTACTTAGCTACGCTAATAAAATTGCCCAAAACCAGTCGTGTCTTGCATCCACTTTTGCTTTCCTGATTCTGAAACACAGCCAAGGTCATACCAGGGCATGATACCTTTTCCGGACGTTGTTTACTAAACCCAGGGGAATATGAAAACAATATGAGGGGATAATGACCTTTGCAGGCCTTTAGTCCACCTGAACATGACTCAGTTGCTAAATATGGGCTTCTCTTTCTTTGCTTCAGTAACCACATTATTTTTTTATACGTGACCTCTGAGATATTTTAGTATGTATTATTTGCTGTGTTTAACATATCCCGTGTAGATAAGCTTGCTTAATTCTTGTTTTGTTTTCTGGTAATTGTGGGATTGTGGATGCAGTGCGAGGATGCACTTTCAACTTGAACAAGAAAGAGACTAAGCTGCTATTGTCTTACCTCAGGAATATTTAGGCTCTATGTGCCAAGATTTAAATGGAAACCTCTGCTGGGACTGAGGAATAAAAATGCAGCCCAGTGCTGTAGAAGTTGCAGGTTTATTATGGCATCAGGGTTTAATCTTGAGCTCCATTACCTCTGACTGACAGAATAATAAAGATGGTGTGTGTGTGTGTGTGTGTGTGTGTGTGTATATATATATATAAATGTATGTAAGTGCAATATCTGAGCACGTTGTGCTCTGGACACCTCCTGTTTCTGTATAACCACCCAAGCGTGGTGGTTTTGACATTTCCTTCTGTGACAAGGCTCAATATCTGCTTTCAAATATATGTACCTGTCTTTAGTCCTCATTGGAAGTCAGCCAAGTTTATTGGGATGAAGGTAGTGATATTATTTGGACTTTTGTCTTGGTTATAGTAAATTATGCCATTTAAAATAGTATGTCTAGATATCAGTAGGATTTTTGCGCATGAGCTTCCAAGTGCATCTTGGGATTCGGTAGTTGTGATGATTATTTCCATATTTGCCACCATAAATTTTTCCTCAAAGTGGCTAGCATTCACATCCAAGTCCAAATAAGATATAAAGTAATATGTACTGACTATATACATATCACATGACATTGTTTGGCACAGTAAGTGCACTGTAATGATGCTCATCAAAGATCAATTAAGACCTTATTTATCCATACTTCATAATGTCAAACAAGCACTTTCCTTAGAAACAGGATTAACCAATCAGAATCCTGCGTCATGCTGCTATCCAGCTATGTAAACTCTGAGCATGGATCCCAAAGTCATGAAAAATGTCACTTACGTCAGGAGGAGAAAAAAAAAAGCATGGATTTGAGACGCCATTTCTTTAACAACCTATTACCTCTATGGTATTTTAACCAGTAGAACTGTCAGAAATGTATTTCATTTCCTCTGCCTATTTGTATGAATATTATTTTAATATGACAAGATCGTTTGGGTGGCATCGCCCAAAATGCATGAGCGTGTCACACTTATCAGTTTAATCCTACAGGGATTTCATTTAGCATATTCCCTCAGCCTCCGCTGAAATTAATTCCCGGCTATGCCACTGAAGAACTGTGTACACTAAGTTACATGAAAAGGCTTTGAAAAATGCGTGAGCTTTCATTTTGACTAGCATGGGAAAAGACCTGCCATACTGAGATGGTTAAACAACAGCATCCTGTACACAACCTTCCTTTTTGTTTCTGACACTGTTGTAGAGGCTCTGATATCCAGCAGATATGAAAACTACTGAAGCTCCAGGACATAGATGATATCAGATGACCCTTTTTTTTTTTTTTTTTTAAAAAGACTGATCAGCCGCTGCTTGCAGAACGAGCGTATCACATTCCCGAGTGGCTAAAAAGGAATGTGGGTTGAATGTCCAGGCTTTCAGATTCCTCGTTACATTTTGTGAACTTGCACTGACCCCGAGTCTGTGGAGATGTTTTCCATGTTAATCTATACACAGTGCACAAAAGTGAAATCTGAAGTCTGAAAAAAAAAAAAAAAATAGACTCACGCAGTGCATTGCAAAACCCATCACTGTATATCATACATCTATAATCATTGTTGCATCATATATTCTGCTTTATCCATCCCCTAGCGTTTCTTCGACGTAAGAAATATATACAGTTTGCAGTCCTAGCATTTGATCTTGTTTAAACCCCAGTGGGGATTTTCTTAATCAGAAGCAGAAAAAGTCCTACATCTGGATCACATTTTTTGTTCTTACCAGTGATGAGAGTTCCTTGGCATGTTGTTCTACACACAGAAATAACACAGCCACATTGTTCCTGCGCTCGTCAATTTCTCTAATTCATATTTAGCTTTGCTTAGGAATGGCTCGGAGAAAAATCGAATGCACAATTTTCAGCAAAGACCATTCGATATCCGAAGCTTGCTTCTTGAATTTTGCAGCAAATCTAATGTAGCTAACATATTGTTTGCTTCTTTATTTAAAGCACTATAACTATTGCAGCTAACAAATAATAGAAGGAATAACACAATAAATATCTACACATGGGTGAAGTTAATGGGAAAAAAAACATTATAAGATATTTGAATAAGGTGTTGGGGACCACAAGCTACCAGATCAGCTTAGCATCAATTCTACACAGTGAACTCGCGATCATCCCCTTGCTCCAGAAGGATATCCCCTCAGTTGGGGTTTTGATGATGATGATGATGATGATGATGATGATGATGACAATGATGGTAGAGCACTGTCTAACACACCACTCCAAAACCTTCCACAGGTGTGGTAAGGATCTGTTGAATTTGAAGGCTATAGCATATCATTTACATAATTTTCATCCATATCAAGCCATCCCATGAATCCTTGTGCCCTGTGGATGGCTTGGAATCATCTTGGAAGAGACAACTGCCATGAGAAACATGGGAGAAGAAGAGCTTTGTATTGATTCACCTTTCACCCTAAAGGAACAAGTGGGCTCTATCTATCTATCTATCTATCTATCCATCTATCCATCTATCCATCTATCTATCTATCTATCTATCTATCCATCCATCCATCCATCCATCTACCTACCTACCTATGTAAAAATTTATTGAAAGGAGCAATATTGCATTACAAGATTATTGTGGGGTGGCACGGTGGTTTAGTGGTTAGCACTGTCGCCTCACAGCAAGAAGGTCCTGGGTCTGATCCCTGGGATCAACATGGCACTTTTCTGTGTGGAGTTTGCATGTTCTACAAAAGACCAAAGTCCAAGGACATGCACAGAGGGGATTAGGCTAATTGGCTACTAAGTTGCCCGTAGGTGTGAATGTGAGTGTGAATGGTTGTTTGTCTCTGTGTGTTGACCCTGCGGTGGACTGGCGACCTGCCCAGGGTGTAACCCCGCCTCTCGCCCGAAGTCAGCTGGGATTGGCTCCAGCTCCCCCCGTGACCCTGAACTGGATTAAGTGGATGAATGAAGATGGTCGTGAGATAATCTATTGTACAATCCCATTTCCAAAAACAAGTTGGGACTCAGGGTAAAATGTAAACAAAAACAGAATGTGATGTGATTTTCAGAGCATGTAAGCCCATATTTAATTAATAATGAGACAAAGAGAGCATGTGAAATGCTGAAACTTAGTAATTGTATTGCTTTATTTAAAAATTTATGCTCATTTTGAATTTGATTACAGCAACGCATTTTTAAAAACAGTTGGGAGAGGGTCAACAAAAGACTGGAAAATTTGTGTAACGCTAAAAACACACCTAGTGGAACATCTCACAACTGATTAGGTTAATTGGCAACAGGTTAGTAACATGACTGGGTATGAAAAGCGCATCCCAGACAAGCAGAGTCTTTCAGCAGTAAAAGTGAAAGAATACATGGGCAAATAGTGCAACAATTTAGGAAAAATCTTCCTCAATGGAAATTTGCAAAGAATACCGAGATTTCATCATCTATAGTACATAAAATCATTAAAAAATTCTGAGAAGCTGGAGAAATCTCTGTACACAAGGGACAAGGCCGGAAACCAATATTGGACGGGCGTGATCTTTGGGCCCGCAGTCGGCACCGCATTCGCGATTCTGTAGTGGAAATCACTGCATGGGCTCAGGAACACTTCTGAAAACCGTTGTCTGTGAGCACAGTTTGCCGCTGCATCCACACATGCTGGTTAAAACTCTACCATGCAAAGAAACAATATATAAACATGATGCAGAAACGCTGCTGCTTTCTCTGGGCCCGAGCTCATTTAACATGGACTGGGGTGAAGTGGAAAACTTTTGTGGTCTGACAAATCAACAACTTTAAAAAGTTCTTTTTGGAAATCCTGGATGTCACATCCTCTGGGCTAAAGTCCAGTTTGTTATCAGTGCACAGTTCAAAAGCCAGCATCCATGATAGTATAGGGTGCATTAGTGCACATGGCATGGATAGCTTGCACATCTGGGAAGGCACCATTAATGCTGAATGATATATAAAGGTTTTGGAGCAACATATGCTGTCATCCAGGCAACATCTTTTTCAGGGAAGGCCTTGCTTATTTCAGCAAGACAATGTCAAACCGCATTCATGCTTCTACCACAGCATGGCTCCGTAGTAGAAGTGTGTGTGGGTGAAAACAAGTGGCGCTTCTTGAAACAAAAAATATGACAAAGGAGACCCTGAACTGTTGAGCAGCTAAAATCCTATATGAGGCAAGAATGGGACAATATTTCACTTTTTTAAATCTCCAGCAACTGGTTTCTTCACTTCTCAAACATTTACAGAGTGCTGTTAGAAAAAAGGTGATGCAACACAGTGGTAAACATCCCTCTGTTCCAACTTTGAAACCTGTTGCTGGCATAAAATTCAAAATGAGCATATATTTCCCAAAAAACAATAAAATGTCTCCTTTTTCAACATATGATATGTTGCCTTTTTTTTTTTTTTTTTTACAGGGTGATGCTTTTATTTACATCTTACACAGCGTCCCAACTTTTTTGGAAACAGAGTTGTATAATCTAACATGCAGCACCCGTGATCACAAGCTGATATAGCATACCACAGAATCTGACAAGGATTTTATTGCCATTATTTCCTATAGCGTGATGCACAATAAGCTTCGAAGGCGGCTGTTATCGCTCGATGTTAAGCAGCCTTCATACAGTCTTACTCATGTGGTTTAGGAAACAGTGTGATTTACTACATTCTATAAATATAAAGACAATGTCACTGTTTAGCTGAACACTAGAAGGTTGGTTGCACGGGGAGCCATCTTGGACAACTGGAATCACTTTTTTCGTCAATACTTTTTAGCATCATTTTGCAGAAGACAACAAAAGGCAGAATTGTTTGAATTCAAATACACACAAGAACAGACATACAGCTTTCTGAAATATGAATGCATCATATCTGTAGTGCAAAACTAAGAAGCAAACACTTATAAAATACATTTGTGCCGATTTGATTTTCTGCAGAATCATTTCTACGACGTACTAAATTCTTGGCTATATTTTTCAGTTGTTCATTCTAATGCACAACTCAACAAAAGGCGTGTACTTCTGAGAGAAAGGATTGTACATCTGGACCCATTTGCTGGGAGAAAATCAGCATTAACAGGATGAATGAATAGTCTTTGACTCATTTCAGGCTTTTTAAAGACTTCCAGTCCGACAGAGTAACAATCTAATAACCGTTTCCCAAAGTCTACACTTTATAAAATATTACTCAGATGTTCCTCCATGAAAAAAAGGGTCTGCATGAGCAGTTGAATGAATAATGCCAGTGGCATTCATAGCCATGAGTATGTATCTAAGGACTGAATGCTACGTAATGAATAAAACATGGCAGGTGTGCTGTCATAGGAAAATATTCAGTGACATGAAGCAGAGTTACAGTTAGCACTCTGAATTTAATTAATTATTTCTTGATAGCAGCATGTCCTGATGTGGGTTTATTCCTTGTATAAGCCTACATTTTTCCAGTGCTGCCAAGTTTTTCTTTAGTAAAGAACACTTTTTATCCTTTTATAGTAACATTTAATGTTGTGGAACGTCCATAAAACAAGTTACGTCTTATTATGCCTTACTTTATAGCAGTTACAAACATTTGTTTCCTCACCAGACTAAATGAGACTTGACGTGTTACGGGTGAATTGTAAATTGCAAGCCATTCACAAACTTCAACTTACAGTATTGGTGAAGCTTATACTGGAAGTGGAGACTAATATATGCTATATAAATGCTTAACTTCACCATATCAGCAACTACACAAGTCCACCGTAGTCCCTGGGAATAAACTGTTATTAGAAGAACAATAAAATTATTCAAATTTGTGCATTAATATATGCCTGTGATTAGAGTCCCAGCTGTCACACTTGCCGGCACTGCTGTTACAGAAATATTCTAGATTAAGCCAAATTGAGCAATGTGCACAGCAATGTGATTTAAATATAAGTAGTTAACTTGGGGGGGTGTAGTGTCCAACTGAAATGTGTGCTATGTCACAAAAAGATGATGAAACAGAGACCTGAGACAGACACACAGCACCGAGCTCTGAGGGTCCTCTAGCGATAAAGGTTCCCCTGTCATCTTCTGCCATTGATTTTTATCAACCTCAGATTAAAAACAGCCAATGTACAACACAGTAGGGGGGGTTTGCTTAACACTGAGAGCTTTGCTTTATTCCAAACATTTATCACATTTTCATTTATTCATCTGGCAGACAGCTTCCAAGTGGGAGTGATTCCAATCCAAGCACAGATCCGAGCAGTTAAGGATCTTGCTCAAGGGTCCAACAGTGGCTCTTTGTTAGTACAGCGATTTGAAATGAACCTTCTGGCAATGTATTCACAAGCTGAACTGCTGAGCTAGCATGGAGTAAGATGCAAGTATGTATATGCATGTATCAGATGTGTAACGCAGTGCCACTATCAGTATCCGTTTCTGTATCAGAACTCGGATTTAAACCCAAAGTGTGCATTGCCGAAACCAGACGTTTGCCTTGTAATCTGGAAAAACATTAGAACACCCCACCAAAAAACAATCAAACAAGCGAAAAAAAAAGAAAAAAAAACAGAGGAAAAAGTACCAGCACTATCATTATGATGTGAGAATTCTAGCACTGACATTTCCTCAACTGGTCTTATGAAGAATGCAGTTGGTCCCAGGGTGGCACTGTGGTGTAGTGGTTAGCACTGTCGCCTGGGTTCAATCCCCAGGGGATTGTTCTAATTGGCTACTCGAAATTTGCCATAGGTGTGAATGGTTGTCTGTCTCTCTGTGTCGCCCTGCGGTGGATTGGTGACCTGCCCAGGGTGTACCCTGCCTCTCACCTGATGTCAGCTGGGTTTGGCTCAGGCTTCGCCCTGTGACCCTGAACAGGATTAAGCAGCAGAAGATGAGTGAGTGAGTGCAGTTGGTTCTAATTTCTCCAATATATACAAACTAGGAGTCTAATTTAAACCACTGCTACCCTGACCAGACAGATACTAAGGATGCTGTAAATGCATCTTGCAGCACTGTGCATTCATGAAATTTGTGGCCACTGTTTGTCTCGCAAGCTTCATATTTGATCACTCCTGCTCTCGTGACTTTTTGTTGTGTCCTGTGGGATCCCACTCTCAGTGCAGACCTCATGTCTCCGCCAGATGCAGTATGAATCATGCTGGCAAGCTTTTTCTGGAAAGAATAGGATGCCGCCTACAACCCGAATTCCAGAAAAGTTGGGACATAATTTAAAGCTGAATAAAATGAAAACTAAAAGCATTTCAAATGACATGAGCCAATATTTTATTCACAAGAGAACATAGATAACATAAAAAATGCTCAAACTGGGAAATTGTACACCTTTATCCACTAAATGAGCACATTTAAAATTTGATGCCTGATACAGGTCCCAAAAAAGTTGGCACGGGGGCAACAAATGGCTGAAAAAGCAAGAAAGATTCAGCTGGGAGAACATCTAACAACTAATTGTGTTAATTGATATCAGGTGTGTAACATGATTAGCTATAAAATGTCTTAGAGAGGCAGAGTCTCTCAGAAGTAAAGATGGGCAGAGGCTCTCCAATCTGTGAGAGTGCGTAAAAAGAT
>JAQMCW010000011.1:8657325-8680490 GCA_030068335.1 Chrysichthys cranchii
TATATATATATACACACACACACACACACACACACACACACATATGGTTCTTTGCCCAATCAACAGTTAATGAATGAAATTAAAAAGTGTTAATTTAGCTAAGAAAAACTATCACAGAGTTTCCATCATCACTGTAACAGTCAAAGGTCCAGCTGTAATTTTAAGCTGCGGTTTGGCATTAACAAGCTACTTTGTTATTACTGATTTCAAGAGAAGGTGAAGGAGTGACCATTTCTAGCTGCTATAACATAAGTGATAACAGGAACTAGCTTGTTTTCAATATGCACAACATTAAATGTAACTTTGAACAGATAAAACATATAATTGCTGTTGTGTAAGGGGGATAAAACACTACAGGAAGCGCTGTTATAGAAAAATTAATCAATTTCAGGCTGGTAAATCTAACCTTTGACCCCTTTTTTGGATACTGTCATTATTCATTGTCAGCAATGGCACTTTTCTTAGATTAAAGTGTACATATAGAATTCACTAGTATGAAAGAACAGCATATTGTGGTGGGAATTTTTTGTTTTCACAGAGACGCTCACATAGCCTGCACTGCAGAGTTACTCAGGCCTGACCTTGGCTTTATCAGGACATGGTCACAGAGCGAGACAGTTAGTGATAAGTGAAGTAAGTGAAGTCTAAACATCTTGTGGTGGTAAGAAAAATGTGTGAGAGGTCACAGCATCTCACGCACATACAGAGCAGGTTCAAAATGAAACATTCAAACATTTTTCAGGCACTTTGTTTACTGTGAAAATTTTTGCACTGTCGCTGTTAGTGTCGTACTTTGTTGCTACCTTGTTGTTATACTCGATATTGTTGATTTTTTTTTTTAAATGAGAGAATGAAATGTCAAATTTCCAATCAAAAAGTGTTAATAGATACTGAAATCAAGAACATCAAAGAAAAAGCAGTTTATTAAAACCAAACGAACCATGGAGCAAGTATACATGCACGGCCACAAAGCATTTCATGACAGATTTCTAACAAACTGTGATAAAGCAAAACACATGGATTAGTACTTGGCATTTCCATTGTTACTTTCCTAACAATCAGGGCTTCACCATGGTGCCAAACAATTTATGTTTTTGTCAGATATCATGAAGTGAGATGCTCGAAGCACAAAATAAAAACGAAACAGATTACAATGTGTGATTTTCGCTTAGGTAAATACAAGAACAAAACCCCCCAAATACAGTTCCTGCATGTGTGATTACCAGGAACAAAAGTACAATGAGTTGTGTCAAGCATACAAAACGTTACCCATTATCTATACCACTTACCCATTAAGGGTCAATCTGGAGCCAATCCCAACTCACTTCAAGTTAGACGCAGGGTATACCCTGGACAGATACCCAGACTATCGCAGGGCTAAACAGAGATGACCAATCATTCACACAAATGGGGTGTCGTCCGGAGGAAACCAGAGCACCCAGAGGAAACCCATGCAGGCACAGGGAGTACATGCACATGAACTCAACACAGAAAGGCCCCAGACGACTGGCAGGTTCCAAACTACAACCTTCTAACCGTAAGGCACCAGTGCTAACCACTGCACCACCGCGCCACCCAAGTGCAAAAAACCTCTGTTTTTCAATGCGTTTAGGAGTCTAATATGCTCGACTGCACCAGAAGCCTTTGTTAAACAGTGAAGATTTAGGTGCAGGGTTTTATAGCATCTGTGGCACAGAGCTTAGTTACAAATGCATTTTTATTTCCCAAAGTGTTCTAGTGAGTGCTTAGAGTGAGACTTATGGCATGCTCTTTGAAATCCAGGCCCAGATGGTGTTGTGATGTGTAGATGAATTAGCCCTGAAGCCAGACTCAGTCCGCTTTTTAAATATTATTACTGCTTCCAACATTCAGTTTGTAATGTTTAAAAGTATTTCTTGGCAATCATATAATTATTGTGTTAGAAAACCTATGACTAAGACTTAAGCCTACATTTTTTGCTTACTTTTTTTTTTTTTTTTGGCTCAGCAATTAGCTCCACCCCACCCAGACCAGAGCTGCTCAACTCTGCTCCTTTTTCAAGTAGCATTCGGTGCATTTGAATCAAAGCCTAGTGTGTTTATCTGCTTGGCGTAGTTCACTTAGGCTGGGTGAAAACACAGCAGTCTGCAACTGCTGCAGTGTTTAGGACTGCAGAAAAACAAGTGCACGGGGAAGATCGTATTCTTTATTAAGACAGCAAGGAACAGCAGTCGTGTATCCAGGAACAAATTGGGGGGGGGTGTTAAAAATATGCTGAATTAGAATCACAGTTTCAGATGAGGAGTTAAAATTGATGAGTGGTAGGATGGATGCCAGACTGCAGTAGAAGCAATTGTGGCATCCAGAGATTGGCATGGTCTACCATTAACCAATCTTGCCATATTCCATATTAATGCCAATAATAACACACAAAAATGGTTGAAAAGAATAAAAAACATGCTAGTAATAGGGGATCATTATATCTACTCTTCTTTTCTTTTTTCTCCTTCTGCAGTAAACCTCCAGTACTTTATTAGCTGTTGCCTCGATTTTCCTGTGCTCGGAGTATAGCTAGCTGGCAGGTAGCTTTCAGACAGAAACAGGAAAAATGCACAATCCCAGTTAAAAATGGAGGACTCATTCTGGCCACTTCTTTGGAACATCATTATAGTACAAGTACTGAGCAAGAGATATCTGATATTGTTGCATCAAAGTACCTTACAAATGCTTATTTCTGAGCTACTTTGGCGCCACATCACATGTAGCTTGTTTGCTAATTGGGAAACTTTGGTACAGCGTTTTTGGTTTACTGTTAATACATGCACTTAAAATACTCTTTTTTAAACTTTACACAAGGTGTAATATTTATTATGGTGATTGTCAGCAGCTAACTAGTGCTGCAAAATGTGCATTACTCCGTTGATTAAACAAAGGAGGAAAATTGCACGAAGGGAACGTTAGTTGAATTGGTTCATCAACCTGGCTGGACTGTGGAGAATAAATAAGTCATCGTCTCTAGGGGTTGCTGTCCAACCTCACTGACTGGTTGAAATCACACATTATAATCAAAAATAGCTGAAAGTAGCAGATGATCAGTAAACTAAAAGTCCACAGGATGGACCAGCTTGCTAATCCTGCTAGTCCTACCTTTAAAATGAATGAGTGTGTTAATCGTGCTGTTTCGTGTTGCACACCGTTGCCTGGGTTAGGGGGTAGAGCCGTGCTCATAGGAGACATTGGATCAGATCCAGCTCCATCCCAGGACTTTTGTATCTAGGCATGCAGACTATCTTACATCTTCCCAATTAGCAGATAAGATCTTCTTCAAAGTCACTGAAACGAAAAATAAGCACAATGTGCAGTAGTTTGCGTGCTATCTCAGGAAGCTGTGACCATGTATGGAAAGCAAATGGCTAACAGTGATAGTTGCGCATGCCGTGCGGACAAGAATCAGTTTGGCTGTAAGAGCAATGCCGATCCAAACCAATTCCTTGCCAGATTTAAACCCAGCTAAACTCAAACGATGGACGTCAAATTAATTCTGGGACGTGGGATATGTCTGAAAATTGTGGTAATTCAACTGTCATTTCGAAAAACATAACCATTAAATGTTTTCAGTACAATTGTGTTCAACCTTATCTGCAAATGGTGGTGCAAACCTGTCAAAAGGCTGCAGGTTGCTTAAATGATCTGTACTTGAGATTTCATAATAGTTGTACAAATTAGGTTAGTATTTTAGAGCTGCATGAAATCATCATGTGTTATGTATATATACAGCTAGATGCTGTGCATGCAGTGCATTATAAATGTCACCAAAGACTATTGTGAAAGTTCAAATGTTTCCACCAAATGACACAAAAGCTCCTCAATTCATTTATGGGATGACGTGTAAGATGTAATTTATTGAGCTAAAAACACAGTGAAAACATACTTGTACATATTTGCTGTATCGATGTCTTGTAGTGCAACTGGTTCTGTGCAAACGAATCCAATAAAACATGTATGATGTGTATATGTCGTGCTCAAAGGCAGTTCTGTTCACCAAAGTGTTACATAATCCTGAAATGTGATGACTAATATGTTTTTGCTTTTGCACATGGATACAATTACTCTGTATAGTGTTTTGTAAATATTTGAAAGATGCGAAGTGTTGTGCAATAAGTCACTATTGTGAAATTACTATGCTGTACAGTACGTATGTATTTCCACTGGCATGTCATTGGTTAAATTAATGCTTTCTTTTCCTGTTGGTTGTAACTGTATTTTAACTAGTTTGAGTGTAGCAGTGTTGCATATGTATTTGGTGGGAGTTTGGGGCGTAAGCACATGAATTGTTCTTTTGCGAATAAAATGTGAAAATCCATCTGTAGAAATCCCTGTAATCGGTTTCATGTGGAGAGAAAAGCAACACTTTGTCAAATGGTCCTGTTTATAGCACAACCCCCTTTTTTTTGCTGAGTAACTGGCCTGTGTTGGCCGCCCGTCATTTGGTCCTGACAGTGAATTCCTTTTTCCACTCAGCAGTAGTGATGTGTTAAGAGACTATTTGAGACAGATATACCCACTGGAGGCTTTTAGTTTGTGGCTGGTTCTTTTCTTTTTTCCTGGGCGAATGCCAACCATTGTCTTTCTAAATCCAATATGAAACAGGCTTTCATTGGTTAGGAACTAACAACACATTGTCCTATGTACACAGTGACCTAAGTGAAAGCTTACGTGAAAGCCATTCATGACAGACCCGATTTGCAGGGCTGAACTGGCATAATTCGACACAAAACCCCCCACACATATTCCAAAAGGAAATACACTGGTGCTTTGTGCTTTTCACCTAAAACCCAGTGCGTACACTGGAGATAAAACCGTTTTGATGACGCTTAACATTAAGATCTCTTTAACACTTTTTACTGCATTAGTTAACATAGCACCCCCGCACTGTTGAATTCGTGCTCCTGATTAGTCGAAAGGTGTTGATTAATGAAATGCATTGTCTACGAGAACATATGAGAGTGATTATGCTGCAGTGCAAAAAAAAAAAAAAAAGAGTGTGGCTTTTGGCAGATGGATGTTTGTGTTGGATGAGTCGGTCTCAGCTATGAAATGAAGTTTGGTGACAGATCTCTCTCTGATGTAAACTTCGATTCCAAAACTCCATGTATTTCTACGGGGCCCAAAATACACTGCTTCCAGCAGAGAAAAAGGATGAGCTCAGGTCATGTGTGTGTTGGGGGAACTGTCCTGAGATGTCGCATTACATTTGTTAGCTTTCTGATAAACAGAGTCCCAAAGTCCATTAATTTCAATGGGGAAAAAATGACAGGGAAACAAGAGAATGAGCGCGTCTTTCCAGAAGCTGTATACAATCAGAGTATTCGGGCACACTATGGATGAGTTGAAGTTGCTTTGGTTCACTATCTCAAAAAATGTGGGGGGGAAACGAGGATAAAAAAAAGTGGTCCGATGGATAACCTTAGTGTGATTTCACATGCATATTAAATGTTATCTATGAGAGGAATCTCCAGTGTGAAACAGAACTCATCACTCAGTATGTATTCCACCACTGGAAAATCAACATGCGATGAGTCATTCATTAATAATTTTTCCAAAATGAGAATCCCTGGTAAATTGCTGTGCTGTGGAACATGAAAGGAATGACGCACTTTGGGACCGCCTGTTATAGGAAAAATAATCATCTTCCAGGTGGCTACGCATCAGCCCGTATCACACAACAATGTCGCCGATTAGTTTTCTATAACAGCACAGCCCATCATGTTTTATTCCTATATAACAACATTTCTGACATTAGAATTTTGAAAGCGAATAACCGCATGTTTATTAAGGTGTTGTTGAACTTGACCAACAGGGTTTCGATTTTACTCACTAATAATATGAACAATTTTACTCACTAATAATATGAACATTCTGTACAAAGTTCATGGTTTGCTCATGTTAAGAGATATTTTAAATTGTATAATTTAAGGGAACCTTAATGTAGATCTTTCAGAGGCATGCTATTCATCAGCAATAGAGGATAATTCATGTAAAGATGCCATTCACAGGTACTTTCTATATGCTGATCTCTGCCTAAAAAAAAAAAAAAATATATATATATATATATATATATATATATGTTTGTTTGTTTTTTGCCAATTAAGCAATATCGCATGAGTAACAGTGAGGTAAAAATGAATTTTGGTGTGTTCGTGATTTGCTCTAGGTAATCACAGCTGTGTTGATTTTCAGTATAAACATACGATTGCAAATGCGATATTTATTTTATACAGCAGTTCTGTAATCAACTGAGTAAATGACATTTCCCACACAAATATGGCCAAACATTCTGCTTATTTTTGCTCCACAACTGGAAATACCTACGCTCACTTTATAGCATGTCAGCTAGCTGGCTAGGCAGCTCATAATGATTTGTACATTCCCATTAAAGGTGCTCCAGTAAAACGGGTGCCCCTTCTTCCTTTTCATCTTCATCTGACGAGCTGTCATATTTTATGTCAAGTTATATTCTTGCACCCTAACTCTACTGTAGTAACTGTTTCAAGCTAGGAAGTGGATTTTTTTTACGTGGCAAACAGTCAAGCACAATGATGCACACAATGAAACGTCCCAGTGCGATTATACCAAATATAAGCACTCCTGGAACACTGTGCAACCAATCAAATTAGTGGACTGGACCTAACTGTTGTATAATATCTCTTTATATCAATTTCACAGATGCTGCTAAAACTACACAAAGGTTATGTTTTTGGCAGGACAATCACCAAGCGTCTGTGTTTCTCACAGAAACCCCCCAGCCGCTGAGCGCAGCCGAGAGGGTGATGGGTGTCCTCGGATGGGTGATCGCTCTCGGCATTATCCTCACTATAGCCGCCATTGTATTTGTCGTCAACAGACAGAAGCGGAAGAAACAAAGTGAAACCGACAGTGATTCGTGAGTCTCATGGAACTGGCATATACTGCAGAATACTGTGCTAGGACAGTTCACGTGCTTATCTGACTAACGTTTTAAAGAAAAAAGTAATGCATTAAATAAAATGGATATTCGAGTCTAAACTCCATAGCTTAGGAGAATATCCAGTCAGGCCCTGATACCAAGCATGGCCTAGTAGTGTTTCTCTGGTAGCCATTCCACCAATGAAGCACATGATTTATGTTTTTTTTTATAGCTGTTAATATTCTTTTGACAAGTACATTTATGGACAATAGCCCTGAATATCCTGCTTGTCTGTCCAGGATATTTGATGGGTTAGTGCTCATCTAATGCTAATTTAGTTGGTCAGCCATCATGCCTAAGTGGTTTCTCTAGCAAATGCTTACTGGTGAACCAGGTTTTGTCTGGTTGATTGCTACAGGTGCACACATTATTGCTGAAATTTTTGGGGAGAAAGGTTTTTACAAGGGCCGTATGAGTACTGCGTCATTACGAATAGTCTTGTGGCAGTTTTGGCTTTTGAATCCCGCACTTTGATGATTCCTCTTTTCCCTAAAGATCTTTGTCCTCAACAGGACCGGCTCTTCTCCCACCCATAAAAAGCCTTCTTCTCAGAAAAACAAACCAGCGGATGACTTCCAGGTAAGACAGCACTCAGTCCTTGTGGTTTCTTGGCCGTCTTGAAAAGATGCACTAATGCATTATACCTTGCTTGTTAAGCTGAAAAGGAAGGCACTTGTGCCTAAGGGTTTAGTGTCTGTGAACAGAGAGCACCTCCTACTGGTGAACAGACAAAGACAAATGAACTGTTGATGCTTCCCTTGGAACTCAAAAAAACAGCCGGATCATGTGGTCTTCTCGTAGCTGCTGCTGCTCGTAAACCAGATTCCGAAGTCTTCATTTCATATGAGCTCTAAAGCAGGACAGTTGTAATTACTGGGCTAGATCTTTCTCTAATATAGTGCACCCTTTCCACAGAACCAGGGCCAGATATACGACGAGCTTCCAAACCCAGCTGAATACATCAATTATCGTCTGGCGTGTAATAAGGACGGATATCCAGAACAGCACTCTCCACCTGTCCAGCCACCACTTACGTTTCTGCCCCAGCACCCATGCACCCAGGGCAACACCTTCACGTACCCTACACCACCTGGGCCTAACACTAACTACACCTTCCCTAAAGAACAGTACGTGTGAGTATGCCCATGTAACCCTCACAATCTTTAGCTCCCTCCTTGTACCACTGCTATGTAAGGAATAAATGCAGCCTGATGTACATAAGAGTTACTGTTGCCATCTCAAAGTTGATTATTTTCCTATAACGGCATGTCACAAAGTGTTTTATTCCTCGTATGCCACAGCAATTTGCCAATAATAATGTCATACATGTTTTCTGTTTATAGTTTTATTTAATCAGGTAGAACGCGTACGACACACATTGACTCGAGCCAGAGTACTGCTACTGTAACAATAATTCACAAAAAAGAAAAGAGCCATCAAGAACATTACTCAAGTAATAGTAAAAGGTTCATACGATGGAAAAACTGCTAACTCATCGAAAAATGTTCTACATGGAACATGAAACATTTGCATGAATGAATTGAACTCCACCTTGATTAGCAAGGGTATATAAATTATGTTAACATCAGCTAACTAGCTAACTAGGCCAAATGTTGCCGTTTCAGCAGCAGTAGGAGCTTGCTAATGTTAATTCTTACATGTTTCTAGCTACATATTTAGCTAGCTACCATATATGTCCCTTGCACATTAGCACTGAGCATTAACCATTGGCTGTAGCAGCACTTTTTGACAATACAAGCATCAAGGTGACAGCTTAAGTTTAATACTTTCTAGATTCTAGACCATAAAACATCAAAAGATCTAGCTAGCTAGTCAAGTTTAGTCAGCTAGCTTGTGGTTTATCTATATGTTTTCGCGTGTTTACACATTATTTGCAGATCATTATCATGCAGGTTTTTTTGTTTGTCTGGTGTTGTTTTTGAAGCATTAAAACTGAAGATATCTGATAAACTGGGGCAGGGATGCTCATCTGCCCTCCTTTGTCCCAGACATGGCTGCTGCTGACCAATCCTTTGACAACTGAAATTGAAACTTTTATCAGGAAACTGCTTAATCTTAGGTTTTAAAATCCAGTTATTTAACATTTTCACATAAAGGCGTTTCATTAGCTTACAGTCTTCTGGGGTTATATGCGCAATTATAAATTTGCACTTTAACAATGCAGTGGAGCAAAGTTGAATATTTGATTTGATTCACAAATCTAATTTTACTTAGTCGAAACTTACCATTACAGTGTAACACCTCACCTGACACCTCCCACTTCCCACTTTTTCACCCATGTATTTAATGTAGTGGGACTTCTGTGAAACAAGTGAGATCTTTTTTAAATGATCACTTACATTATAGTGGATATAAATAGTTGTTCCGTCACCAGCCTCTCTTTTCTTTCTTTAGAAGTTAATAGGACAAAAAAAAAAAATGGCAGTCCTCAGTCCTGGAGACTTTCCCATGTGAGAAAGCTTAAAGTTACAGGTTTACCTCTGACTGTTACAAAGCACTCACCCTGGAGACTCCTTCCATAAGTGTTAAATATACATTTCCTTAAACTTCACCATATCAAACATTATCTGTTTATGTGGAGTGTCTGTGATGCAAGACCCTGTGTATGTTATTATAAAAACAATATTGTATTAGAGCAAGCACATTAAAATAAACCTGTCATTCGCCTTGCTGTTATAGAAAATTAATCAACACCGTCTGACCAGTCAGATTTGGGTATACAACAGCTCTGTGGTATAAACTTGTAATGCCTATTCATTTGTCATATTTTTTTGTATACACTCCTGATGTGCATGTTTGGTTTAATTTTACTCTGTGAAATATGAAGAATAGCTAATTATTCACAATGTCCTTATCTGTGTTCCTTATCAAGTTCCTTATCTGTGTGATGTTTCTTTTTTTATGTTGATATATTGAAAACCTCTTTTAGTCGAGAACATTTTCAGCCTCTGCCTTCACCATTAAAGATGACCATCTATGCATTCATGCATTCAATTAATCATTTGTTTGTTTGTTTTGCTTATGTGACGAATTCAAAGCTCTGAAATGCTGAATCTCTAAAGTTAAAAACATTTTGAGGGAATACCTTTCTAGAATCACACATCTCTCTCAGTCTATTAAAGGGATCATTTGTGAAGAGATGTACATATTTTTCCAGCCAAGCCATGTTTTGTGTCTGACATTCGTTAATTTTACGATGTTGCTAACAAATAATGGGAGTCTCTCAATCAAAATCCTTTCCATAAGTCTGCAAAATCATTACATGATTATTTATATGTTAATTAAGTTATATTATCCAATTTTAAAATAAAACAGTTCTGTTAAATAGCAAGAATAGTCTGTATATACCAAGCTAAAGTTCAGACTCCAAGCTTTCTGATATAACACCATCCATTCCAGTCTAGTTATTCAAATGTCCAGGCCCTATAATAATATAATTGCACAACTATAGTGAAATTTGGTTCATCTTCATAGATTACAGTAAATCACACTTTGTCCAAATGCAAATCAGTAAATAAATCTGTTTACTATAACTGAATAACTGGATGTTGTTTGAGGCAGATACATACAGGCAGGATTTTGGATGAGATGGACATCGATTACTTGTTAACTATTATGTAACAAGTTTTGCCATTTGTTACATATAGTTCCCTCTAGAAGTATAGGAATGTCAAGGCTGATTCTTTTGTTTTTGCTATACACAGAAGACATGAATACAATTTCTGCCCAGGTTAAAACGATTAATAACTCTGATTCTCTGCTCTTGGTTTGAGCCCTGAGTTTTGCCTGTGAAGACGGCACTTGTTGGATAAACCAACATGAAGACCAGAGAGCTGTCTATGGGAGAAAAACAAGTCATTATGAAGCTGAGAAAAGCAGGGCCATTACACAAACATTGGGCAAAGCCAATGCAAGAATTTGGAATGTCCTGAAAAAGCAAGTCGAGCAGGTCGGCCAAGGAAGTCAGCATTGTTTGATGACGAAACATCCTGAGAACTGTGAAGTAACCCCTAAAGCAATAATCACTGACATCCCCAACAACCACCCCAGAGCAAGCATGAAAATATTACAATCCAACAGTTTGAAGAGAACTTTGAGAATACAAATATAGAGGCCATATAACATGATGCAAACCCCTCATAAGCAGTAAGAATTGGAAGGCCAGATTGGACTTCACAACGAAATACAGAGATGAGCCAGAATAGTTCTGCTCATGATCCAAAATTTACAAGCTCATCAATCAAGCAGGGAGGAGGTAGTGTTATGCCTTGGGCTTGCATGGCTGCTTCTGGAACAGGTTGACTAATCTTTATTGATGATGTAACTCATGATGATAGCACCAGACGGAATTCAGAAGTCTACAGAAACATTTTGTCTGCCAGATTACAGAGAAATGCATCCAATCTGCTATGGAACAACTTCATCATTCAGCAAGAAAATGACCCAGAACACACTGCCAAACACAACAAAGGACTTCATCAGCAGACGGTTTTAGACTTAACCCTCCGCTTCGGGGGCGCCATATAATGGATGACCCTTGCACAGTACTGTGTGAAAGTCTAAGCATTTCAGCATGCAATGTACTAGAAAAAACAGTAATGAACAGTAATGAATAATAAAAGCAAAGGCAATATTTGGTGGGATGAAAAAGTAGTTTCAGGTAGAATTTGTGCAGTTTTATAAGGAATTTAGTTGGTCATCTTTACCGAGCATCTTGGAGAAGCTGACTGTCGCACTTTGACTGCAGAAGCCATTAAGGTTTGTTTGGGGTTTTTTTTGTCCAAGAAGTGGTCTGTTATGTAATATGCTGCTTTAGTGTCATACATATACTTTCACTGTAACGTTTTCTTTTTTTCTTTTTTTTTTTTTGGAAAAGTGAAATGTTTTTGTATGAACCCAATAATGCAGAAGCGATCAAATAAACATCTGTAGCAAACTTTGTACTAAAAATAGGGTGCCTACGACTTTTAGATGATATGGTTTGTATATTTAAGATTTACTGTATGTTTAAATGGCTGAAGTTTGCAATTGTATTAATTAATTTCCATCTCAGTGCAGCACTACCTCCCAGTCACTGTTGTAATGGAATGCTTCGTGTTGTGACATGGTTACTTGGTGATACATGGTGATGCATCTCTGTGTCATTATGTTACTTAGCATCTAGAACTGTATATTGCAAATATATTATATTTAACAGTGGATTTTTATCATACAATATTTGTTGGCATTCGTATCATAGAGGTTTTATCACAGGTAAGGGCTCAAGCAAGAAGAAGCCCGATAAAAACTAACGTAAATACTTGGAGCTGAGGCTAGGCCCCTTCGTATTCTTAGGACCTTATTTTGCCCAGGACCATAAAATCATTGAATTCACTCTGCACTTAATGCTAGCCCACTTAATTCTGATGGGGTACTCATGGCAAATCATGTAGCCTGAAGGGGTTCAGATGATAAAAAAAAAAAAAAAAAAAAAGGAAAGCCCTGTTTTAATCAATTGCATTTTGATCACTACTCCAGAGAGTACTCCTGGGATAAAAGGTTCAGATTTTGATATTTTGATATTTTTTTAAATCGAAAATGTAAATCATCTTTAGAAATGGATTATATGAGGACAGTTGTTGCTTTAAAAAAACTTTATGCATGTATAATTCTGTGCTGGCTATAATGTTTGTCATTCCAGCAAGATAGACAGTTTGCTTAATTTCATTATGTGTTTGTGTTCATTATAAACATGTTCTTGTGGTATTTTTATATAAAATAAATGTAAATAAAAGATTGTTAAGTGTTGTCCTTGTTGACTGATTTGTATATTACCAGTGGTCAAATTGTAAAATGCAAGGATTCAAATACTGGGTGGATTTGATAGGAGGGCAAAACCTACACAGGAAGTTACACAGCTGTGGTACTAACTGTCTTATTATTACCACAATCATCAAACGTATAAACAGAGAATGACATTGGACACTACTTATTACTTAACACAGGTTATCATACCTTTGCATTTCCCTTTCAAAAGAAAGTCTACATATGCTGAAGCATTGAAATTGCCATTTCTGATGGTAGAAACAAGGTCAGACTGGACCATTAAATGAAGAACTTGAAAAACACCCAAGGTACGTATGAATCTGTGGATGTACGGATAGAATTAAAATTTCAATAATGTTCTTTTTTTAGATTATTAAATGTACTGTTATAATTATAATTAGGCAGCCAAGCACGAAAGGTGCACAGGCACCCTATTATTATTATTATTATTACTATTATTGTTGTTGTTGTTGTTTTCATTTTGCTTATTACTTTATTTATTGACTGATCTATACCATATTTGAAGACACCAGCACGAGTCTCTGTAATACAGGTGAGCATATAATAACATAGAATTCATTCATGTGTATATTACTGCATAATGTATAAGACACAGAGTCCAAATACTAAATCCCAGACAATAATAAACGAATCTGAGAAGCAGGGAAGAAGAGAAGACGGTTTATGGATCACAATGATCCCCGCAGTGTGCAGTTCTGTTTTTTAATTATGTATAAAGGTATAAAAGTGAGAGAACGGGAGAGAGAGAGCTGGTGTAATTATCCAAGTTACACAGAAGCAAGAAATGCGAAACTTATTATTAAAGAGCTATATTTCTGTTGCTTGAAATACGACCTGCTATTAGACCTCAGCATAAGACTGACCTCAAACTGAGAGACAGATAATGAGCACAGAACTAGCAGAGCCGGAGTTATAACTAATGCTATGCTTCATTTGTTGTATGATATTAATTATGTAAAAACCTCTTTTTCTTTCATAATCACTCAGAGCTCAGCCCGCCTAACGTGAAGGAATGGAAAAGCACAAAGGCGATAGATCCCTGCGTGCTCAATAATGAATGAGAGACAGGTATCATCGAGTCATCTAAAACCCAGGTTCTCTTCTCTACTCCACTGCGTTCCTGCAGGTGGAGGTTGGGATCAGTGAATAATTCAAGCAAACTGAGTTTACAGAGATTCGATCAACTCGCACTCACATTCCCACTGCATGCTTGGACTGGCCTATGTTTATCTGCAAGATTTTTTTAATCAGTTTTTGCCAATATTTTTTTTTTTGCGCCATTTTGTGGATACAGTTTGGTCGCCTGAGCGTCATGGCATCATGATAAACAGACTGCTAGCGGTGCCTGATTTCTTCATAACTACATTCCTGCTTCCTCTCCTCCTGCACGGTAAGAGGTCACATATACAGGTCAGAAAATATACACTTTATTTCTCTGGCATTGCTTTAAAAAAAAAAAATCCTTGCTAGCACCTTTATCTGACGTGAGAATCTCTATTAAAATGAAAAATGCAAACTTGTAAAGAAAGTGCTTGAAAGAAATATTTTGCTTGTCTAAAATTCTTTCTGATGCTTTAACCTTTCTTTTTTAAATTGTTGTATCCATGAAAAGCAAAGTATTCATTTTGTACTTCAACAATCCGTCCACGTAATTGTAGCATCCACAAATAAAAACGTTCGTTTTCTCTGTGGCACTTATGAGAAAGCTTAAAAATTCATCCGAAAAAAAAAAAGAAAAAAAAAAGATTCTTTAAGAATCTAAAAATGTTGCTCACTGACTTTCTAACTGCAATATGCTAGTACCTTTATTTTTAAGAAGAAATTAATACTAAAATCACTATCAATTGTATTTATAGTAGTGTTCTGCAGTTTAATAATAAAAATGATATCATTTTCATGTTGCAACGTCATATCTATGGCACTCACAAGATTTATACACAACATATACACACATTGTTCATATCCAGAGTTGCCAGTTGACCATGGTTGAAAGCCAACAAGGGAAATAATCAAAAAATCACAAGTGGAGATACTATTACCTTTCCACTTTTCCTATATAACAGCACATTCTGATACGTTAATAATTCTATTTCTATTAAAGAAATAATATCATACTTTTTAAAACCTCTTTATTGGTACATTTCATGTTGTGAAACACCCTGGAAATAAGTTAGTTCCCTTCACTAGAGCATTGTCCCCTTACCAGACTCCCTTTTTTTCTTCTCTTTTAAAGTTTTTGCTTTGAAGCAAACAAAGAAACAAACAAAAAAACACAGCCTGTCATGTTCCCAAAAACCCACAAAGCATAAACTTCTCTGTGCTGAAGACTTTCCCATGAACGAGAGCAGTTACAAAGTGCTGACACTGCAGACTCTGTCAATAAAGGTTAAATAATCATCTCCTTGCAAACAATCCATTATGCAGGTTTTAGGGGGATCTACGGTATTAGCAGAAGTGGAATATAACGTTCTTAATACTCAAATATGTTTTCATTAGTGCATAATTACCTATAACTTCAATCATTGGGATTTCATAAGGTTCGAATGAAGCCCTTTCTAATATCTACAGAGGGAGCGGGTCCTCTTCCACAGAGCCGCCATGTTGCGCAATAAGGAAGACAAACAATAAGAAAGGATGACAAAGAAGAAGAAAGAAGAGGAATCAGTGTTTGCTGGGGTTGGCTAACATATATGAGATCCCGTGTTTTGAAAAATGGAGGATCTTACTTATTATTTAGCGCTGGAAAATCACGGGAGTGTGAATGTAAGTATTTGGGAGTATGCTACAGGCATCTGACAGCCACCGTACGCTCTAATATGCACTTAGTAAGGGAGGGGTAAACAATGGGCTTTCAGTTCATTGCAGTCATATGAATCCTAAATTGTGGACCTTTAGATATCCATGATTGTGTGTTTTTCTTTGTTAAATAACACCACATTTTAATCCATTTTCTGTTATGCGAAGTCCCTGGGAATGTGCTCTTAGTGTGGAAAAAGTCATTTATTACAACAAGCACATTTATACAAACCTGGGATTACGATCAGAGCTGATGTCATGAAACGTGATGAAAATTAGTCGCCATGTTCTGACCAATCAGAATAGTGAATTCATCGGCGCTTTGGTATAATACACTATACTTACATTTTGTTGCTTTTCTACAGTTACAATCTTCATTGCTATAAGCAGGTCGAAATTCATCACGGGACATCCTTGGCGGATTTCTTCAAAATGAAACTAATATGACGAAAATATTTTGTGGGCCCTTGAAAAAGCAGCAGAAGAATGAACTGAATTGAAATGAACTGGATTTTGCAAAAAATGGTTCGCTATTTGACATCCAAATCTTACTATAGTCTAAATGACACCAAAGTTATATCATTTGAATCATGTGACATTTTGTGAGCCACTCAGGCAGAACTACAGAAATCTTACAAAGGTTTCATTACATTACCGTCATTTGGCAGACGCCCTTATCCAGAGCGACTTACATTTTTTCCCTCATTTATACACCTGAGCAGTTGAGGTTAAGGGCCTTGATCAAGGGCCCAACAGTGGCAGCACTCGGATTTGAACCCGCAACCGTCTGATCAGTAGTCCAACGTCTTAACCCCCAAGCTGCCCCCTGCTCATAAGTCATAATTTTGGTCTGTTTGTTTTGAGGAAAGGATTAGATTTGCTTTTTTTTTATTTATAACCCACTATCTAATATCTACAGGCCTGGAGATCACAGACCCTGGCCAGGTGGTGTACAGAGAAAACAGGATCAGTGGAGTGGTGGAACATGAAGTAACACTGGAATGTGGCCCCACCCTTCCTGATATCTACATCTGGAGTTTCACCAAACCAGGCACTGAGACAATTCGAGCTGTGGTGTACAACTTTGGCAAGGGTCCAAAGCCGCAACAGCTGGCTCAGGACCTGGGTGACCTGAAAATCATCAATAACAGTGCCTCTCTGTTTACAAGAAAACTTCTTCTATCTGCAGAGGGCTTGTACACCTGCCAAGCCTTGTATGACAGGACAGCGGGAGCAAAGCTTTACTACTACTACATATATCTGCGGGTTTTAGGTTAGTGATAACTGATTGGTGAAGTTTCTCAGTTGTCCCAGTCGCGGGTGCATATTTCCTCACTCGCTATGTCACTGTTTGTTATTTAAAACTATGATACCATGTACTTGTTGAGGTTACGTGCTCTTAAGGCTCACAATAAAATTAGGTATGGAGATTTTGGCCAAAAATTTTTTTAATATTAACATTTTTAATCTGGGCCCAGTTTTCCAAAAGCATCATGAAGTTGAATTCATATTTATCTAGTAGAAAGAGTGTTTAGTGTGATGGTTGTTTATCCATATGGCAGTGTTGCAGGGTTTTTAGGAAACTCAGCTTTGCACATGTTGAAAAACCAAAGTTACAATAAGTAACAAGCTTGGGAGCATTAGCTATAATGAAATGGGGGTGGCTGATAAGTGAAGCGTGCCTAGGGCTTCAAATGTGTTATGTCACTAGAGTGGATTTTCTCTCTCTTCTTTTTTTCCCTCTGTGTGTTTTAGTTGAGTGCAACAGTTTCTGCCTTTATATACTGCTGGATCAGAAAGTAAGAGAGTACCAGGAATGTAATGTTTCTTGAGCTTCTTGAACACTCATAGCCTCGGGGGATAGCTATGTTGTTCCATCTGCTCTGTTTCTCTCCTTCATTTGTCTCTCTTAGATCTGCTGTCTTACCAAAAGCTCAAGCTTTTGGGATGTTTTAAACCACCCCCATCCTTTTTTTCCCCAAGCACTGTAGTACTCTAACAGCCCCTTGTGTAAATTTTACTTCAAGTACCAACATCAATCACAAGTGGGTCTCCGGTACACTTTCTTATGTATGAACATCCAAAAGGAATCGTTTCGTGTGGGAGTTATACAGTGAATTTATACTTTTTGTAAAGGCATTCACTTTTTCACTGATGGCAATTAGTAACATATCTAAACAACTTCCCAAGAATTTAAGTCATTAATTCTGTGATGTACCTTACAGTTCCTGTGTCCAATCCCCACGTTCGCTTAAGTGACTCCTCAGCAGTTGAAGGCTCATCATTTTGGATGCGTTGTGATCTGGAGAATGGCACAGAACCCATTCACTACATGTGGGAACAGGAAAACCGCAGTGGGCAGGTCAGCCTCCTGACTGAGAGCAACAACAGTCTGTTCATCATTACCGCAGTTAACCGCAACCACACAGGATGGTTCAGTTGCCTGGCCAGGAACGAAGTCAATCAGGAGCACAGTGCCAAAATTTGGCTAGACGTCTTATGTAAGTGGGGGCTTTTTCATATATGTAATAATATTGCATTCTACATCAACTTTAGGGAAGGGTTCGACCAATTTTATTCCATTTGTTCCAGTGGTCGCATGTATCTAGGAACACCTGTACACGTGCTAATGTATGCAGCTATGTAATCAGTCAATCATGTGGCGGCAGTTAAATGCATAAAATTAAGCAGATACAGGTCAAAAGCTACAGTTAATGTTCTTATCAAACATCAGAATGGGAAAAAAGTGTCATTTCTGTGACTTTTACTGTAGCATGGTTGTTAGGGCTAGATGGGCTGGTTTGATCTCCCGGGACATTCACATCTAATAGATTTCAGAGTTTATAGAGAATGGTGCCAAAAAAATATCTTGTGGGCAAAGGGTCTGCAGGCTGAAACACCTTGTTGATGAGAGAGATCAGTGGAGGATGAGCAGAATGGTCTGAGCTGACAGGAAGTATAAATCATATAATTACTCTTTACAACCATCATGAGCACAAAACGCACAACACATCAAATTCGGGGGTAAATGGACTGTAAGAAAATCACATTAGGTTCCACTCCTGTCAGCCAAGAACAAGAAACTAAAGCCATGGGCACAGACTCTGGAAAAAATGACCAGGTGAAAATTCAAATTTTTTCTAATCTGTCCAGTTTGGCTAATTCTGTGCCCATGATAGCCTCAGATTCCTGGTGTTGCCTGAAACAAGTGGAATCCAATGTGGTCCTCTGCTGTTGTAGCCCATCCACCACATGGATGATGCTTTTCTGCTCACCATGAATGTACCGAGTGATTATTTCAGCTACTAAATCCTTGCTGACAGCGTGAACCAATCTGGCCATTTCCAAGAGTTCTCTTATCAACAAGGTGTTTCCATCCACAGATCTGTTGCTTACACAAGGTTTTTTTTATTTTCATAATTTTGTATCTGCACAGTCTAAGTACTTGAATATTTATTTCATTTAAATGTGTATTTTGATATTTATATTTTCCCATATTTTTACTGACAAGCATTTTCAGTGGCCACACGTGTGAAAAGTGCTATTTTTTTATAATTCATTATTGTTGTTATTATTATTATTATTATTATTATTATTAGTAGTAGTAGTAGTAGTAGTAGTAGTAGTAGTAGTGATGGGGCTTCCCTTACACCTCTCTCCCCTCAGTCATTAAACTTGACAGCAGCATTTCTTGTGTTTAACTCTTAACATACCAAGCCTGGGTCGTCAACATTGTTTACCAAGCTGGGGGTCATCGGAGGACCCCATGGTTTTTCTTTTATTTCTCAGTTGTTTGTTGTGGTAGATTACCCAAAATAGGTTTTTTGGGTTTCTGAAACTATATTTCGGCATATTTTGCTCAACAATATTTTGTTTATTTATTTGAACAGTAGTAATAGCCAATAGAATCCATATACTTTTCTTCGTAAAAGTGTTTGCATTTTTACATTCCGTTTGCATACGGTATAAAAACCCAACTATATAACTTCACCACTGAAAATAAATGGTACAGATTCATCTTTTGCAATCGCTACAGTCCTTAGCACAGGTCACAGTTGTGCTGGTCTTCCTATGTGTCCCACAGACAAAACGTTTGCATTCACAGCAGATTGTGTTGACTTTCCGATCGTTGTTTCTAGGACCATAGGACCATCTTGCGGCTCTGTTGTTGCCCTGATGTTAATGGCGTGCTTTGGGCTGCAGTGTTGCGTGGAACAAATACTCACGCAGCTTCAATGGCTCTTACAACTGGAACATGGAGACCATTTGGATTGGTTGCCCTGCACAGAAAGTTGGGCTTTGTCAGGTCCTTGCCTAACTCCAATAGGAATCGATAGCTGCGATTTTTCAGGCAGCGGTTCCAGTCTTTGTTTTTCGATATCCAAATGACGAAAGTATTTAGGGCTCCAGTATCTAGCATGTTCACAAAAACTCTCAGAGGCCATCTTGAGGTACATCTGGCACAAGAATATTCTCAAACCAATTTGTCTGCATTATCCGCCCCAAATTGATAATCCAAATTTGTCACGTAGTATACCATGCAAGGGACCCCACGGGTGTTTTTTTTTTTTTTTAATTTTTATGCAAGAATTTAATATGTCTAATTATATATTCTTTTTAATCTTAAACTGATGTGGGACATACACAATTCAAGAAAAAATTAGTTGTTATAGTTACAGCAAGATCACTAAAAATGTCACTCTGGGGTCACTCTGGGGTCCCCCCCCCGATATGTTAATGGTTAAAGTGCAAAATCAGTAGTTCCAGACGGTTTTCATTTTCTGTCCTTTACTTATTTTTAAAGCCTTTCAAACCTCTTTTCATTTTATGAACTGAATTATTCCTTTCCACCTTATTATGTAATTATAATTTTTTTGTCCTGTCTAGATGGTCCTGACATGCCACAGATCAATGCTTCTGTCTATTCAGTAACAGAGGGAGGCTATTCAGCACTGGAAAAAGGAAGCGTTTCATTCATGTGTCAAGCCACTTCTAAACCTATGAGCCAGTATGTCTGGTACTACAACAAATCAGAGATCTACTCTGGACCACAGCTCACCATCAGCAACATCCTGCGAGTGCATGCAGGACTGTACACCTGTCTGGCCCAGAACACTTATATTAACAACCATGCACAGAAAACCATCACTCTCACCGTCTACTGTGAGTGCTACTATACATCATTGCTGTGTGCCCACTGGCTTATTTCCTTCTTTCTTTTTTCTTGCTGTCTATATGGATGAGCACTCATTTTACCAGGCACCACATTCGTGCTCTGGCTAAAAGTTTCATTCAACCAAACAAAATAAACCAAATATTAAAATTTCAGGGTAAAATCAAAAACCTGCCCCAAAATAGAATACTTGACAAATGCTAGAAAATTACAATTATTGAATTATTGAATATACAATTATTGAATTATTATTTCTATTAAAAGCCCACAGAAGCCGTGCCCATTTCCACTCGAAAAGCCATAACCCTTTTATACATAGCCTATATTGTCAGGAAAGTCCTACTGTTCCCCCTTAACAATACTTAAGCTATATGTGAACAAATTGTCATTATAGAAAAAAATCAATTCTTTCTTAATTGCCCTCAGTTTCCAGGAATATTAGTCGACATGTGTCTCCAGCTTTGTAAGATATTACAGCTTTGTTAGATATTACACAACTTTTTAAGGGAGGCTTAACCTAATATTAATGGTGGGGTGCCAATAACTTAAAAAAAAAAAAAACAGTTAAGAAACATAAGACAAATTTATGCTTGAAAAAATATTATGTTTGAAACAATACACCCATCCTGATATCTTAAGATCAAAATATGACTTAATATATGTACGAGGGTGAATCAAAAAGTAAGGGCTGTTTTTAAATTACCAGACAACTTCAAGAGCAAAGGACAAAGCGTGAAGAATTACCAAAGTCAGCCCTCTCCCAAGAAAACCATGTTAACTTTTTTTGGGACATCAAGGGGCCTAATTCTGGTACTTTTCCAAGCACATGGACGAACAGTGAACAGTGTAAATTCCTGTGCATTGCTGGGAAAAAACCTGCAATGTGCAGCAAAAGAAGAGGAATGCTGTCCAAAACAGTCTTGCTGCACCATGACAATGTACAGCAGCAGGTAAAGTGCAACGGCTCGGGTTCAAACGTCTTCCACGTCCTCCTTAAAGCCCAAATCTGGTGCCGAGCCATTATCACATCTTCGCTCCACTGAAGGAGGTACTGCATGGTTGCAGATTCACCTCTGATTATGAAGTAAAGTAAGCGGTTCACCTGGCTTCGGGAACAGCTTGAAAACGTCTCTGCGGGAATCCAGAAGCTAATTGAATGATGCAACAAATGTGTCATCTTGCATGGAGACTATGTGGAAAAGTAATATGTTCAGTTTCTCACAGTTACTTCTGTTAAAACCGTTAAATGTATTTTGCCTTTACTTTCTGATTCTCCCTCATATTATTAAACTTACTGCCTATGGTGAATTTCGCTCATTTAAATGAAGAATACCAAACCTCCTACTGCCAGTACTGACAGTACTTTAAAACCTGTATAATACATTGTAATACTCTCTGATCTACTGAAATATACTATACTATACGATACTACTGGGCTTAAATTCGGGAGTATTCTTTTGCATTATTAAACTGGTACCAGATAGCCAGGATCCAACACCCTATGTTATGTTACTTAATGGGTTTCTTCCCACAGATCCACCAGATGGTGTTCCTTCATGTTCGATTTTCTCAACAAACAACTACACTGACCTGGCTCTCTTTTGTTCCTGGGAGGGGGGTAACCCTCCAGCTACCCTCAACTGGAGTCTGTATGTGAATGGACAAAACTCACGGGGTATCGCTAACATCACTCACATTCAGCCAGGACCCGAGACGGCTAACAACTCTGTATTTACCTGCTATGGCTCTCATATTGCACTGAACAGCACCCGAACCTGCAGCACTAGGACATGTAAGTTTTGAGCTAACTCATACCAATCAGTGTCGACTGGTTAATTATAAGATTTCATTCATTATAAACAGATCTCATTGAGTGGGATTAGAATGTTAGCTAGGGAAGGTATAAGGTAAAAAGCTAAATCAATCAAATTCAAACATTTTGTTTAAGGACACTGAAGAATAATGTGGTTCATTAGAACGACGTTGTATTACTCACATGAGTTGGTACTCTTACGATACCTCAAGGCTCTTAAAGGCTTTCTAGAGGAATCATTGGTGCTTGGAAGCAGTCAAACGTTAAATCATACAGTATATGGCCTTTAAATGACCCTACTACTGCAGCCAGTACAGTATGTAATCATTGTCTATGAATGCTGGCTCTGAGAGCTCATCAAGCTCAGCTGTAGCACTTTTAGTTCATTATTGGTCTCAACTAGAGATGTGCACCCAGGTAAAAAAAAAAAAAAAAAAGTATGCTAAAGTGTACTTAATTTAAGTGTACTTATTATACTTCAATGTACTCATGCTATTCTCACACACTTTTTTGTACTTAGTGTGCTAACGATATATCATTAGTTCAACTAA
>JAQMCW010000011.1:8702537-8729592 GCA_030068335.1 Chrysichthys cranchii
CACACACACACACACACACACACACACACACACACACACACACACACACACACACACACACACACACACTTATTTACATCACTGGACAACTTATCCTGGCCAATCCAAATACTGGCATGATTTTAGGAGGTAGGAAAAACGTTATATGTTTAATTATTCACTGAATTCCCTAAAGATCTTGAAAATAGTACAGCTAGGGACATAATCCAGTTTGGCAATGAATTTTGCATGATTTAGATATCTGATCACTAGTATCTCGATAATCTAGCTGAGTTTCATGAATACCAGGTACCAAATCATATCCATCCATCCATCCAACCCTGTACGGCACATAGGGTGCCAAGCGACCCCCACGGGGCTCGGTTGACATTTCTGTAGCCAAGCACATTCTACAGGGTAGAAGGTCGCTAGCCCCACGCCCAACCCTCCCCTAACTCGGGACTCTGGTTCATGCTCTCACACACGCACGCTTTCACACCTACGGGTAATTTAGGGTAGCCAATCCACTTAACGCGCATGTCTTTAGACAGTGGGAGGAAACCAGAGGACCCGGAGGAAACCCACACAGACATGGGAAGAACATGCAAACTCCACACCGAACCCGGGGTTCGAACCCAGGACGTTCTCACTGTGAGGCAACAGTGCTAACCACCCAGCCACCGTGCCGCCCCACCGAATCATATGATTTGCAATAATTTCTGTATATATCAATCAGTAATGTTTGAATTCTAATCCTGTGTTGTAAAATAGAAAGAAAAAACAAAACAAAAAAAACATAGGCACTGTTAGTCCCTTTCAATCCAGGGTCTCATGGATCAGTGCTAGTCCGTGTTCTTGTGTCCATGTGGTTCTTCTGGATAAAATGGGTTTCTCTAACAATCTGGAATGTCTGCCAACCATATGCCGGTAGATGAACTAGCTATTCTAAAATGCACCCGAGTGTAAATATGTGAAGCCCAGTAACGGACTGGTGTCCCATCCAGGGAGTATGTCTGCCTTGAGTTTCTAGGGGACCTTCTTGATCTACTGCGATCACATATGACTTACGATGACTTTCTCTTGATCTACCAACTAAAAAGTGGCTTCTGAATATGAATGAATCTCAGAGTATATACAAATGACTAAAAGTTTATAGTAATTCTGATAAAATACACAAAACATTGACACTATAATTAATACAAATCATAAAAACTTATTTAACTTAACAAGACTAAGGACCAGTACATTTTTAATATGGATTTTGTGTCTTGCAGTGCCAGTGTCTAAACCCACCATGCTGTTGAGTGACTCTTCACCAGTGGAAGGCACATCAGTGTTAATGCGCTGTGTTGTGGAAAAGGGCACAGGACCTATTAACTACACATGGGAGCAGGAGAGCCAGACTGGGCTGATCACAGCAATGGCCAAAGAAAACAGCAGTGTAATCAGTGTTACCCAGATTTCCCGTAACCACACTGGCTGGTTCAGGTGCCTGGCAAAGAATGAAGTCAATCAGCAGCACAGTGACCGGATCTGGTTAAACGTCTTGTGTGAGTGAGAGCTGTGATATTATAACAAGGCTGGCTAACCACAGTAGATTCCATATCCATGTAAGTTTTCACATGGTAATAAGCCAAGATCAAGTCTGGTATACCAGACAAATTCTCATTGGATGGATTTTTGGATTATCCAAGTGTCTTAGAAGAGGGGTATCAAAATTGATCCCACTTTACCTGATGTCAAGTGCACCAAACAAAAAAAAAATCAATTTAGTAGACCAATAGAATATAAACAACTCTTCTTTAAGGTGTTAATTTATCTGCAATTATCTGAAAAGCACATATTAAGTGCACAGACAGATTCAGAATATACATCACCAATCTTTGTCCCAGGGGTATCCTAAAATGGCCTGGTGACGGTGTAGGATTTCATTCCAATCAAGCAAGATCCATGGCTGATTCTACCTGTTTAAGCTTTGCTCAGGTTTGGCTTCTGCAAGGTTGGAGTGAAAACCTGGACCCGAAGCGGCCCTTTCCAGATAAGATTGGACACCACTGATTTATACAGTATGGTGAATATACAGTAACTGGGGTGTTCACGCTCTTTAATTTTTTGTTCTATTTAGTTGCATTAGATTACGGCCCAGGGCGGCACGGTGGCTGGGTGGTTAGCACTGTTGCCTCATAGCAAGAAGGTCCTGGGTTCGAGCCCTGGGTTTGGGTCAGGTGCCTTTCTGTGCGGAGTTTGTATGTTCTCCCCGTGTCTTCGTGGGTTTCCCCTGGGTACTCTGGTTTCCTCCCACAGTCCAAAGACATGCACAGTGGGGATTAGGCTGATTGGCTGCTAAATTGGCCGTAGGTGTGAATGTAAGTGTGAATGGTTGTCTGTCTCTGTGTGTCGTCCTGTGGTGGATTGGCGACCGCCCAGGGTGTGTCCCGCCTCTCGCCCGATGTCAGCTGGGATTGGCGCCAGCTTCCCCCCCGTGACCCTGTACAGGATTAAGTGGCAGAAGACGAATAAAGATGAAGATTGTGTCCCAAATCTACACAACATCTATACAAAATAGTCCACAATACTGAATTCCCTATTAGGAACATCATGCAGCAAACTAATTCGGGGTAGCTACATTGGCTGTAAGGAGAAACTATACTATTTCAACCTGTTCCTTGAATGTTTCTTGGTCTTTCTCTCAATCCAAATGGGCCCCAACTGTCAGCACATACAAATCTTTGCTCTGCTTTGTAAAAATTACACCCTCTTTGTAAGTTCCAATAATTTTTGTGTACCATTTCCTGTCATATTTGGAAACCAAAGTCTTACTGTGAGTAAGACACTAAACGTGTTGAAACAATCTGCTCTTGAGATCTCCGTGTTCTGCAGTCTTGAATTATTCATTCAAGTTAATTTAATTACTACCTGTGTCTCATTTATCACAACAAGACAAGCTGTGTAAAATGTAATGGTTATAAGGCAAAGCAAGCAGGTGTGGAAAACAACAGCGTTGCAAATTAGATGAGCAAACCTTATGCATCAAAAGACCTAGCTCTAAGATTCTTGAATGCAAAATCAGTTGAGGGATGAATATGATTTAATTCAGTAGATAGTCGGTAGAGGATAAGGTTAGCTTCCAGACATTTTTTTTCCCTTTTCAATTTCTCATCTTATTTACAGTTGTGTGTAACTTCTTTAAATCATGCCATTTTCAGGCCTTAAGCTAATACCTTGAAGAAGGATCTCATCATTTAACTTATTTTGAGTAAACGCATGCACTGCAGACAGAGGAGTGCTCTTGCTAAGGGTTGCTAGGGAAAGTTAACTCTTGTAGACAATACATGACCTTGAGCACCCAGGCACTGGTGGTTGAAGGAAGAGTTTACTTAAATGGGGGAAACAAAACTGAACAGGTAACAATTTAGGCTGTTTATGTGAAATCCATCTGCAGTTTTGTGCCTGGCATCTGCATCTCTTTTCCGTAGCTTTATCTTAAGAATATAAAATTCTACATTCTAACATACTGTATAAAGCAGCATCCAAGCTTGTCTACATTTAAGTGATATGGGTATCTTGTGTTCAGTTGGCCCAGACCTACCTCAGATAGATGTCACACCCTACTCAGTAACAGATCATGGATACATAGGCTTGGAAAATGGAAACATCTCGCTCATGTGTCAAGCCTCCTCTAACCCTCCCAGCCAGTACATCTGGTTCTACAACAACTCCCAAATCTACACAGGATCACATCTTACCATCACCAAGATCCTCCGTATGCAAGCAGGCTATTATGCCTGTCTGGCCCAGAATGTGAATCTCAACACGCGCTCCAAGAAAACCATCACTCTTACTGTCTACTGTGAGTCCTCAAATTTACTAATGCATGTCTATTGAGCTACTGTGATTCCACTCAACTTATATTTTGAGATGCCGTGTCAGTGGAGTGACATTGCCTGTTACCAGTGAATAACATACCTCTGCATTGTTTTCATTGTGAGGACTTTATTCTGACAACAGAAATGAACACAGCCAACATTAATTGGAGTGGGTGGCTGGATCCTCTCCACGCCTTGTTTTGAGCATATATTGAAAAGAATAGGGTATTTTTTCTGCATTATTATGGAATCGCTAAGCTAACAGAAGCTATATGCACATAACTATATATAGCGCATATCAGAACATGACAGCTGCATAGGCATGATAGATAGATAGATAGATAGATAGATAGATAGATAGATAGATAGATAGATAGATAGATAGATAGATAGATAGATAGAAGAGGAAATGGAAATTTTGCAAAAGGGCAACTTTTCCATTTTCCATGTTTGGTATTTAGAGGAACCACAACATTAAGCAGGTAAAACACATGGAAATGACTTTAAGTATGTGTGTATGATTCTTATGATAGCATCAGTGAGACCGTGTGACAATATCTGCTGATCAGTCCTAATAGTTTTATTGTTCATTGCTATGATTTTATCCCTTTCTCATATAACATCATCACCCGTCATCACTGCATACAAATGATGCTAGACAGGCATTTATTATCTTTTAATGTCTTAATCATGTCTGAATGCCCTGGAGAATGAGTGACATCACACATATTATGCTGTCATACATTTTTGGATTAGGATCACTGTGATGTCTTTGCCTAGAAAAAAAAAACATCTGATCTGACCATCTTAGGTTCATTAAAGAGCATCGCCTTTCCTCCACTGTTTAGATAAATTAGTGCTAATTGTCAAGGATCTTGTGTCACAGAGGTCATTTTCCCTACAGATCCACCAGATGGTGCTCCATCATGTTCATTATTCCCAATAAATAACTACACTGACCTGGCTCTTGTTTGTTCGTGGCTGGGTGGATATCCACCACCAAGCCTAAACTGGAGTCCACATGTGAATGGAGACAATCCACAGGGTCTCGCTAACATCACTCGAATTCAGCCAGGGTCAGAGACCACTAACAACTCTGTATTCACCTGCTACGGCACACATGTTGCACTAAATGTTCCCCAGAGCTGCAGCACCAGGACATGTGAGTACAGTGAGTACATATGTGTATGAGTTGAATGTGTGTTTTTACCAAAATGTTGCATTTCTCAGGGTTGCCTTATGGAGAACCCCAGTGTTTTGCATATGTAACGCGGAATAATGAGTACCTGATGCTTTCCTGCACCTGGGAGGGTGGTGCGCCTCGAGCTCTGCTGTGGTGGACGTCCAATTCAGGAGGAATTCAGGGAACATCAGAGGAGAACTCCAACATCCTGGTCTTGCGCTCCAGTGCCAACTACAGTGGCAAAGCCTTCACATGTCATGCCAAACATCCATTGGCTAAAGAGACCAAGCAGTGTGTGTTAAAACTAGGTAAGGGTTGGTTTCGTAGAAATATTGTTTGTCATCATAAAAAAGTCCTTCACCAGCTTTCACAGGGTTTTAATATGCTGTGGCATGACAGGAAATGGAGAACCAGTGAAAAACAGTGAATCTAGCATATACAGTCACCAGATATCAGATTACTACAATGACAAACTACAGTGGCAAAGCCTTCATGTGTCATGCGATCATCCATCATCAGCCAACAAGCACTTATTTCTGCCGTGGCTGCTGCGTAATTCACTTTACCCAGAAGAAAAATTTTAAAACATGACTTAATATGCTTAGTGAGCTAAATGGTAATAAAAGGAGAAGCTGGAAAAAAAAGAGAAAGGAACAACCAGTATGGAATACAGAAATCATTCCCCATGCTGTACATTTAGACTGCAGAGCACATCGCATTCATCTTTACATTGATGTGTCTTCCAGAGGCACCAGTGTTGATGACTCAGCGCAGTGCCGTTTCCGTATACGAGGGCAACGATGTCCAGCTGACCTGCATCCTGAGCAAGAATTATCCTGCAGTCACAGAAATCACCTGGTATAATAACTTAAAGCAGAATGTTGGCGAGACCCCCAAGAAATACATCCTTCAGCAAGCTGCGGCCTGGTTTAACCTGACCGTCAGGGAGACAGATAGCATGGCGGACAGTGGACAGTACTGGTGTTCTGCTACTAATGCAGTTGGAGGAGCAGAGATTCCCGTCTTACTCTTGGTGAAGAGTGAGTAAAGTCAATTAAAATGTGTTTTTGGTTGCTTAATATCTCACCGCCTGTTTTACCTTGCAGTGAGTGGCTGGTCTGAATCCGTACCATTAAGTATCTCCTATAAAGCTAATTTTTTACTAACGTGCTCATGTTATTGGCAATTTTAACATCTGTCTGTCTAAATCAGTACCAAATGCCTCCAAATGGTATACTCTATAATACTGTATATAATAAGATCATAAACACCAGTGCATTACATCCTGTTATGGATTTGCATCCCATGTAGCATGTCGGGCCCAGTGTTCCCAGAATAAGCTTCAGATACATTACAGGTTTAACTAAGATATATTGCTTACTGAAGATGATTTATTAACAGCAGATTTTCTACTCTTGGCTTTTTAACTAAAGATAAAAGTGTTTTTCAGGACTCTAAACAAAGCAACCTAAATGGTTCTGAGACCATACAATAGATGGTTGTCAGAGTGGGGTCCCTTTGGGAAGATCCCTGAATGGCCCAAAGAACCCTTTTTCTGAGAGTATACACTAGGGTTAACCCTAATCCTAGGATTTAGGGTTGGCACTATTACTGGCTCATGTCTTGTATAGCCAGCTCTCAGATTCTGCTATCTTACTGTAATAGTTTCCAGATCATGCCTAGTGAAATTTTCCCTGCTGACAAAAATGACCGTCAATGACTTACTCCAATGCATGTCTGATTCAGGATACCCAATGCCTCCAAACGTGACCATCAGTAAGATCACATACAGCAACCAGCAGAGGACAGATGTCATGGTGGAGTGGTTGCTCCAGACAGATGGAGACCTCACTGGGTTCTTCATCGAGCATCAGAAGCTTTCTGTAGGCAAGAGTGATGTTGTTCCTCTTTGGCAGAAAGTGGTGGTAGGTCTGGATCCAAGCACCCGCAGCTACCAGATCACCAATCTGGACCCTAGTGAGAAATATGCCTTCCGGGTGATTGCTGTCAATCATCGAACCACCGGATATCCATCAGAAGTCAAGAGCCCAGGTGAGATATGGCTTCAGTTTGGGGATGTTTCAGTCTTACTTGTTTTCCATACACCAGCCTTGTACCAGATGTATCACATTTCATCCTAAATTGCTACCACTGTGATCACTGTTCCTTTTTTCCTATTGACATTTTGAGTGCATGTGTCTGTTATTTTCACTCTCACTCAGCCAACCAGACAATTTTTCTTCATCCCCAAATGCCCCTTTCCCTCCTGAAGTGCTCAATCTGTTGGAGAATAGAAGTTAAATATGGCTTAGCATTTACTGAGCCCTTCTTTTTGACAAAGGGGGAAAAAAGATGTGTACCCTTGTAACATTAAAACTGAACCCAGTCCTCACGGCACACAGTTTACACTGCTATTATGTCTTCCAGCAAATCCACCTTTTAAAGCTTATTCTGCTGTTATTGGAGCAGCCATTGGAGGTATGCTTGTGGCAACATTATCTACAGTCCTGCTCTTCTTTTTTGTGCTGAGGAAACGCAATACCTATCCACGTGAGTGACCCAACTTTATAGATTATATCAATAATGATGTTTATAGTATATTTATATATAGTTTAAGTAAATTTATATACTTCTCATATTTCTACAGGTCTCCATAGCATGATATTTGGCAAGTAAGTGTAGCCGATACACATTTTATAATTCAGTTGTAAATATTTCATGAATTATAATGATCTGGATCTGGATTTCAATTTATACCCAAGGTGGGTGTACAACCAAATAGCCTAATTTAAATCACTGTGAGCTTGACCAGGCAATTACTAAGGGTGACGTTGTCTGTCAGGCTTTTTAATAAAAATCAAGCATGCCATGCACCTCCTATTTGTATCTGTAAATGTACCTGAAAAATGTATTCATATTGGGCTACATTCCAAAGACACAATAAATATACATGGTGCAGTATGTTATTTACAGTACATTCATAGCACAAAAAAAATGATATTTAGATTCCTATTTAGCAATGTAACATACACTGATAGAGGTGTGCTTATGCTGTTTTTATAGGCAGAACAGCCAGTCGAGAGAAAATATTAATTTCCCTGAGGATGAGGTTGTTGGAAGTGCAGATGGCGAGGGACACACCGAAGAAACAAATTCCTCAAATCCAAATACCAGCAATCAACTTACACAGGCATGTGCTGACCTTACGTTTTAATATCACAACTGTCGCTGTGCATATAATTATTGAAATTGTATTGCATTCTTCTTCTTCTTCTTCTTCTTCTTCTTCTTATTATTATTATTATTGTTGGGGGGTTTTTAATTTTATTTTTAGATTGTGTGATACAGATTAACAACACAGGATCTCCCTTTATGTCATATCATTTCATCATCATTTTAAAATTCTTTTTTCAGGATCATCTATGACACCTCAAAATAGCCATGTGCCTCTTCTCCTTCCCCCTCTATCAAGGACAGAATTCATCCCTGCCTCCATCCCATTACATATCCACAGCTAAAAAGCAAATTGGGTGTTTTTTTCGTCACACTTGACACAAGCATCCTCATTACTGGAGGAAAATATATTACTTAGGATTAGGAGGGCATTTAAAATGCCAGCAGTGCCATCTGTCGCACATTAAACCGAGATTTTGTTAAAAGAATTTAGATAAGATTTGCCATCTTATAAACCTTTAATTAGAGTACTACATCACTTACTACAACTGTTTGCATTTGTATTTGAATTAGTGGGAAAATGATGCTCCTCTGTTTTATTTGAAGATTATTTATACTCACACCTGTTACTCTGATGTAAAAGACGTTTTTATACGCGTGTTCACTTAGTTTTGTTTAAAGTTCAGAACATAAATGTGAGACTTATCCTTAGCCTTAGGAGTCAAACAACACTCTCTTATTAAAATGTTTTTCGAAGATGAAGCCTTTGCTATTAATAAATATGCTTTGCTCTTTAAGTATGCGTTGGTTTCTCACTCATTTCTTCTCTGGTTTGGAACCTATTTCATCTGATCTGACAGTAGGCTAAATTGTGTTGTCATAGGCAATAATAAATTCTATTATATATTATATGAACCTCTAGTACAAGTCAAGTCAAAGGTTTGAACACACCTACTCATTCATAGATTTTTCTTTATTCTGACTATTTTCTACATTTCAGAACAATACAGAAGATGTCAAAACCATGGAATACTGTATGTCTAAAACACATAGACTTTGTGGTAAACAAAAGAAGAGCAAAAAAACAAAATGTTTCATATATTAGATTTTTCAGTATAGCCACCGTTTACCTTGATGTCAGCTTTGCACACTACTGGCATTGTGTTAACCCTTTACAGGGCACTAATTCAAATATTTTTATTCGTCTTTGTCACGGGGGAAGCTGGAGCCAATCCCAGCTGACATCGGGTGAGAAGCGGGATACGCCCTGGGTGGGTCACCAATCCACCACAGGGTGACACAAAGAGACAGACAACCATTCACACTCACGACTAATTTAGAGTTGCCAATTAGCCTAATCCCCTCTGTGCATGTCTTTGGACTGTGGGAGGAAACCGGAGTACCCGGAGGAAACCCATGTGAACACAGAGAGAACATGCAAACTCCAACCCAGGACCTTCTCGCTGTGAGGCGACAGTGCAAACCACTCAGCCACCGTGCCGCCCAATTAAAATACTTGGAAATTCAAAATTTCAACTATAAACTATTATTAAAGGATATTAAAAGACTTATTACTTTTTTTTTCATTTTCTGTTGAAAATAAAGGCCAATAGAGTAAAACACATTTAAACTTAAAAGAACATTTATTTAGGATGTGAGAAATCCATGAGCTTCTATGACCTCAAGGAGAGGCAAGTGAGGGCCATTTTGGCTGTCTGTTGAAGTTACCAAATATGGTTCTCTGCCCAATAAAGGGTTAACCAGCTTTATGAGGTAGTCACCTGGAATGCTTTTCAATGAACCGATGAGCCTTGTCAAAAGATCATTAGTGGAATTTCTTGCCGCTTTAATGCGTTTTAGATCATCAGTTGTGTTGTGTTGGCATAGTGTTGGTATACAGAAAATATCCCGATTCTACAAGTGTAGTGATCCATATTATGTCATATGACACCCATTGCTCAAGGAGGATTTCTTCTTAACATCTTATCACAATAATAATCATGATTTTAAAAAATCACAGGCATTCGGCTTCAAATGTCAATCCTCTATTGCAGCGGTACATGCAGAAGTCAGAATTTCCTATAACTAGCAATAAATAGTCTTACTTTTATAAGGAAAAAAAATCCTTGCTATTGTGTGAAATGGAATGGAAAAATGATTGTTCAAGGATAATTTAAATAGTTAATGGTTCTTGGCTCCCCAGAGGTTCTTGGTTCCCTAAAGGGGCCCTAACTGGAACCAGCTCTGATAAGGAAACACTCTTTTGCAGGGTTTTATATAGAACATTGATGAGCTCCCCAGAGGGAGAAACCAGATAATCCTTAATGGTTTTATAATTTTTTTCTTGAAGAATGCCGAATAAAATTGAATGTAGACTCTTTTGTTACAGGAAACCACACATGTACAATGTGAGTGCCTAGATCTTCTAGATACCAATTCTGCATAATATGTTAATTGCAAATACAGTAGTTTATGAATTGAAACATTTTCAGTTCAGGTAATAATAGATCACTTAAAGGAATACTCCACAGGGAAGCACAATAAATACACTCACTGTCCACTTTATTAGGAATTCCTGTAAAACTGTACATTCGTGCAGGTATCTAAACACCAAAATTGGACAGACTCTAAAAAGACCACATGATTCTTTTTTTTTTCATTTTTCAACTGTCCAGTTTGGGTTACTCAGATTAGCCTCAGATTCCTGTTCTTGTCTGACAGGAGTAGAACATGATGTGGTCTTCTGCTGTTCTAGTCCATCCACCTCAAGGTCAGTGTTTTGTATATGCTGAGATGCTTTTCTGCTCACCACAGTTGTAAAGACTGATGATTTGAGTTATCCTTCCTAAAGGCTAGAACTAACCTGGCATTTTCCACAAGGCATTCCTACCCACAGAGCTGTCTTTCACTCAATGCTGTTGTTTTCACACCATTCAGTGTAAACTTGATTGTTTAACTTGACCGTGTAGACACCACCATGCCACCTTAAATTCCACTGATTCACTAAAAAATATTTAAAAAATGCAAATCACAGATTTGTTTTAATCATATTTACCTTTTTCCGTAAGGAAGACTGAAAGGAGACAAACCTATTGATGAGAGACATTTAAAACAAAAATGTCGACTCAGAATTTAATCATAAAATAAATCTTTTGCACCATCAAAGATTGAAAACTGATTAGAAATTAAAGTATTAAAGTATAAATATGACTTTAAAGGTCAAGATATTTCAGGATATTATCAACATGGAGACTTACGCCGCCAGTCAAAAGTTTTCAAAACTTGTTTTTTGGTTGTTGTTGTTTTTTTTGTTTTGTTTTTTTCACTTTAATACATGAGGCAGAGGGAAGATGCCACTCAACTGGGAAGCTGTGTGTGTCTGTGTGTGTTTACATGTTGAAAAGTGTAATGAGGTTGACAATTGTCCCAAAGTCTGCCTGTCTGACTCTTCAGTCACATCCTCGTATACCAGGAAGTGCTACAATATACTTTAAACACTATTGGCAATTAAATAATACAAAATTCCATTAAATCCCTAACTCTTTGTATTTGCATTTGAGTCCACTTTCAGATAGTGACAGAACTCTAAATGAGAGCTTTATCAAAGATGCACTAGTTCGGTGAAGCAGTTACTGTAAACCTGTTATTTACTATAAGGTGGGATTGATATCAGACAGTGTTATTTTCAGCTAGAATACAAATATCTCTGTGTTGTGTGCTATAAGAGTTTAATTATAGGGATTCAAAGTTGGCCTTTTCCAGTTAGGTCAAGAGTGTTAAAAAATATTATTTTTCCTAAAAACACACAAACACACACACACACACACACACACACACACACACACACACACACACACACACACAAATATATATGCAGAAATTTTAAGTTTGTTTCCATTTAAAACCAAATATCCTTTAAAAACCTTGCAGCTTATATAGAAAAAATAATCATAGGCATCAGGTCAATTGTGTGTATTTGCCATCAAGAAGGCACGGATCAGTGTGTTTGTTCACATTACACGGAAGTGTAACACGAGAACCTCATCAATGAATGTAGAGAGCTCTTAGTTTCCCTTCTCTGGCTGAACACAATATTGTTGTTGCTTGAAATATGACTCTGTATTAGACATTAGCACAGTAGTGACCTCAAACAGAGAGACGGATGAAGTCGCACACTCAATCACCATCTGTGATTAAATTACTGTCATCTCATGGCATGAGTGTGTAAAGATTACACGGTTTAAGCTAGGAGTGTAGCACAGGGTGGCCCTAGCTAAGACGTGTCTTTAATTATAACGGTTAAATCAGCTGACAAGATTAATATGAGGTGATCATTCAACTGTAGACGTTCTCTCAAAGTGTGGTTTAATGCAGAGCATTTTTGTAAGGCTGTATCCATGATGAGTGTGGAGTGCTAGCAAAAGGTCATGACTGGGGTCATTTTGTAGGAATGTAAAATCATCGTGTTTGCACAGAGTGTGCAGGTGTAGGTCAGTCTCCCGCCTGCGGTGTGTATGAAGCAATGGAAAGGAACAAAGACCACAGATCCTGGTGTGCTGCTGAATAATGAATGAGACACAGGTATCATCGCGTCATCTAAAACCCAGGCTCTCCTCTCAACAACTCTACATTCCTGCAAATGGAAAGGCAGTGTTGGGGGTGGAGGGTGTGTGTGTGTGTGTGTGTGTGTGTGTGGGGGGGGGGGGTGTCGGTGAATAATTCAAGCCAAATCAGTTTACAGAGACTCGAGCAGCTCTTACTCAGCTTCTCACTGCCTGTGTACACCAGCTAAACGCATTGCTTGGACAGGACGTAGGTTTATTTTCAGAAACTTTTTTTTTTTTTTTTTTCGCAGAAACTTATTTTTAAGAGATTTTTGTGGAAATTTCTTATCGACCTTTTCTTCCTAACGGATACAGCATTGGTCACCGGAGCGTCATGGCACAATGGTACACAGACTGTTAGGGCTGGCTGATTTCTCCCTAACTATACTCCTGCTTCCTCTCCTTCTGCATGGTAAGAGGCCATACACTGAAGTTAAATGCAATTTGGTATAATCTTCCGGCACTGAAATTGTTAATTGCTGCATTTATTTTTTCATTTACTCGTCACAGTAGATATAGATTTTAAAAAATGAAGGAGGAATTTTAGCACCAGTTTGCTTTCCAATCACAGCACATCTCAAAGTGTTTTATTCCTTTTATACCACATTTATTTGCCAACAATTGTGTTATTTATCATGGAACACCACATCTTATGCTATATTAAGTTATAGTATTTGTATGCCATATTAATTAATTAATTAATCCATTAATAAGTGAGCTAATAAGACAATACCATGTAGCTTATCGTTTTATAGAGAAACTGCGATATGCAGCTCTTTTGTGTCAGAAAAGTTACAGCTGAATCTCTGACCGTTACAAAGTCCTGACTCTGTAGATTCCTTCCAAAAACATTAAAAAACAAACTTCTTACAGAAGACTTATCAACAATTATCTACATTCATTTATGAGTTTCTGCCAAACCAGTCCCAAAGTTAGAGAACTGTTACTATAGAAACACAAAGTTATTAAAACAAGTGCATTAATATAAACCTGCAATTTGCTGCTGCATGACTGCCCAAGCTGCTGTTAAAGGAAAGTAATCAACACCTTCTGACCAATCACATTTGAGAAATCTGCACTGCTGGGGTATATTCTATAAGTCAGTTAACTCATTCTGCTTTCAGGTCTGGAGATCATGGACCCAGGGCAAGTCATCTATGGAGAAACCAGGACCAATGGAGTGGTGGATAAAGGAGTGATCCTGGAATGTGGCCCTACTCTACCTGATATCTACATCTGGAGCTTTACCAAACCAGGCACCGAGACAATTCGAGCCATAGTATATAACTTTGGGAAGGGTCCAAAACTGCAGCAGCTGGCCAAAGATTTGGGCGACCTGAACGTCATCAATAACAGCGCCTCTCTATCCATAACGAAGCTTCCTCGAGCAGCAGAAGGCTTGTACACTTGCCAGGCTGTGTATGACACAGCTGAAGGAGTCAAGCTTTACTATTACTATGTGTATCTGCGTGTTTTAGGTTAGTAACTAGTGTTCAGGGTGAGATCTAATACAGGATGAGGCCAACAGTATTTCTTACACGAGAAAATCAATCTCTTAATGCGTCAGAGTCTAGGTTGTCCTCTAAATACTGATCAAGACAGGGTTTCAAATTTAACTAGAAAAAAAGGTGAAATACATAGAATGGCATTTATCTAAATACCAGCCATCACCTGGTGTGAAACTTTTTTAATTGAAATAAAAAAAGAACATTTATTCTTTGGAATTTATGGTGCAAACTTGAGTGCAATTTCTTTCCCCGGAAATGACCTTATGTATAATTTTAGCATTTTAAAGCTCCCGGATACCCAAAAAGAGTCTTAATAATATTTAAGCAACAATTTCAATAAAGTAAGTAAATAAAAAAGAACTTGACTTTCAGGTAAACAGTAACATTTTACAGGTTTCATTACAGAGAACAAACTATTATCATGTTGAACATGTTTAACATTATGGAAGAACAAATATATTTGAACCATATCCAGATAGTAGACCATTCATAGCTCATGTGATTCAATTTAGACTTCAATTAAATTCAATTTAGACAGAAATGCTAAGGTCATTTATCACAATATAAAGTGCATCATGGGGAAACATTTAAAGTTTTTTCTTCACTTGGAATCACTGGCCCAAATGCAACCAACAAGATTTAACGCAGTACTGAGAATCAGCTCCATGTCAAAATTTCAAAAGTTGCAATTTTTCTTGAAAACCCATTCATTGCTAATTTGTAAGTCGTGTTAAGAATAAATATTGCATCTAGAAACATCATTATAGCCACAGTTTGTGTATAAACAGCTATAAATTAACAAAAATGTAGGCACATTAAAAAAAATTGAGTATGCAAAATTTGAAAACATGCATATGTTGGGCATGATGACACACCGACTAGCAGTAAAGCATGGTTTAATTACCGAGGGGGTAAAGAGTAATATAGTAACAGCAAGAAAAATACTGCAAATAGTACAAACACATTTAAACTACTGATTTCCTTCAAACACAGCAATACTTGACAAATTGCAGGTACCACAGGTAAACCCTAGTTGGTGGTTTCACAAAATCAAATTATGCATTGGAAAGCTTTTACGATACTATCCTAAATAACTGCTATAATTCCATTTGTTATAGAAACAATTTTGCAGTTACTTACATGATGGTAGTCTACTTTAACTATTATTTATTCCCAACCTTTCAGTCAAAGCATGTGCATTTAAAACAATTTTGATATGCGAAAGTCTACAAATGCTAATCAAGCCATGGTTAACCTAGGGTGACCATATGCTTTCTTTTTCCTGAACATGTCCTCTTTTTGAGACTGAGGCAGGATATTTAATGCTCTGAAAAGGTCAGGGATTTGGCTTTTGCTTTCTACATTCCTCATTGATTTGGCGGGTGTCGGTCTGCCCCATGCTGCCATCCTGCTCCCAGTGTCCTCTTTTTCAAGGACCAAAATATGGTCACCCTAGTAAACCTTTGTTCATTGTCATTTCTAATCAGGCAGATTCAGGTCAGTATTTTGTTTTGAGCAGCTTTGGGTTCTTCACAACCGTGACCCAGGAATTACTGCTAGCAAGTATCATGTCCATAGTGGGTTATATCAGGCATCTATAGAGGCAGCTAATGTATATAAGAGCTGACCAAGTAAGAATACATATATATATATATATATATATATATATATATATATATAAGGCCTTGTAAATCAAGCCTATTTGCTATTGACTAGTGTTTTTCTCTCTCATGAAACATCAGCAGCAAAACTAAATACTGACTGGTATTATGCATGTGAGAATCAGCATAGGTTGCAGGCTAGCTAGCACATACAGTATGTTGTCTCAAGACACTGCATTGAACATTTGCTGTAAACAGTGTTTAAAAATCTCCTTGCCTGATTTTAGCTAGATCAACAATCGAACCACAAAAAGCAAAATGTTCACGACAAATTTATGAGCCAAAGATAGTAATCTTAGGATGTCAGAATTTGCCAGTTAAAAAGTGAAATGGTCTGGAGGGTTCAAGACGTTTCTAAATCTCTCTAAGCATAGAATAACCCCGTGAGAAAACATGATGTCAGCAAGGTTACATATATAGCTCAAGAAAAAGACAGTTAAGGCCTATCCAGTGTCGGTATTTATTTACTGATGTCATGCTTGCTAGTTAAAATAAGTACCAACCATAGTAATGCTAACATGTGTCTTACAGTGCCTGTGTCCAAACCCTACATCCTGCTGAGTGACTCCTCACCTATAGAGGGTGCATCAGTGTGGATGCGTTGTGGTCTGGAGAATGGCACAGGCCCAATTCACTACGTCTGGGAACAGGAGAACCATAACGGTCAGGTCAGCACACTAGCTGAGAGCGACAGCAATCTGATCAACATCACCTCAGTAAGCCGCAACCACACAGGCTGGTTCAGGTGCCTGGCCAAGAACGAGGTCAATCAGCAGAGTGGTGACCGTATCTGGTTAGACGTCATATGTGAGTGAGAGCTTGGATAATCTCCGGTTTCTTTTATACATCTACTCCATAAATTTTCAGTGAGGTTTACCTGTTCCTTACCCAAATGTTCCAAATGTTCTTTAGTTGGACCAGATCTGCCTCAGATTGATGTAACACCCTACTCAGTAACGGATCGAGGATACTCAGCTCTGGAAAGAGAGACTGTTTCCCTTCTATGCCAGGCCTCCTCTAACCCCCCCAGTCAGTATGTCTGGTTCTACAATAACTCCCAGGTCTACACTGGACCACAGCTCACTATCACCAGGATCCTACGAATGCACACGGGCTACTACGCCTGTCTGGCCCAGAACACTTACCTGAACACTCGCTCCAAGAAAACCATCACTCTCACCGTCTACTGTGAGTCTTCTATTGTCGTGTCTCTATTTGGATCCTATAGCCGTTTCCTGTATCCATGTACTCTCTTCTGGTCAACCTCTAGTGTGGCCTGAACTTTACTTCTCTCCCATTCATACCTTTTGCTTCACATTATACTTTCCCCTATACCTATATACACATACACACCTTGTTAGATGTCCACTGACTGGGGATCTGCAGCAAATAGTGTCCTCTGTCCACGACAAGCATCTGGATGAGGTAAAGACAACTGTCTGGCAGCTGTGAAAACTGAAGGTATCGAGCTATGTTATTCTTCTCCCTCGATCGTGAAAAAGCAAAGGAAGGCATTCTTAGCGAGAGCTCAGATCTGCACTGACAACATAAATCACAAGGCTGTATTCAGCGGTCAGTTATATTCGTGTAATGAGTTAACACCACAATTGCACACACCTCTCTTCCATACCTCAGACATAATTGCGGACTTAAGTACTACCTGATTATTTGCATGAGTATTGCATAAAGCGAAGGTATGTCTTAGTCATATAAAATTTTGGTCCCAGACCCCCCCCCAATCCCCCCACCCCCATTTTTCTTGTACAAAATCCACTTTCAGACACCTGACATCTAAAAAAAAACCTGACAAATATGAGGCATGTACTATAACCAGGTGGTTTGCATAGTCTGAATGGGGCGTCCACACACTTGATTCCCATGAATATGCATAACTTTCTCCGCATATTGACATAAGTTTTGAACGTATGTTGCCAACCCTGAATACAACCCATAATGCTTTGCTTAAGATTGTCAAACTGCTAAAGAATTATTAAATTCGTTAAGGTTGGTTGTTGTACTAAGAACTAAAATCTGAAATTTACAATGTACTGTAATGGTAAGATTTCTTACCTTTATTTTGTCTATTTGTAACCTTTTTAAAAAATTGTGGAGTGGCCAACGATTATGAGAGTCCGTTTCAAGAAATATAACATTTAAATTTTGGAAAAATACCACACATTCTCTAGAAGTGGTCTGTGCCTTTACCAGAGAAACATATTCAATTACCCCAAATAGTTCAAATGCAGTAAATCATATTGCCCATCAATGTATACAATCTAATGAGCACAATTTACATTCCCTCTAGCTCTTAGGCCCTGGCTTCTCTGGATCAGATCCCTTCAGTGTTATTCAATGATTTTCTTCTCACAGATCCACCAGATGGTGCGCCATCTTGTTCTATCTTCCCAACTAATAACTACAATGACTTAGCTCTCATCTGTTCCTGGGAGGGGGGTTACCCTGCAGCTACCCTCAACTGGAGTCCATATGTGAATGGAGACAATTCCCAGGGTGTCTCTAACATCACTCGCATTCAGCCAGGGCCTGAGACAGCTAACAACTCAGTCTTCACTTGCTATGGCTCACATGCGGCACTAAGTTTCCCACAGCGTTGTAGCACCAAGACATGTGAGTACTATAGCCTTCTGATCTAACCACAAAATAGGCCAATAAAGATCCGAATAAATCAGAAAATATTTAAGTTTTCTAATTGAATACTGAACTAAAACCATGACATGTTAGCCTTTTGTCTAAATATCCTTTGGTGCCCAGGGTTGCCGAATGAAGAACCCCAGTGTTCTGCATATGCGACTCGCAATAACGAGTACCTAATGCTTTCCTGCACCTGGGAGGGTGGTTTTCCTCGAGCTCTTCTCTGGTGGGCATCCAGTTCAGGAGAAATTCACGGAACATCTGAGGAGAACTCCAACATCCTGGTCCTGCGCTCCAGCGCCACCTACAGTGGCAAGGCATTTGTTTGCCATGCCAAACATCCACTAGTTAAAGAGATCAAGCAGTGTGTGTTAAAGCTGGGTACGGACTGTTCATTCGACATTTAGTTGCTGGGTTTTTTTTGAGTACTTCAGAATTGTATGGAATAAGGAGCGGTATTCTATCAGCAGGTCATTAATTTATTAATTGTGTCTTTCAGAGGCGCCAGTTTTGATGACTCAGCGAAGTGTTGTTTCAGTGTATGAGGGAAATGATGTCCAACTCACCTGCATTCTGAGCAAAAACTATCCTGCAGTCACAGAGATCACTTGGTACAATAATATGAAACAAAAGGTGGGTGACAGTGGTACACCCAAGAAGTATGATCTTCAGCAAGCTGCAGCCTGGTCCAACCTGACCGTGCGGGAAACAGATGGCATGATGGATGGTGGACAGTACTGGTGTTCTGCTACCAATGCTGTAGGAGGAGCAGAAATTCCCATCTTGCTGGTGGTGCTTAGTGAGTGTACTACAAATTACCATAGGCACAGATGGCTTGCAGTAATTATTTTGTTGTGGATTTTGTTACTGAGATATTGAATTTGACAGAAGCATAATTTTGAGACTGAACTGCTAGCTCTTATGTCCTCTGTCTTTAATTGACCTTGATGTAAAGCAGTATTTGGTTAAATTGATAGAATATTGTCTAACAGACATAAAAAATTGATAAATTGTATAGTGGTCTGCAGTGGCATTCATCAAGGTTCCATTCTGGGACAGTTGTTGTTTCTTTCATATGTTAATGAGATTCTTATTCCAGTTATCATTTTATAGATGGTTTTTCAATTTTTTTTTACCACCTTGGAAACCACACATACTAACAATTACAGTATGTTGCTAATGATTTTGAGCAATTCAATTTAGCTGTAATTCCTAGAAGCTAAACTGAATTCATATTTAGATGACGTATGCACTCCAAGTTTAAGATGTATTGAAAAAAGTTCCTTATGTTTAACTATTAATAAGCTCCAAAATTCCAAGAACAGATTGAGTCAAATAGTAAAAACATTGCTTGAGCCAAAGTCAGAACTGCTTTACGAGTCATACACGGTAAGAAGAAAAAACTGCTTTCCAAACCATAAATATTTTTTAAAAAGCCAGTATGAGCTGAGGCATGACTAGGTGAACTGGAAAACAATGCAAAGCTAAAGGCCAGTCAAATAAAATGATGAATATGAGGTGTTTACTGAGTACATATTACACATCTATCTAAGTGTTAATGAGTGAATTTCCATTCAGGGTACCCAATGCCTCCAAATGTCACCATCAGTAAGATTATGTACAGCAGTCGTCAACGGACAGATGTTAATGTGGAATGGCTGATCCTGTCAGACGATGACTTTACTGGGTTCTTCATAGAGCGCCAAAATCTTCCATTCCCTCTCTGGCAAAAAGTGGTTGGAGATCTGGACCCCAGCACCCGAAGCTACCCAATGACTAATCTGGATCCCTCAGGCACATATGCTTTCCGAATCACGGCTGTCAATCGCCGCACTATTGGATATCCCTCTGAAGTCAAGAGTCCAGGTGGGAACTGATGTGAAATGGTATCAGGTTTATAACTTACATCCTGTAATAATAGCTACAGATTGTCACTGCTACAAAATAACCCTAAATGTACCCGATCAGCTAAGACATGTATTGGTGTCTGACATCTGATTTTTCGTTTTGCACTGCAGCTACAAAGCTAATGTTGTACTGGAATTATTGGCATGTCCAAACCAAACTCATTAGTCTATGTCACAGGCTCCCAAAATTGGTACTGAAGTTCCCTCTGTCCTGCATATTTTAGTGTTTCGTCTGCTCTCAGCATTCCTGATTCATGTAATCAGCTAATTAACGGCCCTTGCTGAGTTGAAGTGGAGTGCATTAGATGAGAGTACATTAAAATGTGCAGAACAAGGGGTATTCCAGATCCAGGCTTTGCTATATGCTTGGGCAAAAAAATGTGCCAAAAGATAAACTGCAAAACCTTAAGCCTTTAATGGTCTTAACAGCAAATAATTGGTCAGGAAATTAAGCTAATTGTTAAAGTAACCTAGTATGGGTTAGCTTTCTCCTTTGCTTTCCTTAAATGTTTGAGTCTTATGGGCAAACTTGCAGACAGGTTTGTATGGAAAACGTCACTGTTGTTCCACTCAGTGTCGACGGTTTCGAACAGAAGATATTTCCATAATTTTCGAACACCCAGACATGTTTTAGTTTGAATTTGATATCAAACTTTTAAATCGTTTCATTATTTTATCTTTGCATACAAGAAGACTGTGTAAGTGAAGTTCCCTGTTTCTACCTTTTCCCACCCAACAGTTCACTTTCAGTCAGAAGCACTGATGAACAAATGGTGGCACAGATCTCAGGAGTGCTTTTTTTTAGTTCTTGCCAAATTTTTGACCAACAATTTGTTATTAAGGCCCCTCGCTCATCTTCTGCCGATTAATCCTGTTCGGGGTCGTGGGGGAAAGGTGGAGCCTCACGTTCACACTCACATTCACACCTATGGGCAATTTAGAGTAGCTAATTAGCCTAATCCCCTCTGTGCATATGTTTGGACTGTGGGAGGAAACCAGAGTACCCTGAGGAAACCCACATGGACACGGGGAGAACTTGCAAACTTCACACAGAATGGCGCTCATGTCAACCACGGTAATCGAACCCAGGACTTTCTTGCTGTGAGGTGACAGTGCTAACCATCACAACACCGTGCCGCCCATTATTAATGACCATTGAAAGCTTAATGTTTTGCAGTTGTGTGTTTGGTCCTTTTTTCCCCCAGGAGTGTAGTGTATTTCACTTGATTTTTGAGCAAGTGAAAGTTTGGGAGGTGTAATGATACCAAACAATGGTAAATAAATTATTCCAGTTGTCCAAGATGCCCAACCTCTACAACGTCCAGCAAAACGGTGACATTTAATCATACTGTATCTTACACCACACTGGCAGATGAACCGGATGCAGTTTGAGACACAAGTTAGCAACACTATCTTTGTAGCTTTATCACAAAGCTAAAGCGGTTGGACACTGAACATGTCTCTGAATATACTTGACATAACAGAAAATAACAATCCTACTGCTTTTACAAAACGTATATACTGATAAACTTGATGTAAGAGTTTCTATTAATTCTACTCACAGTGAACAAGCTAACAGAAATGGTTCTCTTTTTTCGTTTTTTGTTTTGTCTGCTTAGGTGAAATGCACCATCACAAGTTCACCACTTAACCCAAACACCAAACAAACCTCAGACTCACTCTGACACGCTGTCTCTTTACATGATCTGTCTGTCGTCTAACTCTTTGACCTTTCCTAACATTACTGTTACACTGTATTACTCTTGTCTTGTTTGTCTTTTTAAGAATTAAGACAGCTACATCAATATAATAAAATGTACTGTCTGAATTAAAGAGAAACGTTGTCATTGTCACATGAACTAGTTCAGCACATAAAGTATGAAATCATTTCCTGTACTGGAGGCTGTTAGAGCCAAATGTGAAATTATATCCAGATGAATAATAATCAAGGACTGCTGTCTTCCAGCTCTTCCAGGTTTTAATGCTTATCCCGCTGTTATCGGAGCAGCTATCGGAGGCATGCTCGTGGCGACCATAGCGACAGTACTGCTGTTCATGTTCGTGGTGAGGAATCGCAACAACAACCCACGTAAGTTTGCCACTGGGACAAGGGTTTCGCTTTGCATCCCATTAAAATTGAGATAAATTAGAAATAATACCTTATTATACAAGGTATAATTTAATATAAAGTTAATGTACAAATGTCATGTTCATGATTTGCTAATACGTATTGCAAACTTATTTCTGCAGGACTTCATGATTTGATATTTGGCAGGTATGTATAACAAGCTAGAAGTTGTATTCTTAAATATGAATTTGGGAATCTTTTTTCTTTAGCACCAGTGCAGGTAAGATGCTATTTGCGATTTCTAAAAGCTTTTCAGACCTGGAATAATTCTATACATTCAAAAGATGTTCAATCTTCCATGCAGTGTATTTAACCATTTTATTATTTCTTTTTATTTATTTACAATAAATATTTTAATAATATTGCTCCTTTTGTGCCTTTTCCAGCTCACCCTTCCCAGAATCCTATGTGCCAAGTAGCAAGTTGCCATTTTCCATGGTAGCGACATTCCAAAACATTCCTTAACAATCTGCCGACATCCTAAGCCACAGACTTTAAATTCTAACCTGAAATTAAAGATTTTTTGGCAAGGGATCTATATTTTAAATTCTTTCAACTCCATTCCATTTCTTTACGATTCCATTTCTTTACGGTTATTTTGTTGTAATGGACCAGAACTGGTCTCAACCACGCATATTTTAAGGCGTATTTTGTTCGAAGGATGGGTTTCACAGGATCAAAAACAGTGAAGCAGAGCTGAGGTTTTGCTGCTTAGAGAGTAGGTAGTGTCACACGCTTTCAAAACAAAAACAGCACATTGGATTCTGGGAAGGATGAGTCGGCTCCTTTAAGAATCGACCACCCAGGCAGATGTAGTTTCGGCTTAAGGTGTGTGGTTAGCTTTGTTACAGCGGGAACGCTTATCAATTTTTTCATTGCAATTACAATTCACTTTGTAGGCAGCAGAGGGAGTAAAAATAGCTCCCTCCTTTAAATGCATTAATATTCCTTTTTTCTATAATCGAATCTGATCTAGATGCACATTTTAAGAGATTTTATTTACGATTCCTCTCACAGGCAAAATAGCCAGTCTAGAGAAAATATCAGCTCCCCTGAGGATGAAGTTGTTAGTGGGGCAGAAGCAGATGGAGGTGGAGGAGAGACAAGTCCAGGTAACATACTCAAACCTGCACAAAAATAATGTCACTTTGAAAAAAGTATTTGGAACTTGACTAATTTGACACTGATGTTACAATCTACATACGCAACAGGCCAAAGTTACTGCACTCCGATGCATATACAATACAGTATTTTAACTAGTGTCAATCAGTCCAATCCAGAAGAATGAAGCTTGTTCATATAAGCTACTTTAAAGGGGAAATCCATCCGGAAGAACTTGCATATTAATCTTTCTAATTAACATGTGATCTTCAACAGCATCCAAGAAAGTATTACGGGAGTTAGAAGTACTAAATTATACAGTACAGTATCAGCATTACATTACCGTCATTTAGCAGATGCCCTTATCCAGAGCGACTTTCATTTATCTCATTCATACAACTAAGCAGTGAGGGTTTAGCGCCTTGCTCGAGGGCGCAGCCGTGGCAGCTTGGATTTGAACTGCCAACCTTCTGATCAGTAGTGCAGCATCTTAACCCCCTGAGCTACCACTACCCCCAGTCTAGCGAAACTATCAGCTTCCCTGATGACCCCCTGGCTCAGGAGGTTAAGACGTTGAACTACTGATTGGAAGATCGGGAGTTCAAATCCAAGCGCCTCCAAGCTGCCACTGCTGGGCCTTTGAGCAAGGCCCTTAACCTTGTAAATGTTGTATAAATGAGATAAAAATGTAAGTCACTCTGGATAAGGGTGTCTGCCAAATGACTGAAATGTAATATCATAGCAGCAATGAGTAGACAAAAACATATAAATTGAATAACAAGGCTTTAGATGTAGACATTACTATATAATAAAGTGGGTTAAGAATGGACAAAGAGCAGGCGCGTCCAATCGGATCAGCAAAGGGCCAGTGTGGGTGCAGGTTTTCATTCCAACCAAGCAGGAACCTTGCCTGATTCCATCTGTTTAACCAGTTGATCTTAGCTTTCAGCAGGTTCAGGTGAGGCTCCTGCTTGGGTGGAATGAAAACCTGCACTCACAACGGCCCTTTGCAGATAAGATTGGGCACTGCTGACATGGAGGGATCTTCCTTGCCTGATGGAGGGTCTAAGGTGCTAAATTTAGACACACTATAATCTGGAGCAATTTATTTTCTAAGAAATCTGGCCATTACTACATATACATGCACCAGACAGGTGGTTATATTTTTTAATCTAACTGTGCCCTTGATGCATCTGTGAGAAAAAGCCTGATCTCTGAGCATGCATCACTGCCATCTGCTGTTTTTGATGTTTGTAATTCTCTGTGCATCCCCTGATAAAGTTTCCTTTCTCAGGACCATCTGTGGTGCTGCCACGACCCACGGCGACACCCACAAACCTCCCCCCAGGGGATGAACCTGTCAATGTCACCATCACAGTCATGGCTTCAAGCTAGAGCCATCATGCAAACCGAAAGGTTTTAATTCGATCTGATAGCGATATAAGAATAAACAGGAAGTAAAATGAGGATTAAGATTCTGGCACAGAGAAGACACTATTTTATAAAAATCTGTGAAGAAAAATTGTAAGTTGTGTTTACGGTCTCATTAGGACGCCATCCTAGCTCTAGCATTGTAATAAACAACAATGATAAATTACTTGTACAATTTGCTGACATCTATAGGCAGGATTATTTTATAACGAGTTCTGAAAATTTCATTTTCATTAGACTCTTTTATTATGGCTGAACAAAGTGGAAGGCTGTTATGTTGGGCAACTTAGCATTTGTAAACAATAAAGTTATTTTCTGAATTTTTGGCTTTTCATTTTGTTATGAAACTTTAAAGTCTTTATATCTTTACATCGGTCATTAAAAAAAAAAGAGCCATTTTTTATTTTTGCTGTTATAGAAAATGAATCAATACCCTCTGACCAATCAGAATCGAGCATTCAATAGCACTGGGGTAAAAAACAAAACAAAACTTTGCACTTTGAACATGAGTTACTTTTTACTAATCATTTAAAAACCTTTAAAAAAAAAAACGCAAAATGGTCATTATCTTGTATTTGAAAGATCATTTATTCTTAGCTTTTTATAATAAGGCAGCAGGATAAAACAAGTGAGCAAGAAACAAGGCGTAGTCTTTAAACTTCACAGTAGAAAGAAAGCGGAAGCAAACTCGTGAGCCTTTCGAATCCTATACAAACTTTTCACATTTCTTATTCATGCTAAACTGGAAGCACTAGAAACAAGTGTTATAAGTAAGAACAAAACATGTAATATGAGACATGTAGATTATTACCACCACTGAACCATGGCGATTTACTTCATCATGTAAAAACTACGGGCACCCTGTGGTTACTTATGATGTCGGACAGCTTGTGTTTGAGATCCACGAATATTGTCTTGAATTCCAAACCATCACCCTGAAAATAGGGGGGGAAAAGTTGAGCTTCCCTTAAATACATTTTAAACTATAACTATGTACAATATCCTTAGCATCAAACTCATTTTGTGCTTAAAGAGTGACTTTTCGGCTTACCCTCGATAGTCTGAAATCCACAAGAATACGTTCCTCCATTTCCAGGAAGTGGATTTTGAAGATCAGCTTGTTGTTACGGCGATCCATCGTGGACACTGTTGCCTAAAAAAAAAAAAACAAAAAAAAAAAACGGGGGGGGGTTTAATACAATGGAAATGCCCTTCTGAATCAAACTCTCGTGAGATTACAGGACTTGCGCAGTATCTGCACAGTACCTGGTTGGTGCAACTCTGTTTCCACGTGTAGCCCAGATTAATACAGGTCTCACGCAGGGCCCTGCAGGATGCTTCTGCCTTCAGAGTAGTGAAGAACCTGGTCATCCTCCTCACTAACCTGTGCCATACGTTCTGTGGGATAAACAATGCTGTCAGGGAAGCTCCAGAGACATCAGTAGGCACTTGAATCAGCAACGCCTATATGGACGGCTATGATGACTGAAACTAAATTTGCGATCATGTGATCAAAGGAAAGTCACTAAACATCAACTTTAATGCTATGGGGGAAACAGGGCTAGTGTCATAGCCATGATAATGTCGGTTGAATTCTTCTGCATTAGATGATGAGCTAATCTCAGAGGAAGAGCTTGTACCATGCCAAAAGGTCAGTTAGAGGCAGAGTCTGACATATCTTCAAAAATAATTGATTAAATTATATGCATCTTTGTCCAAATGTCTCTGAATTCACTGAACTAAGTGTTGCTATCTAGTGTAAATTCAATTTTAGTTAGACGCACATTAACCTCCTGACTACCAGAAAACAAAAAGTTGTTCAATCACATTGATTTTTAAATCCCCCAATCTTTGTGAGGTA
>JAQMCW010000011.1:8781128-8816773 GCA_030068335.1 Chrysichthys cranchii
GATAATGAGTGTGCTTTTATGAGAACAGTAAACGGAGTGGAGTTACTGTTACTACCCCGAAGATCATAATTTCTTTTTTATAATAGGAGATCCTGAAGTATTTAATTCCTTAAACAGCATAGTTCTTTGATATGGATATTTTTTTTAATTTGTGAAAAATGATGTCATACTTTTTAATCCATTTATGCTTACATTTAATGTTACACTAAATGTCTGCGAAACAGGTTAGTATAGCATAAATACAGTTAGGCTAGCATTATAGCAGCCCAGGCAAAGTGTTCTCCTGTTAAAGACACACCTCTGGATCTCTTTCTCAATATTAGAATTTGTTTACGGTCTATAACTGTATGGACGTATTATGTGAAAGGTTGCTAACTGTCATTGTCATAGCTGTTGTTTATTCTTAACGATGTACCGACGGGTGACAAATTAAAGGAAAATCTAGGAAGGATGTAAGGAGGTTTTGTAACACTGCTTTCTTAAAAATGTACAATTTGGATTTTATAAGGCTTAAGAAAGAAAGGGTTGGACTTTTGGTATTATGCTAGGTTTGAGTTTTGTAGCTGCCATCTAACTGTCATCATCATGTCTAAATAGATTTGAAACCTTTGAGATTAACAGCTTTGAGCAATTCTGCATCAACTACGCCAACGAGAAACTTCAGCAGCAGTTCAACTCTGTGAGTAATCAACAAGATGGCCGTCACGTACCTTTTTTTTTTTTTTCCGGATTGTTATTCACTAAGGATGGCCCCATCCTGCGCAGGTCTGGATCAGAGATTTAGCATATTATCTGATACAGATTTTCTAACCTGACTATGTGCTTTTTTGACCTTGCAAACATTTGCATGTGGATATCATATTTATGCATATCATAAAGCCTGGCCTGGGATATCTCCCATAGCTTAAGAGAAACCATCAGTATCGCAGGATGTCAATATCTGACCAGTACCAGGTATAGGCTGATGCTTGGTTGATGCTCTATTATGCATGTTGTGTCAAAAAAATCTGAGATCAGGGCATTCCTATTTCTTTAATTACAGGCAGAACACATGCCGGCAAAATGGTCCTTAATAAAGCATTTCATTTTAATTTTCAGCATGTTTTTAAACTGGAGCAAGAGGAGTACATGAAGGAGCAAATCCCATGGACGCTCATTGACTTTTATGACAACCAGCCTTGCATTGATCTAATCGAGGCCAAGCTCGGTATCCTGGACCTGCTGGATGAAGAGTGCAAGGCCAGTTCTTATGCTCAATACGCACGATTTCTATTTGATTCACCAAATAAAAACATATCAAACAGAAAGTTATGAATCTATATCCATCTATCTATCTGAGCCTCATGAATGAATTTCTTTGCCGCATTTGCATTAGCTCACATTTGATAATAAATAGATTTTCTTATTAATTCAGTGTTATGATTACTTATTCCTTTATTTATTAGCCACAGTCTACCTTGAGAGATCCTTGATGTTGTAAATGATGTGGAATAGCATCAAACCAGAAGCTGGAGGGTTTTTTTTTTTTTTTCCTTTCTGAACCTGGTTCGATGTCCTAACTCTTCCTCTTTCCGCCTCGCAGGTTCCTAAAGGAACAGATCAGAACTGGGCACAGAAGCTGTACAGCCGCCACACAAGCAGCGGGCACTTTGAGAAGCCGAGGATGTCCAACATGTCCTTCATTGTGGTCCACTTTGCGGACAGGGTGGGTTAAGTTCAGATAGAATCAGCTTAAAGTGGAACGTTGTTTCGGAAACATTGTTTAGTTCGTAAAACATGCTTCAGTTATCTCACACTAGGGTGGATGCAGTTAACCAGCACTATAAAACCAATGCTACGCACATGGGGAAAATGGTTCCTTAAGGGTTCTTTAGGGTACTGAAGCATTCCTGGGTTCTGTGGAAACCTGCTCTCAAGGGGAAGCCATGTTGTAGGGTTCTACATAAAGCCGGCATGGGCGTGTCAAGAGATAAAAGTTCAGTTGGAATTGAATATACAGTTTACTTCAGTAATAAGCGTAGATGTTGTTTAGCATGGGTTATGCAGGTACAAGAGGTACAGGACGTTCTTTCTGATGAAGGACTTTTATTTATTTTTATTTTTTTTTATTTATTTTTTTTAATCCTCAAGAATAATCCATACCTCCATCCAGCCATAGGTTTATCCATCAATGCATTATCTATCCCACTTATCAGTCAGGGTTCAAAGAATAATATACAAGAAAATAATAAGAAAAAGACATGAGGGGTGTTATTGTAAGGTGCCTCTTATATTACAACAATTTGCCAGTGTATACAATGAGGGAATCATAGACAAATGACACCCAGTATTTTCTATTATTAAAAAAATAGTGTCTGAGGAGTGTGTAGGACTGGAAATGCATGGCTTCTGTTACTGGTCAAAAATTACAACAACAGAAAAAGTAAACACAACCTTTACAATGTGTGCTAGAAACCATGAACACCACCCAAGCGTGCAGAACATGGAGCCCCACTGAATATATTACTACATAATTATAGGAATTTGAAAGCATGTTGTGCATCGCATCCACCTTTTATTTTCGCTCTTTGTTTTTCTGTCTAAATCTCCACAACACAGCACGTTTCCCCAGTGCTCTGTCGTCTGGCTTTGTGCGGGTCTGGGTCTCGTGGCTCATTTTAGCAGGTCACATTTACAGAAAAGCATTGCGCACGATCCAAAAAAACACAGCATGTTTGGGTGAGTTCCTGTATCCAGGTCGATTCAGGATCAAATCGCTTTTTCACTGCAATCGATCTGCTCCGCAATTGCTGTGTGCTCATCTGAGTAAGCAAACCGCACCACAGAGGAACGCACACCAGTGCCGGGGAAAATGGATTAAACACTGCGTACGTGAACGCACCCTAAATGACTAAAAAGAAAAGTGGAACTAAAGACATGTGAAACTAAAAAAGGGTCATCAGAATTGCAGTGTAGTCTACAAAATGTCCTGATGATCAAAAAAAAAGTGCAAAAGAAAAGCGCTTCTTAGGATGGAGGAGATGAAGCCAGATGATGAGCATTGTTTTGACATGATTACGCATCAAGTGAAATAGACCACGGCAATAGGACAGGGTTAACTGTAAATAAATGTTGCGAAATGTTTTGTGTAGTGAAATATACAGATGTGTCATATTTTAAATTTTAGCCACTTACAGAAAATGCACTATGTATAGTGTGCATACATACAGTATGTAAAAAGAAATTCAAGTAGACATAGACATGTCCTTTTCCGTCTTTCAGAGCCGGTATTGTTTCAGAGCTCTGTAATCCGCAGGTTATTATGAAAGCTCTTACAGAGGTTGCATGTGAACATGATGAAAGCCTCAGCAGTAATTATCCGACACACAGTAAGACCTAACCTCCACTAACAGGCATTATAAGCTAATGTTCTGCAGAGGCGTGCGTTCCAATGACCAGCACTACTTAATTACCAAACACCTCCACCTTGAAATGAGAATTGCAAAAGATGTTTTCTTTTTCCTTCCTGGATGATGTTTTACACACACATTTAGCACATTTTCTCATGAACACTGATTTTCTTCAAGAATCCAGAAAGGGCTGAACTAACGCTCTGCTTGTTCTCGTCTCTCATTCTGCACAATTTGCACCCAACTCTTATTGAACGCACCACACCCGGTTAATCAGTGCACCAGAATATTAACGTGAGGTGTGTTGGAGCTGAACTCTGTCGGAATGGGGTTGGGCAGTTCTGTCGAAACATAGCAGGAACACAAATGTGATGCGTGGGAAAGGCAACAGAGTCCTGTTACAGTTCCAGGCAGAAATCTACATGCACTCATCATGGACATGAATGTCAGGGAAATATCGGGCTTTTAATTGTTTGAAAGGAATGGGAGGAATTTGAAAGGGGGAGGAATGATTGTACAACATACGTAATTATTAGGGGAAAAAAAGAGAATTTGGCGCAAAGGTTTACATTTATTTTGGCTTTTCTGAAATCAACACGATCAAATTATTCATAAAAGGTCAAGAATATACCTATACTCATTTAGCTTTTTAATTCAGTGGTCCTGAACAGATCCATAATGTTTTTCTCATCAAGGCCAAGGTCTCGCAACGTCCTGTTAATGATCATGATTGGCTACAGCTAGTAGCCACATACACATACATAAACTGGGTACATGGGTTTGTTTGTCAAGTACATGTTAATGGGAGGTGTAGGAACTTTGTGAAGGTCTGGATGAGGACCCAAACTGGCACCTTCTGCTGAGAGGAAATTGGTTCTGATGGTAAGGAACAACCCAGGAACCACCAAGACACATGCCAGCCATGAACTGGAAGCTGCTGGAACACTGTCTACATTTCAAATTCTTCAAACAAGTTGTACATCACCATGGACTGAGAGGCTGCCATCTAAGAAAGAAGCCCCTGCTCCAAAATCGACACCTTCAAGATCAACTAAAGTTTCCAGCTGACCACATGGACAAAGAAAAAGCCTCCTAGAGGAAAGGTTTATGGTCTGATGAGTCAAAGATTGAGTAGTTTTGGGCACAATGACCAGAAGTAAAGATGAACACTTTATCAACTGTGAAGAATGGTGGTGGTAGCATCACTCTCAGGGGTTGTTTTGCTGCCAGTGGGACAGGTGCATTGCACAAAGTGGATTAAAAAAGCAAGAACCTCAGAATTCTTCGGCGTAACCTCAAGCCATAAGAAACTTAACATAAGACTACCAGGACAATGACCTCAAACACATCAAAGCTGGTCGTGGAATGGATAAAGCAGGCTAACATTTAAAATTAAAGCAAATCCTGAGCTCAGCCCTCTTGAAAATGTGGACTGTGCTAAAAATTCAGGTCCATGCAGGAAACACACACATTTTATTGATCTCTGCCAAGAAGAGCAGTCAAATATTCACTTAGGAGCTTGTTGATGGCTAGCAAAAGCATCTGGTCAAGATGAAACTTGCTAAGGGGGATTAGATCAAATATTTGATGTGCTGAATGTCTATTTTTGAGCCTGTAATGTATAATTTTTAGGTTGATGCTCTAACTTTATTTTTTGCACCAAATTCTTTTTTTTTCTATTAAATATGTAAAGCGTACACTCATTCCACAACAGGAAAAAAAAAACAGTTTAAAGAAATCATTAAAAGCCCAATGGTGCCATAACATTCATGTCCATGGTGACTGTGTATACATTTCTGACCTCAGCTGTGGATTGTGGTGAAGGAAAGTGAATACATCTGAGACATGAACTTTTAACCCTTTTTCCTGGACAATTATTCACTTGGATTCTGTTTATTCAGACCAAAAAACCAGCACTTACAGTACGTTGTCCACTACCAAAAAAACAAAACGAAACAAAAAAACACCATAAGCATTTAAAAACACATCAATAGCAGAAAGTGTAGGCCCTCACTTAACATCACATGCTCGTTGCTGATCGGCTACAGAGCAGATCAATCTCGAAGAATACAGAAAATACCGAGTTGGAGGATGTTTGGAGATAGAGGGCCTGTGAGCCTAGTCTAAGGCTTGTATCTGTTGGTTGTTAACAGTAAGAGGACAAGAATGTGTGTGTTCATTACCGATGCGTTTATTCGGGATTATTTTATCAGTGGCATTCAAATGATGTTATTGTTAGATATGCCTGATATAAATAAGTATGTGAACATTGAAAACCCAGCTAAAGGAAGTAAGAACTTTTTTTCTTCTTCTAATGACTCAGTGTTGATGTGGTTTTGGATTCGCGGCCATGTTTTTGGTTTGTTGGTCTTCAGAGACTTCTTTACAATTGATTTTACATTTGATTTACTGTCCTGGTCACGGCTACTGTGATGATCCTCACTGCAGCCAGGGTGGCTATGGGAGGTTCAGTCTCATGAACAGTGGGGCAGCCTCCAAAATTCTCCCTGTAACTCCTGCAATAGCAGCTTAGTGAACAAATAGTAAATAATAAGAAATTACCGTTAAACTTTTGTAGTTTAAAAAAAAAAGTTAAGATTTTGAGTTTATTTTGATGGCCTGACTAATTTGCTCAAAAATGAAGAAAATGTAAAAATAAATAAATAAATTCCAAAGTAAGGTATGAGGAAATTTTTTTTGGCATGTTTATATGAATGTTGTTTTGCTTTTTCAGGTCGAGTATCAGTGTGATGGCTTCCTGGAAAAGAACAGGGACACCGTGTACGAAGAACAGATCAACATCCTGAAGGCCAGCAAGGTGAGACAATATGTCATGAGGGGCGTTCTGAAATGTGTCGTCATCACGTTTATTCAAACGTTCACATTCTGATTGGAATCAGGAGGTGTTGGCATGTTTAAAATTTGTAGAGAATTTCTATTGTAGATTTTAGTTTTTTTAAAAAGTTTTTCCACTCTTTAAGCCTTTAGCAGTCATTTTGAAGGTTGAACATCCAACACAGCTTTACAGAGTCAGGGCACAGGGATAGAAGCTTTCTTTTACTTGAAAATAAGGTCTGGGTAGCCCTGAATTATTTTACACCTGGTTATGGTTCCGTTTTATGTTGCTATAAAGGTCTTGTGATTTGTAAGTGTATTTTGGAAATCTAGTAAATATTAAAATATTAATAAAAATAGTGCTAATGCTTTATATTAAGCTTCCCTTAATGCGCATTATTTAACACGGTCATTAATATGAACAAACCATGAGCTTTATTATTAACACACCATCAGTCATATTAAATATAATAACTCTCATAGAAATTGATGTTTGTGTGAATTTTTTTTTTTATAATAAACTGAATAATCTAAATATCTGCGTACAATAACCAGTGTTGCTATCGTCACTGAGTAAAATGAAGACCAACAGCATGTTAATGAAGATGCTGATTAAGGATAAATTTGAATTTAAATGTAAATTTTATATTCAAATTCCTGTACAGCTGCTGTGTGGCATTGTCCATTGTTAAAAGCACCATACACATGTACATGCCTTGTTGGTGAGAGAGGTGAACAGAGAATGGCCAGAAAGACGACAGTACCTCAGATAACCACTCTGTGCAATTGTGGTGAGCAGAAAAGCATTTCAGAATGTACAACACGACAGCAGAATGGCGTGTCAGGTTCCACATCTGTCAGCCAACAGCAAGACCATCATGGATACAGATTCAACAAAAGTAGACAGCTGAAGATTAGGGGAAAAAACTGTCCAGTGTTCTAAGAATACAGAATTGAATTGAACGAGGCTGAACATTTCCAATACTCCTGGACACTCCTGGTAAATTGATACCATTCAGTGAAATGGTGTAATTCTTTTTTTTAAATCCATGGATTAGTGTATTTAGTTAAACTACATGAATTAATACCTGTGCTAACTTGTTTTGTTTGGTTATTGGTTTGATGCTTTTTTTTTTATTTATTTATTTATTTTTTTAACATTTCTTGTGGTGTATCAGTGCTGAAGTTCATAGTTAGTACTTGCTAACTAATGCAGTATGTAATGCTAGCTATTGGAATCTAAATGTAAACATTTCTAAGAGGTTTATTAAATAATGAAATATTCTAGTAGGCCTAAGCCATGTGTGACTGCACACACTGCAGGACTTTCCATGGAATTAAAGAAATTATCAACTAGAAGGGCACCCCGAGAGCACAGACATCCGCCAAGGACAACAGTAGATTCTTCTATGATATGCAAATCTGCAACCGCAACCACTTCATATGTCTGGATACATTTCCGATGGAGTCATCGTATTTCTACATCAGCTATGTTTTGTGACTATTAAACTTTACTGCCATCTACTGGACGTTAAGATGTGTGGCATTGCTAAGCGCTGACTTGCACCAAAGGCCAAACACTATATATGTCAGCGAAAGTGTAATGAATTTCTGCTCCGAAATTGAATGGGTTCTCCCTTGGCCCATGCTACAGCCTGTCCCCAAGTTTCATGGAAATCGATATGATTTGATTAGGTTTAGTGCAATCTTGCTTACAGGCAGACAAATGAACAAACAGACAGACAAACAAACCATACCAAAAACATATTCTCCTCCTGCTTGGTGGAGGTAAATATTAATAAATCAGGTTTCAAAGCACTGGGTTTTAACCCAATACTCAAACAGTATTTCATTGTTCGTAACGTATTTATTCTCTAAAGACAGAAATTTGTTTGGGAACAAAGTTAGAAACTGTCATTGAATTAAACAACTTTTTGATTGTAGCTTAGGAGGTAGAAAGTTTGGCAACATTAATTATTCTCTTTTTTTTTTTTTGTCACAGTACTTTATATGTTCTCTTTTCCCATCATGTTGTTTATGTTAAACCTGGTAGGGTGTGCCTCTAAAGGACACAGAGTCAGTCATCGACCTCATTGGAGTAACGCTTAGTCTAGTCTTAAAGCAGAAGAAGTATTCAAAATCCCTGAAGGCCACAGCAGTGTCAGCAGCAAGACAGAGCTTGACAGCAGTTCTCTTATCACTCTTCAGACTAGAAGACACAATAGTGGTCCGATGTTGTGAGATCTATGCAACCTTGATGCCTGTGTGAAATAGGCTGCTGTAGACTGTGGCCATGTTTATTTCAGGCTTTGGCACATTCAGCAGCCTTGTATTATCCGTTAAGAAATCTATAGACACAACTGGACAAAGTTGTTTCATTTGTAGTTTCAGACTACAAATGCAATTTGTATTGAGTAAAATCACTTGCGCTTACAGGGAATAATGCAGAGTATTGCAGATATTTTTTTTTTTTTTACTTTGTGTCATACTTTATATCAGTTTAGAGTCTAGTTTAATACAAAGTAAGATTACCGAGAAACCACAAGGCACAAAAGGTCCACTGTCCTGAAGAAAATGCCATAAAACGTTACAATTGTACAATTGTAACTACTATGAAGCTATAACACTAAAGATTCTTTCCAAAGGTTCGAAAAGAAATGTCTTTTCCCAAAACGCTTCAGCATATCAACAGTTATTTTCTTATGTGGAGCATCTCTCATAGACAGCTGCGTCTGTCCTCGATATTTTCTGCCTTAAAAACTGCAACAAAGACAGATGACCTCCTCATCGCCACAGTTAAACCAATCTTTATTTCACAGCAGCACAAAACGTGCATCAAGCAATAATAAACCAAGTATGAAAAGCACCCAAGTGGTTATATTTCTTACACCTTAGTGCCTTTTAAATCGTTACCACGGATGAGCGATGGTTGAATATTTCAGTACGTGGCAGCACAGTGGCAAAGTGCAGAATGCTAGAATGCTGTAATGGTTATTGCTGTGCTTTTTGACATTGTGCTGATGTTTGTTCCTCCCTCAGTTCCAGTTGGTGGCCGATCTCTTCCAGGAAGAAAAAGCAGCTTCTGCTCCAACAAGCAAAACCTCCAAGATCAACGTACGTCCTGCTAAACCCATGCCCAAAAGCCACAACCGCGAGCACCGCAAATCTGTAGGCACCCAGGTAAGGCTCTGAGAAGTTGCACATTAAAACTGGGATTCATTCAAAATGTGATGCACTGTCTGGCCTGTTTCTGTTCATAATATGTTTATAATGCCTGTCTTTCCTAGTTTCGGAGTTCCTTGCATCTTCTGATGGAGACTCTGAATGCTACAACCCCACACTACGTACGCTGCATAAAACCCAACGACCTCAAAGAAGCCTTTGTGTAAGTTTTGTTATATAGCTTGTCTGCATCTTTACCTGTGTGTCTGGGATGTGCTGGGCATAGTCAGATCTTTTGGATATTTGGAATTTTACTGTATTGTGTGTGTGTGGTGTGTGTGTGTGTGTGTGTGTGTGTGTGTGTGTGTGTGTGTGTGTGTGTGTGTGTATATATATAAAATTATTGATTGCACATTTACAGTATATCTACTGTACACTCTCTGCCCCTGCTTTTTAAAGCTTTAATGTTAACGAGATTTAAAAAAATAAAAAGTATGTCAGGTGGAAAAGAAAAAGATTTAAAAAGAAATTGCCTTTCAATCATTTTATTTCAATAATTTAATTTTTCAGTTAAAACAGTAACTTAGTTGCACCCATTAAGTAGTACAGTTAAAGTACAGTTTGCTTGTAGCACAGCACTCTGCCAGCTAAGCACATCTTGATTTGGGAATTTTAGTTCAGCGTTCTTTGGAAAAATGCCCCAAATCGATCTGATTGCGAGGGGATATCTTGTGCACAGCCCTCTTGAGGTTATTCCACAGGTTTATGATAGGATTTAGATCTGAGCTCTGACTGGGCCGCTCAAAATATCGATCATCTCCTAAATGCATTTCTTTGTTGACATGGATTTGTGCTTTGGGTTGCTATCATGCTGGAAGAAGATTTTTTTTTTTCCATCTTCAGCTGTTTAACAGAGCCCTGTGGTTTTGTGTCAAAATAGAATCATTCAAAGCTCCAAATATCAATCAAATAAAAATATAACTAGAGCCCCAATCCCAGTTGAAAAGAAGGAGCCCCATAGCCTGATGCTGCCACCACCATGCTTCAACATGGATGTGATGATCTTTTGGTGATAAACTGCTTTCTCACAGCAGTTTACAATTTTTTTTTAGTAATTAAAGAATTACACATAATACTTTTTATACTGTGTAATGCTCTTGAAAAAAAAGTTAGTTCCTCTTACATTGTACCAGCTCTAAAATGTCATTTCCTCACCAGCCTCATTTTGTATCTTTCTTGAAGTTACTAAGACAAAAAAAAAAAGCACAGCCTAATTACATTAGAATGTTTTGTGGAGAAACCAGAAACGGCATGTTCCCTCATCTTTAAGACTTTCTGACTGTTATAAAGTGCTGTTTAAAGTACTGGAGACTCCTTCCATAAATGTCTAGCAGAAAATTTCACCACATCATTAAGTACATGTTTTCTGTTTTTAAATAACAGGAAGATTTTCTGTTAATCTGTGTATTATAAGGTTTAGGTTCCTATATATATTATTCAGGAGCACTGTGGTATAAATTTAAAATGATAGTTAGTTTATAGTGAGAAATGAGAACCCAATTATTGTTGCTAAATATATTATTTTTAGATTGCATTTATAGACCACCGGTCTAAAAGTGACCAGAATAAGTGCCTTCACCGCGGATGCCTTTCTCTGAGAGCATACCTGCTCAAATTCTTCTCCATCTGTGTACATGCTAGTTTTACATCGCAGTGTTCAGTTTTCCTGCAGAATTGGGTGCTTAACTCTCTGAGGGGTTTGGTCATGCTTTGTTTGTGCCTCCTGCACATTCTTGAAGACAAGAGCCTCTTCATGAAGCTCAAATTGAGAGCGGTTTCTAAGTCACATGCTGTGAGGGTTCTCGCACACAGAAGGGAGCTGTATTCAGAGCTCTGAGTCAGTCCAGCTCTGTGTTCTCTTAATGCCTCTGTCACTAGAGACATGCACAATGCTTAAGGAGAAGTTCAGGTAGGGTTTCCATCCAGGACTTTTTTGGTGGATGAAATGTTTTATTTTAGTTTAGGTTTTTTATTTTATTTATTTAAAAAAAAAAATGTTTATTATAATTATTTTTTTTTTTAGAGTAAATGTGCTTAGCTGTTTATTTCTGTTGTTTAGCTGTTTATAATTGTTGATAAGCATTGGGTCCTGTTAATCCCGTGTGCAGGTTTGATTCCAAAAGAGCCGTCCAGCAGTTACGAGCATGTGGTGTTCTGGAGACCATTCGCATCAGCGCTGCAGGATATCCATCCAGGTGACTGTTACAGCTATTTGAACTGTGCTTTGTTTCTCTTGATTTTTTGCGAGTTTGTTTCAGCTTAGTAAAGCTACAAATCCAAATAATTAGCTAAAGAAATTCTTCTGATTAGTTTAACATCACAGGTTGTCCAACTTTCCTGAATTCCTTACCAGCACAACTTCAGTTTCCGGTTCAAGTGTAAATTAACCACATATTCCTTCATTGCCTATTCTGAGAAATAAAACACTTCATGGCATGGTGTTGGAGTAAAATAATCAATAGCGCAGTGGTGCAAGATGGCCCATCGATAAGTGCTAGTTGGTCGATTGTGTTGTTTAGATGTGAAGTAAGGACTAAAAGCTTGGTAGCATGCTGTTCAAGGAAAATAATCAACAACAGGGTGCTGTGATTTGGCCTGACGCAGAGCAGAGTACATGCTAGCACCCTTCAGTTGATAGTTTTTCTATAACAGGCCAGCGGGAAGTTTTTCATACCACTCGTATACCACAGCAATATGCCACAGCAACTCTCCTGTTATGTTGTGGGTCAAATTGACCCGTCTTAACGTTAAAAATAAATAAATAAATAAAAATAATAATAATAATAATAATTTAAAATAAGGTAAAAGTATGTTTTTCAGGATGAAAGTTCTTCTGCTTGGCTTAATAAGTGTAATCAACATATAAAATGGAAATAGTTTATTTCACATATTTGCATAGATACTGTTTGGGTCAATTTGACCCGGCAGGCAAAGTGGAGGCTGAAAGGGGTCAGAAGTGTCCTATACAATGTTCCCTCTAAGCTGCGAGCGTGCGCAATCACGCAGGCCTCTCGGACCTGGTGCGCACATGATTTGTCAGACCACGCAGGCCCCCACAAAATTTTAACCCCCCCCCCCCCCCCCCCGCAACATTCTAACGCCAACACCCCCCCGCTCGAAACATCCTAACACTCATAGTGCCGAAGCACGCCGCTCAGACACATTTCAATTTGCTCAGTCCTGAAAAAAATTAGAGGGAACATTGGTCCTATACTATTTGTTTCTTTGCAACTGTGAGACATAATTGACCCCAATCTCTCTCACACACACACAGTTACTAATTTTTTTAGTAGTTAGTAATGGAGTTAATAACGAGATATAAACTATGTTTATTGGGTTGCCCCGGGTCAAACTGACCCAGGAACATCATTGCTGTCCCTGAGAAACGAGCATAACAGGAGGGTTAAAATATGTTAGCAGTTAAAGAATGACCTCATCCTTTTTTTTTATCCATTTATTGTTACATGTAATGTTGCCGAACATCCATGAAATAAGTTAGTTCCTGTTTTCAGTTACGTGAGAGCAGCTTTATATAGTGGTTCCCTCATCAACCGTTCTTTTTTTCTCTTTCTTGAAGTTAATAAGACAAAAAGTCAGCTTGTCATGTTCCGAAGAAACCTGACAGCAAAGTCAGCCAGTTACCACCCTCCATTATTTTCCTCCAACAGCACATCCTGAAGTTTTTTATTCCTCTTAAACCACAGCAATGATGTGTATATATTTTAATTTATTACAGATTAAAATGTCTTTTCTTTTTTTTATTTTTAAATCCATTTATAGTTTTGTTTAATGTCGTAGAATCATCGTCTCGATGACGTTTTACCCTCTGATATCTGTATAAGTCTAGTAATACAGATATCTTTTTTATGTTGAAGTGTGTATACATTTTTTTGGGCCCCTGTGTATTTTTAGTCTCGTTTATGCAGCACGTCAGCCAACCAAGTCCCAGTGACCGAGCTGTTACTATAGAAACCGTAACGTATTAGAACACGTATTCAACTGTAATACTCACTGATGCGTAACAACTATCATTTCAGGTGGACGTACCCAGATTTCTTTAACAGATATCGGGTGCTGATGAAGAAGAAAGACGTGACTGCCGATAAGAAGCAGGTGTGCAGGAACCTGCTGGAGACTTTGATCAAGGTAACACTTCACGGCTTTCACTTTCCCATTTCACACTGATGATGAGATGTTAACGTCCATAAAGTAGCCATTCGGCTCCAGACGATGTGCTTTACTCTTCTAGGGCTTTGATTTGAATGCGAATGTGAGCTGTAGTGCAGTGATTCATCACCGGCGAGGCTGATTACTCAGTTTCTCCTCAAGCCTCTGAGCTATCCTCTCTAAAATATGACATACTGTATGCTGGCTGAAATCCGGTTACTTTTTTCCCCCCCTCTCTTGGCCGCTACGCCGCTTTCGGCGTTTTCAAAATATCGTCCTTCTTCTGAGCAATATCAATAAATCTTAATCGGTGAACCTCGCTCCCCCTGTTTCAGTGAGTTCTCTAATGGCTTCAGCTTTCTTAGCTCAGCATTTCCGCACTCGGTGCCATCCAAAAGCAGAGAGCCGGATGAAAAACGGCGTAATCAGCAAGGCTTCTCAGGATATCAGGGTGAAGAGATGAGGGGCTGCACAGGCAGAGAGGTTATCAAGCTCTGATATGGACGTTTGTTCATTTCTCTAATCGATTTGGTTAATTTGTTTATATTTGATTTGCTTTCAGGAGCTGTGGTGCAGGCTGAGTGTATATTAAACCGGCAAGATGAGAAGCAAACTCATGGCTTAAAAACTGCGCCACACGTTTAAACATGCTCTGCACTGAGGACTGTTTTTTTTAAACAGCTAACGTTGCTTTTATGGTTCAATCTGATCACAAATCCGACCTTATCCCACAGCAGTGTTGTGGGAGAATCAAATCTGATTAGTCAGAAGGTGTTGATTAATTTTCCATCACTGCAGCTTTAGCGGTAGTTCTCGATGCAGGCCAAATCACAGGTTTATATAAATCCTGTCATTTTACTAAAATATTATTGTTTCTATAGTAACAACTTGCACCAGGACTTGTATGATGGATGGTGCACGTAATCTTGAGTCGATTAAACGGTTTGAAAAAAGGAAAAATGTAGTTGTTGCTATGGAGACGTTTTACCTGAGGCGACATTTATTTGGCGTCCCCAGTGTTAGCGGGAACTTTAATATTTCCAGCATGAACTCCTGCAGAAGAGAGGGGTTTACACTTTAGGGGTTTAAGCTGTGCTTTCTTAAATTAATTAACTTCATGAGAGAGAAAAAAAGAGAGGTCTGTGGAGAATAACTGTTTTATTAGGGCTGTCCTGAATACCACACGTGGAGCGGTGCAAAGCGGTGCTCGGGTGCGTGTTAAATTCTCTCAAACCAAGGCGGCTCAGTGCATGGAGAGCAGTAGTGCTAATAATAATAATAAAGGAGATGTGCGAGAACAGGCCTTGAGCTTGATTTCAGCTACAGCGTTTTCAACCAGAACTCCTGCATTGGGGAAAAAAGGCCTTGTTTGAAACACTCGAAAATAAACTGCAGGCAAGTTTGTAAGTTTGTGCTTGAGTGTTGAGTTTGACTCTGGAAGGACCAGCCAGCCTTTTCTGCATTCTGGGCTGAGATGGACAGCGTAGCGCTGCAGCATGCGTCTTTCCGTTTAATTAAAGTCATTGATTTTTAAGGATTCTGTTCTGCCAGTGTAACCTGAAGCGTGATGAAGCCCAAAAAAAAAAAAAATATCCGGAACCCAAAATTGAAAACGCATAGCTACGCGGTGAACGACCGCCAGAATAGTCAAATATCTGGGTCCAGCCCTACTGTGCTTATAGGTGCTATAATGTAATTCCTAACAGGAACTTTGGTCATTGTTGTGGTGTAAGAGGAAAAAGACCACATTGGGACGTGCAGTAACACGGGGCCCCACAGTAGCACACCGCCAAGTGTTTTATCCTTCACTTATTAGTAACACATTGTTTGTTAGCGATTCCTCAGTAAGGACAGATGTCACTTTTTCAGTCTCCAGTCAGACTGAGGTTGACATATACACATACAGGGTCATGTTTCCTAAATGTGGCTTCTTTGTGCATTAGAGCAGTGTGTTATAGAGAGAAGGGCGGGCTCAGGATTACGTAGAGACACTCGCAGGGCACTTTGTCATTGCATATTCATAGATCCTTGCTTATGTTCTGTGGGTAAGGACCTAAAGATGCTCCTAAACCGTTTTTAGTACAGGTAGTCCTCAAGTTACAATGGAGATGTGTTCCACTAGTGGAAAATATCATATGTCGAACCACTGCATAGCCTAGCTTAGCCTAGCCTACCCAGGAGTCTTTTCCTGTAGGAGACATGCTGGGGCGTTTAGAAGACATGCTTTTGAATTAAAATTAGCTCTTGAAGTGCACAAAAAACAGGTGGTAATGCACTGTACAGTACACCGATTCACAAGGTAACTCCATGAGTTGTGGGAGAAAGTGAGGCATCACGCAAGGCGAATGACGCGTACATCCGGGCGTCGTCCGCATACTTCCGGGCATCGTCCGAATGTATCGTATGTCATGCTCAGTTACGCTGGCCTGTCAGCGATGCCTGCCCGCGAATGTTAAATATTTTCTAACTATTTTACAATCTTAAGCGTATCTCAATCGTCATCGTTACGTTGAAAAATCATAAGTAGGGCCATGGTAACTGGGGGCACCAGTATTTTGGCCCTCATTCGAAAGTATCAATTATTTTATTACTCGAAATAGATTTTTTTTTTATACTCTCATATATACTTTCAAGTTAGTTTTTGTTGTGAGTCAATGAATGATTACAGCTTGAACTGTCACAAAGGTCATGACCCCTTTTTTGAATTCCATCCTCTATCCAGGACCCAGATAAGTTCCAGTTCGGGAAAACCAAGATCTTCTTCCGAGCCGGTCAGGTGGCGTACCTCGAGAAGCTCCGAGCTGACAAGTTCCGCTTCGCCTGCATCAAGATGCAGAAGACGGTGCGCGGATGGCTGCAGAGGAGACGCTACCAGAAGATCCGCAAGTCGACCATCTTGCTGCAGAGATACGGCCGCGGCTTCCTGGCGCGCAGGTGAGATGTGATCGAGTACGGATGGAGATTTAGATCACGAATGAGCAAACCAAAAGAAAAAAAAAAAACACCTCCCTGAGTCAACATGAGGAAGAAAACCTGAGAAGAACCAGACTCATAAGGCAGCCATCCTCTTCTGGGTGATGTTAGACAGTGGGGTAAATCATTACAGTACACAGGTGGAGAAGAGGCAGGACAAACAGTGATTCGTGAGATGAAAGGTTCGGGGTGAACAGACTGAGTAATCGTTATGATTGCAGCTATAAGTCTACACTGTCCAGTTAGATCAAGCAGCTTGGCCCTGGTGCAATATCACCATCTGTGAGTCTCTCTCTCAGTCTCTCTTTTGACTGGTATCTTCTTCTCTTTCATTTCCTCTTATCTTCTCTCTTGTGTCTTTGTATCTTCTCTCTTGTGTTTGAGACAGTGATCTGTCTCTCGTGTTCTCGTCTTTCTTCTGTTCTCTTCAATCTTTTCTCTTTTCTTCTTTCTCATCTTTACTCCTGTTTTCTTCCACATTCTCTCTCCTCTTCTCTCTCAGTTTCTTCATCATCTTTCTTGTTCTCTCTCATCCTCTCTCTTGTCTGCTTCGATCTTCTCTTCCATTCGCTCTCTTCTTCTCTCTGTTGTTCTGTTCCATCTTCTCTCTTTTTTTTTTTCCTTTTCTCCCTCCTGTTCTCAACCATCTTCGGTCTTGATCTCACTCATCATTTCTCTCTTGTTCCCTTTTATCTTCTCTTTTTCACGTTCTCTGCCATCTTCCCTCTTTTGTTCTCTTCTGTCTTGTTCTTGGTCGTCATCTCTCTCACTCTCATTGTCTCCCATCTTGTGTCTCTTGTTCTCCCCCATCTTCTCTTTCTTGTGATCTCTCATCCTCTTCAGTCTTCTCTTTGTCTCATTCTGTCTCATCATTTCTCTCTTGTTCTCTTCTGTCTTCTCTTTTTCGTGTTCTCCCTCATATCTTCTCCCTCTCATTCTCTACCATCTCTTGTGTCTCGTTCTCTCTCTCATCATCTCTCTCTGTCGTTCTCTTCCATTTTCTCTCTAGCTCCATCACTCCATGTTGTCAGATTCTCCCCATGTACTCTCTCCCATTCTCTCCACTTCTTTCTCATGTTCTTTCTCATAGTCTCTCTCATGTTCTTTCATTTGTTCTCTCCTTCTTTCTCCCTCTTTTTCTCCCTCCGGTCTCCCTCTCGTAATCTCTCTGTTTGCGTTTATCTTCTCATTGTGTTCCTTGTCGCATGTTATCTCTTGTGTCTCTGTTTTTCTCCCTCTATTCCCTCATGGTCTGTCTCCCTCTTGTTACTGAGTCAACCTATTCTCTCTGATGTCCCCTCTGCGTCTCCATGTCTTTCAGGTACGCAGAACAGTTGCGTCTCACCCGAGGAGCCCTTATCTGTCAGAAGCAGTACAGGATGGTGAGGATCCGACGCGCATATCTGACCATTCGCAAGGCTACGATCACCATCCAGGCCTTCACACGGGGCATGTTCACACGTCGCCTGTACCAAGAGGTGCCACACCACTCCATGTTTCTGTCAACTCCTGATCTTTACATTTTTTCTTTCTTTCTTTCTTTCTTTCTTTTTGGAAACCGCACTCTTTTTATTCACAAATGATTGTTCTGCAACCTGCTGTGTAACCTCACTTGTCCTTCGCAAATCTATATCTGTTCCTTCTCTAATGCACAGTACTCTTTGTGTACTCGGGTGCACACGGCACTCACACTGCGTAGCGCATAATTTCTCGTATGTATATTTCCCCCCTTGACCCCTTTAGTACCTGCTGCACCACAAGGCCAGCATCATCCAGAGAACCGTGCGTGGATGGCTGCAGAGGAAGAAGTTCTGCCGCGCCCGAAACGCAGCAGTGGTGCTGCAGTGTGCTTACAGGCGTGTGCTCGCCAGGCGACAGTTGAAACAGCTGAAGATTGAGGCTCGCTCAGCAGAACACTTCAAGAATCTCAACGTTGGCATGGAGAATAAGATCGTGCAGCTTCGGAGAAAGATGGACGATCAGGTACAGTGCTCAGGACACATTCCTCGTGCTCTCAGTATCCAGTCTGTGGCACACTTTTATTTGTTTATACACCAATTTGCCTGTTTATTAGGTACATCTATCAGGTGCGTAGCAGTTGTTAATGAGAACCTCTTAACTTCGTGCATCAGGGCAAAGCATCAGTCTTTTCATCGCTCTTCTCTTAGTGGAGGGAAACTTGTCAGTTATTGTATTATTTTTCATGAAGGGTCTTGGTATTCAAAAGGGTCGTAGGACTTATTTCCAGATTAATTATTTGGTTTTAGTACACAGAGTAGACAGAGCAGTGTTAACGAAAGGTCAAAGAGGAGTTTAAAGTATTTTATTTATATATTTTTAAAATCCCATCACAATCGGAGGGCAGGTAGGGCTTTTTTTTATTTATTTATTTATTTATTTTTAGCAATATGTAATATGTTACATGAAAAAATAGAAGAAGAACGGAAGAGAAAGAAAATATATTTTTTTATTATATAGCAGGGTCCAAAAATATCAGGTCATTTAATGAGATCATTTAAATTAAGAAATAGATATTAAATATTGAAGATATCGCCCATTTACTTCTTGAGATATTTTGTTTTTTTATATTTTATTTTTGGTTATTTTAAAGCCTTCCAATTTTAAGCCTCAGATTTTCAATGCGGCGTCAGACTATTGGATCTGTTGTATATTAGAAAGCAAAACTGAACAAAAATGCATGTGCACATAAAAAAAAAATCAAAACATAATTTGACCCCAGAGTAGAGACAAATACAGTGGAATGTCTGGTCACAAAGTTGAGCCGTTCCGAGACTCTGTTCGCGACCCGAATCAATTTTTCCCATTGAAATGAATGTAAATACAATTAATGTGTTTTCAGTCCTCAAAAACATGTGTTTAAAGTGTATTATGGGTTTACGTGTGGTGATAAAACATAGAATAAAATTTAAATGACCTTAATTGTAGATAAATAAACTTAAATGAAATAAACAGGTGATTTTAATGTATGTTACCTTTGCGGTGGATACGTAGTTGCTGGCGTTGGTGGACGATGGTGGAGGGAAATGGTGGAGGTTCTCATGTTTTGTGATTATTTCTTTCTTTATTTCAATTTTTATACGCTTAGGCTTCTTACTCTCACTACCATTTCTACTTTCTTGGGACCCATAATGAAGCTTATAGAGCAAAAATCCCGAAAAACACAATGGAAAAATTGCATTTTTGCATTTAAAACTCATTAAAAAATTGAACGCTTTTTAATGAGTTTTAAGCACAGAAAAAAATCAAAGTTTGAACAATCCTTAATTATACAAAAACTCACTGTAAACAACCAAGAAAACTAACTTTGCATGAGTCGACTTCCGGTGTTAAGGAAGTGAGGAGGAAGATGGGTGGGGAGGAGGTTACTGTACAGCCAATGAACGCACGTTTGACCGATTAAAAGGACATGCGTGTCTTTGTTAGGTACGCTATATGCAATATGCAAAAACAGAAAATGGGAGAACATTGGTGTGTAGGAAGTGGAAGTGGAAAATGGCCGGGGCTGTATTTGTTCGGCACCTGATTATGTGGTCGTGACCAGATTCTAAATTTTGGTGAGTTTTGTGGTTTTTGTTCATCTTCGGAGGCGTTCGTGACCAGAGGCTCCACTGTACAACTTTTTTTTTTTTTTTTTTGTAGTCACACTGATGCTGATTTAAAAAACAAAACAAAAAAAATCCCTCAATTTCAGATGAGTTGTCAAGCACCATATCATTTGCTGCTTCGTTACTGAATGGCGTTGACTGGAAAGCTTAAACCCTGACCTGCCCGTATTTGTTTCTGCAGAAATACGAGTACAAGTTGCAGAGTGAGAAGCTGTCAGAAACCAACACCGCCTTGGTCACGGAGGTCAGCAAGCTGCAGAAGGAGCTGGAGGTGGCACGCGATCGTAAAGGCGAGACCACGCAGCTGACCTCAATACAGGACGAGTTGGAGAAACTGAGGGTGGCGCTACAGGAAGCACACGCCCAGAGGAAGAAGCTCGAGGAGGAGCACAGCACTGAGAAGCTGGGGCTGGAGCAGGTAAACTTGGGTTTAAAGCTTTTTTTGGTTATGATATAATAGAGCAAAACGGATCACTAGAGGACGGGTGAAAACTACACCCAGCTGTACACTGGAGAGGTCATAGGTTACATGTGTTATGTACTGGCTTTTTATAAATTGTTGATGATTTACAATAAAACTGATGCCATTGATTTCAAAGCATAACTTTTTAACCTGCCAGAGAGTTTGTCATACTGAAATTGTTGCAGGGGTCTTTGTTTTTGTGGTTTCTGTTTTGTTTTCTAATCTTAAAAAAACTTTTCAGACAGTTATTAAGCTATTTTTATTCAAAAATGTCATATTTATCGCAAGCAGTGTGCGAATGTTTTATTTATTGTACTTTTTTCCCAACAGAGTTTACACATAAGCTATCGGTATTATATAGTTTATGAATGTTTTTGGTCATATCTCAACCCTACTATGAACAGCAAATACAAAAACGAATCACTGGCTCACATGAAACTTGGAGAATCAGGTGCATCTAATATGTCCCATCATTTCTTACATGATTTCGATTTCACAAATGTTTTAAAATCAACCCAAGTACGGGCGTCTCATCCATCTCAGTCCAGCTCCAGATCGTCTGCTGTCTGACGTGATGAAAATGCAGGATAGCTTTTTTTTCCTGTCAAAACCGTTCCTCTCGCCGTCATTATTCATCAGCAGCACCGCACGTTTCTGAATCCTTCCGATGGAAACCTTCCTAATGATCCACTTTTATGATGATGCCGATAAAGCACGTCGTTATTCTGGGCGCTTGATGAGCTGATTGAAATTGCTGTGCTGATGAAGGCTCTGTTCTGCTTTCTTCAGAGAGTCCAGGAGCTGGAGAGAGAAAACTCTCTGCTGAAGGAGGAGAAAGAAGAGATGAACCAGAAGATCCTTCGCCAGAGCTCCGGAGGTGAGTTTTACACGTCACCGCACCTGCGTCTCTGAACACACACACACACACCCCGTCTGTTGAGTATTGTATGAAGCTGATGTAAAGGAAAATTTCCCCGAGGGCCGGCCTGGTGTCGTTTCCCGCGTAAGAGGGGGTTCTGTGCAGAAGTAGGACGAGAAAGTAGCAGCATTGAGTTTCGGAGAAGGAATGCATGACACCTTTGTACCCGCCCTTAAGCTGAGCATTGTCTCGAGCTGGTTCACAGGCAAGAACGACACTCGAAACCAAAGGTTAGGGCTTTTAAATTGAAATAAACATTTTCTGGGTTTAGCTTCTCCCCCTACTTTCCCCTCTTATTTATTAAAGCTAGTCTGTCTCTTGTTATGCTTGTACAATGCTTTCAGTAATAGTCATAAGGCCTCAACGACACTGCCGAATAAATTTATTTAATTATAAAGTATTGACCATGTCCTGGGTCTGAACCGAGGACTGTATGTCTTCATTCAGTTATCTCCAATCTTTTACCTTCCAGCTGTTCTGGTTAGACCTCGAAATTCAGAAGAGGATGATGTTCTTTTGGGATGTTTTCATTTAAAAAAAAAAAAAAAGGCTTCATTGTGAAGCTAGTAGAGAAAAAAGTTTAGTTCACAGTCAGCCCTTTGTGTCGCTGTGTGTGTGTGTTGGGTTACGCTTGTAGGCTTATGTAACATAGTCACATTCTCATACTGAAATTTCACAGATACGTTCAGGGGGAAAATACAGAAATGGTAACATGTCGGAAACAGTTCAGTCTCCAGTATCATGGAGTATCATGGAGGCTTGGAGGAAGTGAAGATTCAGGGAGAACACACTTGAAGTTTCACAAATCCTCATCATCTTTTGATTGCTTTGCACTGTCCAGTCGGCTGGAGTCATGCTGTGTGCAGTTTTCACGTTCTCCGAACACCTTGCGTGTTAATGTAAACATGGAACAATACAAAAAACTCCAAGGGATTTTATTGTCTGGAAAACGGGTGAAATGTTCCTGGTCTTTATATACATATACCCGTTTTCAGCATCCTGTCCTAACTTATCGTTCTTCTCTTTCATCATGCAATCCGAATTTATGATTAGGTACCAGAGGTGTGCAATGAAAGGATCAAAGGTTGATAATAATTGTGACAGCTCACATCCTATCATAAAAAACTGAAGTATTAGTGCTCTTATGGTTTCGTAAGGACTGTTAAATAGCTTGTAAAATGATTTAGGTTGTTTCTTTGTTTAGTCTGAGCACCTGTCTATCACTGTAAGTGCATCTTGACACTGTAACGTGTTTACCTTAAGATTAAGATTAAAAAACAAAGCAAAAAAACCCCCGCAAATGTCTTCCACCGTCAAAGCATTTCAAATTAATCTAGTGCCCTTAAGCTAAGAAAAAAACGTAGTCCGTGAGTGTTTAACTGGGTTGTGTGTGTGTGTGTCGCAGGAAAGGATGGCAGTTTGTCTCAGAAAGAGGCTAGTCTACAGACTGAGCTGGATGACGAAAGACTGCGCTATCAGAACCTGCTGAAGGAGTTTTCCAGACTGGAGCAGAGATATGAAAACCTTCAGGAGGAGGCCACGTACGCCAAAGTAAGACCTACCAGATTTGATATCTGTGTTTCTGGCTGCACGTACAGGCTCTAAATCATATGGCCTCACACCTGGGACGAAACTCTCGTATTTCTGTACTACCAGGATTTTTTCCATGTGACCATCAGACAGACAGGCAGGCAGGCAGGCAGGCAGACAGACAGACAGACACGCTCTTATTGCCATTGCACAGTATGGATACTCAGCAACGAAATGCAGTGATGAACAAAATGAGAGTGATGGTTGCTAGAAGTGATCAAGCAATCCTCCACGATTGGCTGTAGGCTAGCAACTAGCTCTGACTCCATGGTTTTTTTTGTTTTTTTTTCCAAATTCCCACTTTTTATAAGCCAGTCTATATTCTGATAAATGAAACCACAATCTCATGCGTGCATTCGCTTCACATTTCACATTGCACAAAAAGGTGCTAGAATTACTACTTCACATGGTCTTAAATATATCATTATATCTGTAATAGCAGTTTGTTTTAGGGCCTTATCTGGTGGATAGTCGACCTTCGAGATCACACATTGTTTTGAAGGCAAAATCCTGCACTACAAAGCACTTCGGAGCTGAAGCTACACAATTAATTTTATAAGTAGCCCCCCCTGAGCTCTCCCTTGTCACAGAACTAGGGAGGGTGAAGGTTATCACATGCATCCTCCAAGACACGTGAGGCTAGCCAGCCCTCGCACTGTGGCTCATGCTAGTTACATTATATTACATTACATTACATTAGCATCATTTGGCAGATGCTCTTATCCAGAGCAACTTACAACAGCATTTTATTTGTACAACTGTGCAGTCGAGGGTTAAGGGCCCAGCAGAGGCAACGTCGCAGTGCTGGGATTTGAACTCACGACCTTCCAATCAGTAGTCCAACATCTTAAGCAGTGAGCTACCGCTGTCCCTGCAGGCCCAGTTATATCTGTCTGCAGAGCCACAGTTTTACACCAGCAGCAGTTTCAGGCATTCAGTGGCATTCAGCACATAAGTTGACGCTTTTTTTTTTTGGCTTATCTTGGCGATAAGATGTTAAGCTGATCAATGTGTCAGTCATTTTAGGGTTAGGGTTATGGGAATGATATCCCTTCTGAAATGGTAATCTGCGTGGTGAAACATACAACCAGCACAAAGAGTTGCTGTCTGTGTGGCACAGTCACATCAATTAGCCGGGTTCACGCAATGTCCTACAGTGATGCTCTCAGTGACCAGCCTGAAACTGGATGGGATTGGGATTCGAACTGATAATTTTATGCAGAATATTTCATGAAAAGTTGCCTTAACCATTGGAATAGTGCACTTACCATAAATACACAAAGTACATTTTTCCATTCGGTTATAGCAGAAATGATGCTTAAATTTCATATGAGATTAGCTCTGCAAATCACGCCACTTGCTAGAGGATTTGCTAGACTATTGTAAATAAAGTGCTCTAAAGTAATGGCACCAAATACCGATTCCTTATTTCAAGTACCAATTCCTAATATCTCCCTTTCTCTCTTCCTGTAGTTTGTTCCAGGCCATCGGAGGAGCCCATCCATCCAAAGCAGCTTGGGCCCTGACTCCACCTTCTCCTCCATCTCTATGTCTGATGTGGGAGACACTGAGGACACCATCCAGCAGGTGGAGGTATGACCGATTCTCCTCACTCCTCACATTTGTACATACCTGACAAACTCTAAACCTTATCCATTTCATGAAGCTATGCCTTTTCAGATGACTTCTCTGAGTTTAAATGTTCTCCTCCATCTTTGTACAGGACATGGGACTGGAGAAGGCAGCTAATGACATCAGTGTATTCATGAAGTTGCAGAAAAGAGTACGAGAGCTTGAGCAGGAGAGGAAGAGACTCCAGACCAACCTGGAAAAGATGGAGGAGCTCAGCAAGCAAAAAGTTAGTGTCATGCGCACACTGAGGGTTGTGTTCAAAGTTGAGCCAGAAGTTACGAACCTTTTTAAAGGGAACAATCCCTGTTTAGAGTTGGATTAACCAGGGAAAAAGTCCTTATTCTTTTATTTCTTTAATTTGTATGCTGAAGTAGTAAATTGGACACGCAACGTGATGTGACAAAGAACGAAGGAGGTAAAATTCTAGGTGTAACGTGCGAGTGACCTGCCTTTTTCATCACGCTTATTCGGGTTTGAGAATTAACATGAACTGCAGGCGATTTTGGTTTATTTGCTTCATTTTGTAGGTTGTACAATTGTATTTTTTTTTTTTTTTTTTTTTGAATAATCAGCTTGCCATAAAATTTGATCCTTACTGTAAACTTTGCTATATAAGGTAGCAGTTTATTATTTATCTTTGGACTCTGTAGCCACTTTGTATAATGTGATAAGCATTTATCACAGATAGATTTCCTAACTGTAAGCATCTTCTATCTTATCACTGTAAACATGATTAGAGGTTTTTTTTTCTTCCTCTGATCTCTCAGGTGATTGAAGGAAAGAGCTCGACGTCAGAGGCGGACACAAATGCAGATCTGGCATACAACAGTCTCAAGGTTTACACACACACACACACACACACACACACACACACACACACACACACACTTGTCCACATGCTTCTTTTAGACTGACGGCCACTCGACATGTCTTTGCTTGTGTTAATCGATCTGTGCTGCACTTTGGCTGCGCTGGTGTTGCTGACTCTGCTGCCTGTCAGATTGTGGGTGAGTGTTTGCACAGTGAACAGGTCAGACAAGATGAGGCTTTTTTTTTGTTGTTTCGTGACCGTTTAATATAGTTAAAAATTTGCTGTTGTGGTAAGGACTTCACACGTGAGAGCATAATAATTTCTTTTTAATTGGTGCTTATAGTGATGGTCTAAATGGCAGAATGAGACAGGGTTTAAATGGACGGCAGTGTCTGTTAGGATAGTACTGCGTATTACCTTATCAGAGAATAGACTTAAGAGAGGTTAAAAGTCAGAATGGTTTTATTATAGTACGGACGCTCTTTGTGTTGTCAGTCTCACCAAGTGGCGGATCTTGCTTGTGATACTAGAGTAACATGAAATCTTATTGATTTTGTCTTGAGTGTATACAAACTTTTATACTTGTTTTTACCGAACAGCTGTAAAAATGAACCAGAATTCTTGGCAGGTGGAGAATGGTGTGTAGCATCAGGTTCTGAAGAAAAAAGGGGGGAAATGATTTTCTGTTTATTGGCCTAATTTTTTTTTTTTTAAGAACGTACAAACTAATTTTGCTTTCCACTTTTTATGGGCCCATCACAACGCCATTATCGTACAGAAGACAGATTATTTATTTTCATTCATTTTCACTTTCTCCATCACATTAACACACACACATCCATGTGTAAAATCATATTTCACAGTACTTCAAGTCTGTAATGTTAAACAAATTAACCCTTAACTCCTTTCCTTTCTCCTTCCTTTTTTATGTCTTATTTTTATTTTATTATATTTTTTATGTTAAATGTGCAGAGGCAGGAGCTGGAGTCTGAGAACAAGAAGCTGAAGAACGATTTGAATGAACTCAGGAAGGCCCTAGCAGGACAAGCCTCAGAGAACTCCTCGTCCAACGAATTGCAAGACAGCTACAATCTACTGCTCAACCAGCTCAAAGAAGCCAACGAAGAGCTGGACATACGCAAAGAGGAGGTGCTTATGCTAAAAACACAGATCGTCAGCACCCCCAAGCCGTCAGAGAACACCAATCACATAGTGAGTATGAATATAGTTGGGTTATTTCCGAAATGGGGATATTCAGGATGTAGGGGTTTTGCACTTCCATGCGAGATTAATGCTGAGTCAGATGACACTAATCCCAATCATAAGGCTTCCATCTGAGCGATTTTTTTTTATTCTGAATTTTTTTTTTTACTTGAAAAAATCACTTTTTAATTAAAGGATCAATTGTTTGTAGTGGAAATTTTGAACTGTTTTGTTTTTTCTCCCCAGATTGTCCTTTTCTCTCCTAAAGCATATTAATTCTAGACAAAATCTGCAGCACCTTAAATAAGCAGATCATAGTGATCCATCACTAAAATCACTAAAGAATAAAAAGGCTTAATCTTTGGCAGAAGCCTCAGATGAAAAAAGCTTTCCCTTACAATCCATGACTGCAGTGTAGTCAAATGTAAACTCTGGCTGTTGTCTGATCCCATTAAACGTACCTCACTTTTAGCCGTGTTCAATTTTAAATAGTTAGCAAGCATCCAATTTTTGATTTCTTCTAGGCATTGTAATATTTTATAAACAGGGTGTGTGTTTTCATATATTAATGGCAAATAAATTTGCATGTCATCGGCATAATGATGGAACGAGATACCAGACTTCTTAAGAATGCATCCAAGTGGACACATGTAAATAGAAAACATAATAGGGCCTAAAAAAGAACCCTGAGGTATCCCACAGGAAAGAGGTACTGATGAAGACAAAAAAATTTGTTGGTCCAACAGAAAGGCGTCAATCAGCCAAATACAATTCAAACCAGTTAAGAGCAACACCATCAATTACTACATAATGTTTAAGGCGACTTAAAAGAATGGAATGGTCAGCTGTGTCAAAAACAGCTGTGAGCTCTAAAAGAGTAAAAAAAATTACAGGATCACCCACATGAGCATCATTAAAAACTCTAATCAGCACAATTTCAGTATCATCTCCAGCTTTAAATCCATGTTGAAATGGCTCATAGATGGTCTAGGTATGCAGATATGACTGGAGCTGTAAGGAAACCATTTTCTCTAAAAGTTTTGAGAGAAAAGGAAGTTTGGAGATTGGCCTGAACATTTGGAAAATTGCAGTATCTAAATTGGATTTCTTAAGAACTGGTTGTACAATTGCACGTTTAAAATGACTAGGTACAAGCCCTGAAGTAATGCTGCTATTTATAATGGTTTGAACATGTGCTCCCAGGGTCTCAAAAAATTCTTTAAAGAAGTAAGGAGGAACGGTGTCACTGGGGCTACCTGACATTTTCATTTTATCTACAATTTCCTTAAGAAAGGAAAGAGATACCGGTACAAAGTGTGTAAAAACTGTAGGGCAGACACAGGGGATAATCAGCGTTCTAGTCAAAGCTGGAAAGCTAGCTCTAATAGTCATAATCTTCTCTGTGAAGAAGGTTAATTTTTCACTGACACTGACACAATCCAAGCAAACTGATGGAGAAATATTTAAGAAGAACCGATTCAATTAATTTTTGGATACAATATCAGTAAGATATTTCTTTTTTTTTTCCCTTTTACAATTTTCTGATATGAACACCAACTTTCCTTGCTTCGTAAAACACCTGAAGTTAATCATTTTTCCATTTAAACTCCAACACTCACCGCGACCTGCCCCTGTGACATCATTTAACCAAGGGTCGGCCTTAGATTTAGAGAGTGATATTTTTCCTGGAGCAACAGCCTCCAAAATCTTCAGACAGGTGTAATAAAATCTGGAGGTTAGCTGTTCAGTGTCCAGGTCAGAAGAGGAGTCAAAACCTGGAAAACGGTTTGATTGGTGGTGGTGGGGGGGTGTTTGGCCATGCTTTGGGTAGGGTCCACCACAAATTGAGTAAAAATAAGAGTCAAAAAGATCTAAAAAGTCTTTGAGCAGAGGTTTGGTTGGGCAACACACATGAATATTAAAATCTTCAACAAGGACTCGATCATAATGAGGCATAATGTCAGCCAGGAAGTTTGAAAAGTCATTTATAAAATCCTTATTGTACTTAGGTGGTTGATGAATCATGCCGCACAGCTTCAGCAAACATATTACTCTTTTCTGTCTTCTAGTTATATAATAGTCTGTTATACATAAACTAAATGGCTTTAATCCAGAGCTCAGTAAATGAAAAAACATGGAAACGTATAAATAATGTTAGGAAATAAAAGCCTTCTGGCTCCAATAACCAGTCAAGATATTATTGTTCACAAAGAATTCATGAGAGTAGGATTTGAATAGCTGAATTATGTCCATGACGTTAAAAGCTGCAAAAAGTTAGGGAACCCCTGTACTAGGCCGCTCTCTGACACAGTGTACACTTCCAGTCTGCAGTGATTACAAGAGTACACAAACGCAGACGTATGGACCAATTGGTGATGAGAGCAGATACTGACTCAGTACACTAATTGTCGAGTATTTCTCATTCATTTGGTCATATACGCATCGCCTTTAATTAAGAGAAGATATTAGAGTGATGTCACTGGCAGATGTCAGGTCGCAAAGCATGACTTCTGCCATTCATTAGAGTGTGTGATGCCTTTCATGACTACACACAGCCAAGATCCGCTACTTTCATAAGATGAGGCCATGCGATTGTCATTGCACATGACCAATCACAGACTTTTCAGACTTGACATCTGTCTGCAAAGAGGATCACACTTCATACACAGTTCCAGACTAGTAAACCGTTAAACTAGTGCATATTTACACACAGTGGGAGCATGGATCACCTCAGGACGCTCAGGATTGTGGCCAGGAAATTGTACTACAGGTATCAGACGCTTTATTGGCCATATACGGTGTCCGAGGTTGAGTGTGTTTCATGCGTGAACCCTGTTAATCTTGTATTACTGTTTTGTTTTTGGGTTTTTTTTCACTTGCACATGTGTACAAATATAATTCGCCAAAATAGTTTTAAAACACAGACTAATGGGGGGGGTTAACTCATGTAAGGTTGTGTTAGCAACTGGGTTAATTATCCTTCGAAAGTGGTACAGACACACACCCATGTAACTGCCATTCTCTCCTACCAGAACTCCAACAACATCAGTGAATGGGACAGCAACAAAAAGCCTGCGGACAAGGAGGAGGTTTTACAGGCCTACCAGGGTCTGAGTGAGTCCAAGAGGTGATTCAGATCATTTTATTATTTGTTTAATGATGTTTATAAAAGAGGTCCCTGCCCCTAAATATTAAAAACAGTCAATATCATGCTTCTACTACTAAAGGCTTGGTCACACCATCAGAAGGGCTTCTGGGCTCCTGGGTAGCTGTGGCATGATGGGAAAAAGCTAGCTAGACAAATAACCTGCTTATGCGAGCCTGTAATGTTCATCATACAGGGCTTTATAACCCCTTCACACTAACGGGTATAGCACACAGGATGTAGGTATACACAACACTGCCCCCTTTATAGATCACAGCTGGCAGTGATGGATGGCATGTGGGAGCATTTCTGAAATGCCTTGCTGCCATCCTTTCATGCTTGCATTATTGCCTTTTTTTTTTTTTTTTGCCTTTTCATCTTTCTGTTCTTTTTCTTTGTGGGAAATATGGGGCTTTCCTTATCTATCTGCAGGTCTGGTTCAGGTGCCAAGCAAGGTCAGATAAATAGATATATAGATAGATCATTAGAACAAATGTTAGGACGAATAAAGGATGTCTTATCGAGCAAATAATATCTTTTTGGGAAAAGAATTAGAAACTAGACTTTTTTTTTTTTTGCAGTGCCTAAAATCTTCTCTGCCTAAATAACCATTTTCTCTTAATGGCTTTTTTTTTTCTCCTCCCCTGCTTTCTGACTGTTTGTGCTTCCACCTCGCCTCCTTCTCTCTCTGCTCGGACACCAGTAAAAGACACGACTGGTGTTATTTGAATGAAGACGGGGAGCTTGGCCTGGCCTATCAGGGGCTAAAGCAAGTAGCCAGGTTGTGCTTGTGTGCTGTGGTTTTCTGCTACCTCCTTGTTTAACACCAGCCTCTGTTCACACTTTGAATAGACGGTACCGGAGGTCCTCGGGTTACAACGGTCTCGACATACGATGTTTCGGGTTTACGACGCTCGTGCCCATAAAATCTTTTCAAAAATTGAGACATTTAGGGTTAGCGTCATACTTACGGACTACAAGGGCGTGCTGGTTTGTGCTCGGCAGAAGAATACGCAGTAACGCGGCATATGAGCGAGGAAGTTGGCAAAGTTTTTGGCCCTTATGGCTCCTAAACGAAAGTCAGAGTCTTCAGATGGTAATGCTTCAATGAAGAGGAAAGCCATCATGATGGAAGTGAAAGTAGACATTGTAAAGAGATCAGGAAAGGGAGAAAAAGCCATGGATATCAGATGTCAGTGTTTCTGTTGCTACAGTGCAGTGTACAGTACTGTCATGGATCCACTCCACACAACGCAAGGACGATGCACTCTTCCGGGTTTTCCTCTCGGCGTCGTGCATCATGTGCGCATTGCGGCTTTGTTTATTGCTTGAGGATTCGTGCAGGTGTTCCTCATTGAGAGTAATTTACAAGACTATAAATAGACTCACCCATTCTTGTGCTCTTTATGAAGCATTAGCTTACTTTTGTGACTCTTGCCAGGAATTTATCCTCGTGTTTGTCGGTTCTGACTTTTGTGCCTTGTTTTTTGTCTCCGATTTCTGGATCTCCTTTGTTCGTCTCATTTTTTCTTGTATGATTTTACCCCTGTGTTAGGATAGGGAAGTGACTTAGGCTAGGGTGTGTTTCGATTTACACCAAAATTCGGGTTAGGTCACTGGTGTAGGAACAGAACTGTGTCGTAACCTGAGGACCCCCTGTATTTGCACATACATGTAATGTTTATGTCCTTGGATTCTTATGTAGGAGCTTTTTTGGTGTTGCTTGCATGGAGAATGAGCATCTTGGGATGTTTCTCTCTTCCCTCACTTCTTAAAGTTTTTTTTTTTTTTTTCTTGTGATGAAATGAACACTCTGTTTTAGCTGGGTCAGTGTGACCTCTCAGTGCATGCAGCATTTATGCAGATTTATTTTCAACCAAGTACTGAAAAGCGTGTGTGTGTGCGTCAGGCTGCTGGAGACACAGCTTCAATCTCAGAGCAGGAAGCACCAGGACGAGCTGGAGGCTCTGCACACGCAAATCGAGGTGATGAAGGAGGATCTGGAGAAGAAGCAGGAGATGCTGAATCACTTCAGCTCACTGCCCCCCGATGCTCTGGTGGAGTTCAGCGTGCAGCAGGAGATCACACGCCTGACCAACGAGAACCTGGTCAGTCACCACCATCTCCGTCACTTACACGACTGGAGAAACTGTCAGCTTCTTAAGATTACTTTGCTTAGTTATGGAACGCTATGGATGTGGAATTAGAGCTGGGAGTCGCACCTTATTTTTAGGAAAACCTCAGGCATTCACTTTATAGTCGTACCATATAAACAGGACTGATAAAGATTTTCTTTAGAAGTAAAGTAAATCAGTGAAAAACAAGAAGTGAGGATTTACAGGGTTTTTTTTTTGTTTTTTTCTTTTTGCAGAAGTGGAAAAATAGTGCTTTACATTTTCTTTTTAAACCTCACTCCGCCAATGTACTGTAAACTTTTTTCTGTAGTTAGATTTCTGTACATATTTATATGCGTAGATTTCTGTAGTTTTTATTTTTAAATATTTAATCGTTTCCCATTTTAGCATAATACAAGTCCTGGATCCCCCCCCTAAAATATTTATTTTTATAGATTGAATGCAAATGTTTTTTTGTTTGTTTGTTTGCTTTTTGTTTTTTACAATTTATCTCCCAACCATTAAAAGTTTAACAATCTGAAACACAAGAAAAACAACCAGCCAAAGATATTTCAGGCTCAGAAACTTATTTGCAGCCATGCTAAGTATCTGGAATACTTTATTATCTCGTGGTCTGCTTTATGTTGCCCTGAGGACCTGCAACTCAACTCAGTTTATTCCTACATAAACATTTTAAACAAATGTAGGAAAGTCAACAGTTTGGATAAGGACAAGACTAAAGTGAGCTCTTTTACAAATGCCCTTGATGGCTGCGTTGAATATAGTGAAGATACTGTATTGCGATATTTTACCTGATGTAAAATGCATTGCACATGAAGCGTAGTTTGGTTTTTTACCCCATGATGATGAGAACGGTGGTGTTGATTGATTTCCAGGACCTCAAGGAGATCATGGAAAAGCTGGAGAAAAATGAAAGGAAACTTAAAAAGCAGCTCAAGATCTACATCAAGAAAGTTCAGGAACTTGAAGGTTCAACTTTCTTTTCCTTTTCTTCCCTCACTTTCTAGTATTTATGTAGTTGAGTTGAGGTTGATGGTAATGAGGGACGCGTGCGTGTGTTGTGCAGCATCTCAGGCAGCGGCGAATCGGCCCAAGCTGGTCAGGCAGGTCACACTTCAGAGGAAGGAGAAGGACTTCGAGGGCATGCTGGAGTACTACAAAGAGGACGAGGCCCTGCTCATCAGGATGCTTATTACCGGTAAGCATTTGTGAGGCATCATGATGAGTTTTGGTAGTGCTCTAACCATACCAGATCTTAAACCTTGCATGGTGTGTGCGTGTGTGTTGATTTCAGACATGAAGCCACAGAGCGTTTCCGCTACAGTACCTTGTCTCCCAGCGTACATCCTCTTCATGTGCATCCGTCACGCAGACTACATCAACGATGACCAGAAAGTACACTCTTTACTCACCTCCACCATCAACGCTATCAAGAAACTCCTGAAGGTAAATCATCTTGTATCCAAACAAATGCTGACCTTTTATATAAACATCATTTATTAACTCTGATGGAGATAAATAATTCTTGGCTGTTTTGAGAAATTGATTCTGACCTAAATATCCTATTGTATATCCGTCACATCATTGTTGGGAGGACTCGTATTTCACTTGGTGTCACGGGAACTGAGCCTTATTTGCTGTGTATTGCACCGTATTGAGGGTTTGGCACAAGGCATGAGGAAAAATATCACAATTACAAGCAAGCTCATGTTTGTTTGAGTGATGTACTCTAGAAGGTAGGGAATACCAAAAGTTTTTATTTGTCGGGAATAGGGCACCATTTTGAACACAGCTGTAGATGTTAATCGTTGTAGTCTCTTAAATTTGAGATTTTTTTTTTGTTTGTTGTTGTTGAATAATGAGTTGCTTTTCTTTTTGTTTTAAACAAAAAATGACAAAGTCATAAACCCCGATATGTTTTCCCTGGTCGTGAAATTCAGATTTCATAAACGTGCAAATTGCAAACGTCCCGATTCAAACACGCCCTGTGTGTTCCTCGGGTAAACCACAGAAATATATGCAATGAATAAAACACTTGTGGGTGCAATGTTATAAAAATAAAAAACAAAAACAAAAGAAAAACTATCAAGGACATGGTGGTGTGATGCATGGAGGGATTGTTTCCTCCCTGGAGTAGTTTATTTTCCTCTGACAGCGTGTCCCAGTGTGATTTACTCCTTTTGTGTAGCAGCGATATTGCCAAGGAGAACAATTTTTCATTTTTAAAGAATGTCACACCATGCCTTTTTTTAATCTGTTTATAGTAAAGGAATGTCCACAAAACAGGTTTCTATCATCACTTTTTGTTATAGAGGCGATACAGTTTTCTCACCAGCCTTTTTTCATCCCTTTTAAAATTATAAACACTAAAATATGTAGTTTGTGACATCTTGTAGCTTCTGATGTTTAAAGTTCTTAACGAGATGTGGCCAAACCTTTCTGCATCCAACTGTTGAAAGAAACTCAACCCATGCTTTGGGATCCTACTTCAGCTCAAAGTGTATTAATACTGTCGATCGTTCGCATCGCCCTGCAGAAAAACAGTGAAGACTTCGAAATGACGTCTTTCTGGTTGGCGAACACAAGTCGATTGCTGCACTGCCTGAAACAATACAGTGGCGAGGAGGTGAGAAAACAAAAACATCCTGATAATTCATCTGTTCCCACGTGTCATCTTCAGCAGAAGACAGGTGGTCTAAATCTGTCTTTGTTTTTGCTAAACTTTGTATGATCTTTCTCTCACAGGCATTTATGTCCCAGAACACGCCTAAACAGAACGAGCACTGCCTGAAGAACTTTGACTTGGCTGAGTACCGGCAGGTCTTGAGTGACCTGAGCATCCAGATCTACCAGCAGCTGGTTAAAATAGCCGAGAGCATGCTGCAGCCCATGATCGGTTTGTGCAAGAATTTTCCTTTAAGCACTAAAATCAGTAAACCTTTTTTTAAAACACCCAGAATCTGAGTATTGAATCTGAATCTAATAACTCGACCCCTTCCGTTCCACAACATTAGTGTCGGCCATGCTAGAGAGCGGCAGTCTGACTGGAGTGAAGCCCTTAGGCTACAGAAACCGCTCCTCCAGTGTGGACTGTGACAGTGGAGGCCCAGCAGGCTACACACTGGAGGCTCTGCTCCGGCAGCTCAGTCAGTTCCACACGCTCATGTGTGACCAAGGCCTGGACCCCGAGATCATCCAGCAGGTTGTGCGCCAGCTCTTCTACTGCATCAACGCCATCTCACTCAACAACCTACTGCTGCGCAAAGACATGTGCTCCTGGAGCACCGGCATGCAGCTCAGGTACTGTACAGTGTGTCATCCTGTAATTCAGCTCAGGTACTGAACTGTGCGTCATCCTGTAATTCAGCTCAGGTACTGAACTGTGCGTCATCCTGTAATTCAGCTCAGGTACTGAACTGTGCGTCATCCTGTAATTCAGCTCAGGTACTGAACTGTGCGTCATCCTGTAATTCAGCTCAGGTACTGAACTGTGCGTCATCCTGTAATTCAGCTCAGGTACTGAACTGTGCGTCAT
>JAQMCW010000011.1:8839122-8857833 GCA_030068335.1 Chrysichthys cranchii
TCATAATGCAAACAAGGCTAATACATCAAAACAAGAAACAACAAGACGATTTCAGAAAAATGCCGCAAGTTTCCCACCGTATCCGGCCTCTGTGACGAAAGGCCAGCTTACCAAAATGGTGCCCATAGTGTCGAACTTCCGTACTTCCTGATTATCAACGTTATTTTCCGGCCAGTAATCTATCTTGTGCGTAGTGCTTTAGAATCTTTGGTGCTGCACAAGGAGGAGTGATCTTTCACTTTTCAAATTCAAGGTGGAATTTTATTTTAGAATAATTTAAATACAATCACGATTGCGGTCTGAACCTATTTCGAAGCCAAAAAGCAAAATGATATCTCTTAAGATGGGCGTGTGATTATTTAGACGTGGATCTTGCACAAAGCTAAACTTGTAGCTTTCAGTTTCTCCTAAATTAGACATCAGATATGAATCTGATCTTGTGACTGGTGAACTACATGTAGATAAGAGATAAAATCAGCTTTTTAACACTATGTAAGCACTTCTCTGTGGACCTACATGCCGCTGAACTGAAGGCTGTAGGCGTCTGTCTGATGGTGTGAGGCCAGGTAGTAGTAGTTGAAGACACGGATTCGAAACACAGTGGAGTACACGCAAGTGCACAGGAAGAAGATTGTGATGAAACATGCCATCTAGAGGACAAAATCAGAAATATCAGTATATGAGAACTGAAAGTGACAACCCAAACAAATGGGAATGGAGTTATTGACATACAGGCCCCTCAGAAAATAATGGCAAGGCCAATTCTTTTGTTTTTGCTCTACACTGAAGACATTTGGGTTTGTAATCAAATGATGAATGTGAAGAGACAGATCTGAATTTCAGCTTTCCTTTCCTGACATTTAGATCTAAATGTGTTAAACAATTCACATGACAGCTTTTGTGTGAACCCACTTGTTCTTCAAGTGATCAAAAATATCGAAATGTGCGACGGACAGATGTTTCTTGTTGCGCAGCTGTGCCCTGTTAGATTGATTGTTGAAACAATTAATAGCGCTGAATGTCCACTCTTGGTTTGAGGTTGGGGTTTTGCCTGTGAAGGCTGCATTTGCTGTTAGGATGTGTATGTAAGGATAAACCCACATAAAGACCCAATAGCTGTTTATGGGAGAAAATCAAGCCACTGTGACGCTCAGAAAAAAGGGGGAATTGATCAGAGCCATTTTACAAGCACTGTACATCGAGATAGTACCATGGCTTGGGCTTGCATGGCTACTTCTGAAACACGATTTACTGATGATGTAACTCATGATGGTGTCAGCAAAATGAATTCAGAATTCTACAGGAACATTCTCTCTGCTGATTTACAGAGAAATGCATCCAATCTAATGGCATACAGCAAGAAAATGACCCAACAGATACAGCCAACACAACAAAGGACTTGATTAGGGGAAAGAAGTGGAAGATTTTTGACTAGCCAAGTCAATCACCAAACCTTAACCCAAATGAGCATGCAATTCACCTCCTGAAGAGGAGACTGAAGGGAGAAAGCCCCCAAAATGAACACCAACTGTAAGAAGCTGTGGTACAAGCCTGGAAAAGCTTTAAAAAAAGAAGAACACAACAGATTGGTGAAGTCGATGGGTTGCCAGCTTGATGCAGTTATTGCAAGCAAGTTATAATATATAAATATTAATTGTCATTTACTTTTTGTTCTAATATTTTTGCTCACTTGAAGATTTGTCTGCCACCAAAGGTGCCATGTTCGAAGTTGTTTAACACATCTAGACGCAAATATCAGAAAACAAAAGCAGAAATTCTGATATATTCTTGCATTCATTTTCTGATCTGAATCCCAAATGTCTTTAACACATAGCAAAAACACAAGGATAGGCCTTGGCGTTCCAATACTTTCAGAGGGGACTGTATTTCAAATTTAGGGCTGGGCTCCAGAGTCATTACAAATTGGGGTGGAGCTACAGGTGCAAAAAAATCCCAAAAACTAGGACTAGGAGTTACAGATGCGTTACAAATTGGGGCAGAGCTGCAGATGCATTAGCAATTGGGGTGGAGCCATAGACGCAATAAAAACTAGGACAGATGCAGATGCATTAAAAAAAGTGGGGCGGAGCTATAGATGCAGTACGAATTGAGGCAGAGATACAAATACATTTCAAATCAGAACAGACCTACAGATGCATTACAGGTTGAGGCGGAGCTACAGATACCATACAAAGTAGGGTGGAGTTTCAGATACACAACTAATTAGGGCGGAGCTACAGATGCAATGCAAACTTGCATGGTGCTACAGATGCAAGTCAGACTGGGCTGGGGGTACAGATATCTTGCAAACTCGGGTGGAGATACAAGTAAACGGTATTTAGCCAATGCGGAGGTAATATTATCAACACGACATCTGTTGTTTAATGGTTTTCTAGTATTAATTAACTACACCAGCATTCTTGTGCACAGAAGTGTTCATAGCTTCTAGCTCATAACAATCTTCTCTGTAAGTTTAAGCTTGGATTTAAACACGGAGCAGGGCTTGGCTTACCTCGATGTACAGGTAGTTGTAATCTCGTTCTGCAAGCTGGATAAACACGGCGAAGAGCGAGAGGACAGGACGAGTGCTGAAGAATGTGCATTCAGACCAGACCACAGCCACGGAAAAGAATGACAAGGTCACGGCCAGCGCACGATAAAACCATTGCTTCAGGAAACATTCCCAGTACCACTCTAATAAAAGACACCAAACACCACCACCACAATAACATATAAAAGTGTATGATTCATATGGCTGCAGTGCATGTCCTGCTTTATTAGTTTATTTAATGATTTATCGAGTCTCATGCTGTACTGACCTACGGTAGGTGTGTAGATGTAGCGCGTGAACCAACTCGCAGGTTCTGTGGGTGCAAAGCTGTGAACAAACTGGTGAGATGAGCTGGTCTCATTTTTCGCCACGTCTTCCAGGTGAAAGGCTTGGTCGAGAAGGATCTGCCACTGTACCTGTGTACGATTGTGTCTCTGGACAGCGTAAATCACCTGACAGAATGAAGCACACATACGGTCCAAACATGAGGTTTGCGGCCAAACACTGTTTAATTTTATTTAATTCTGTAAGAAATACGACGTTTTGGAATGTGACGAATAAGGACGTGCAACCGCATTTCTGAGCGTAAACACAAAAAGAAGAGAGGTTAGATTTCACACCTGCTTGTGAAGCTTCACCAGACTCCTTTCACTGGGATAAGTGTTCTGTTTATCATCAAAGTCCTCATAGTCGTCCATATTCCTGCCCATCTTCTCCTGATATTCAACTGGGCACTGAGGGAAATACAGTTACAGCTTTGAATCAGTCTGCATGATCTAGACAATAAATCCTTTTTGGGCACAAAGCACATCATCCTAAGTTCTGACTGCCTAGAGGAACCTTCCCGGGGGATTAATAAAGTTCTATCTATCTATCTATCTAGAAATATATATAAAATATATAGTTTGCTTGTTTCTTGCTATATCATGCATATTTGTTTGATCGGCCTCTAAAACAAAATTATAAAGATTCCTTGATAGACAAATTTCCCATTATGGTACCCATTGGCATTTTTAACTCATTATACAATTCGGAAGGCAAAAAAAAAACAAAAAACATTTATTTGTTCCCAAATTGCAAGAACATAATAGCGACCATAAAGGAGTGTTGCACATTTGTTTATGTGATTTGTTGCACTGAATTAGTGAAAATAAAATGCCAATGTCCAAGATTTATGACATCATGACATTATAAACATGATTACAGAAAGTTTGTTGTTTTAATGAGACTTTCATTCCACGTGCTCAACTTCAATTTAAACCAAAATGAAATCGGAAACTATAACAGCAGCCCCATGGCATGAGATGTTTAGCCAGTTTATGATTGACAGGAGGAGTGTTTGTTGCAATTTGTGTTTTCTCCTTGCATCAGAATCTGACACTGTGATCGCAATTTCATCTCAGATTTGTTTCTAACCCAAACCTGACCAAGGTCATTGATCTTTGCCTATCAAGCACTTAAATTGTTCAGCAAAATCATACCCTACATTCTCGACAATATAACATCTTCATCTTCTGCCGCTTAATCCTGTTCAGGGTCGCAGGAGGAAGCTGGAGCCGATCCCAGCTGACTTCGGGTGAGAGGTGGGGTTACACCCTGGGCAGGTCACCAATCCACCGCAGGGCGACACACAGAGACAGACAACCATTCACACTCACATTCACACCTATGGGTGATTTAGAGTAGCCAGTTAGCCTGATCCCCTCTGGGCATGTCTTTGTACTGTGGGAGGAAACCGGAGTACCCGGAGGAAACCCACACGGACACGGGGACAACATGCAAACTCCACACAGAGATGTGCCCACGTTGAACCCAAGGATCAAACCCAGGACCTTCTTGCTTCACAATATAACATTATTAAACAAAATAAGTTCTTTATTAATTCCTTAAATTATTTTAACAAAATATCAAACATTCCTGCAGTAATATAGTGTAGTGGCTGCTTTGACTGCACTTAACCTTCATTCATCTAAAATTCAAAAAAACAACTCATCAGTGGTTGCACTGACCATCAGAGAGCTGAACACCATAAAAACATGTTATGACACTGTGAGTCGGCAGTCAACGTTCAGGTAAAAGGACAGAGTTGAAGAAATGACTCATCCCCGAATGACACACCACTAACTGACATTTCTGATGCCACAAATGAAAGATCAGTTCTGTTTTAAGAATATAGCGGAGTGGAACAGTGAAAAACATTTGTCAGTGCTGGAACCGTCAGCATGTCTGATCACAAATATGACTATAGCTGTATATATATATATATATATAACTGTATTTGATTAATACATCAAATTAAATTTGTCAATCATTAAAAATTCATTCCACATCTCTAGCATTTAGTAACAAAACATTACAATTCACTTGATAAAATCTGCCATCTTGGCCAAAAACGCAGTATTTGTTAGTGATCAAGAAAACAAATTTTCAGAGCAAAAAAACCGCCACATTGATAATGTAAAATAAAAGCCGTAAATACTGTATATTAACATGCTGCTTCCTGTAACTAATGTGTAATACACAGAACTTACCTTCCTAAGGATCGTATCAACATACTTCCTGAAGGGGTGGTTATACTTGATAGACTCATTGACCTTCCTCACCTCCTGTATCATACAAAAAAAGCTTAGTTTACGGTGGGGGCACACATCAAGACAGTAATTTTCCTGTAACGCGTTTCGTTTAGTGATATATAGAGATGGGCGCGTATATAAAGAGCAACCGTCAACCAATTTTGGCGCCCTCCTCCAATTCGAGCCCAAGGCAACCGCCTAAGTCACCTATGCCTAGCACCGGACCTGATAGTTATTATTTAGCATTAGGAAAGTCACAACGGTTTCATCACGTGTGGCTGCATGTGGATTTTTGTTTATGTTTGCAAAAATAGCCTGATCAACGAAAGCTGCATTAATTTATTGGTAGGAATTACACATTAATAATGCTTTTAAATGAATGAATGAATAAATAAAGACATCAATAAATGTAATGCTTTGATGAACAACCACCAAACACTACAGACACTAATTGTTCTGAGAACATGTTCTTTTGGATGGCGGCGTCTCTAGCTGGATTTCTATTGAAGTTTTGTGCAAAACCGAAGCGATATTTAAAAACATTTCAAAAAACACAATTGCCAATGGTCCGTGTTTCTGCTGAGTGAAGTCCTGCAATTGAAGCTGGGTTTTCTCTTTTTACGAAAGCTCTTACAGAGCACTCTTTTTCCCCGAAAGGTAGCATTTCAGTTTGCTCTTCATGTCACGTCGTGACTTAAATGCAAAAAAAAAAAAATGCTTCCGTTTCAATTTTGCACAAAACTGCTTTATCGGATCATCTGGGATTAAAAAAAAAAAAAAAAAAACACACCACGTTTGAGCATAAAAACATTGCCGTTTCGAGGAATGGAGGAATTGCTGACTTTAGGATTAGGCAAAGATTATAATTGGTGAGTTAGACTTGCAACTAACTTGCAACAACCGACTGAGACAGGCTACAAAGACAGGTTGGGTTTTATTAACTTCAAGTGAAAAAAGGTGAGAAAACAACTCTTCCTTTTTCATGATGTGTTGTTCTTTCATAGAGTAAAAATTTTATAGATTAAAAATGATAAATGTTGGCAAACTGCTGTGGGCTAAGCAGAATAAAACACTTGTTTTAAGAGACGTTATTATAGGAAAAATTCCTCTTTGCATCACACCATGCCCATCATTGATTCTTTTCCTGTGACTACACACTTCCAAAAGTTTTATTCCTTACTGAGGTCTTAGACATCAGGAAATCGGTACTCATATTATTTTCATGTCGCAGGGCTTTAGTAAGCATGTGCTGCCCACCTCCATGACGTCCTCCAGGTTCTCCTCTGCGTCTGCTTTCTCCGTCATCAGCTTGGCTGCTTTGAAGTAAGTCTTGATGAGCAGGTGTCCTTGCTTAGAAGCTTCCCAGTAAGAGCGTGGGATTTCCACCAGGCCGTAGCCCATCAGCAGCACCAACAGGAACAGACCCCACGTGTTGGCTGCTGTGATGCCGATCGTCTGCAGCTCGTACCTGGTCAAAAACTGAGGTCAGCTTTTGTCATATCCTCCTGAGACCCAAACTATTATGCTGTGTGCCTTGTCTTTCCTGCTGATTGTTTCTGTTTTTGAAAATTTGGCAAAAGAGTAATATCCAATGGTCCACATATGAGGATCTTACAAGGAACCACATACAGTGTGGTTGGGGGAAGTTTTGATGTCTTCATATGAGGACAGGGACGTCTCAGGAGGATAAACCACTGTCGCCACACAATGCCAGTAGGCAACGTGTATGACTGATGAGGTTCTCTTACCAGGAGAGACTCCACTTAGGATGGACAGCTACGTAGATGAGCAGCGAGCCGAATATAAACAGGTAGGTTCCATAGTAGATGGCGTTCTCGATAAGAGCCGTCTTTATTTTGCCTGTGATGGAGAAGCCACCTGAGCGGGCATACGATTGCATAAAGGGCAGGAGAAGCCTGGAACGAACACACACACACACACACACACACACACACACACACACACACACACACACACACACACACACACACACACACACAGGCTTAAAACAGCTCATAAACACACTTCTATACTGTGCAAATTATAGAACAATGAGTTATGCTTAGGGTCCAGATGAATAAACACCCAACAGTTCATTATCTTACATATAAACACCAATTAACCAATAAATCAACTGATAAACTTCATTATAACCTAATAATCAATAAATCAATCCTATAACGTACAAATTGGTTCACCGAGACCTAAATATCTAAAGCAAATAACATTTTTGAACAAAAGATCATATTAAAAATCAAGTCTCAATGCAATTCGATTCAAGGACAGCGTCAAATCTGCAGCATTTGTACTGTGACCAATGACAACAGACATTGTACCACATGACCTTACACACGCAGCAGAAAAATTTCCTGAAGTTAATAAGATAAGAAGCACAATAAAAATGCAGCTTGCTGTGTTAACCACAAACGGTAACACACAACCTCTGCTGGCCTGAAGATTTTCCCGTATCGGAAAAAGTTAAGGTTTTAAGCGCTCACATTACAGACTCCTTTCAAACATAAACAAATACAGAAGGTCTTCAGGTTACGACACAGTTCCGTTCCTACAACAGTGATGTGACCCGAATTTTGTTGCAAGTCGAAATACACCCTAATCTAAGTCACTTCCCTAACCTAACACAGTTGTAAAATCATAATCTAGAACATAAAAACACAACTAAGCCACAGAAAAACGAAAAGGATATAAAGGCTTGGCAGAGTCACAAAAGTAAGCTAATGCTTCAGAAGGAGCATATGCATGGGTGAGTCTATTTATAGTCTTGAACACCGACAATAAACACGCATGATGCACAATGTGGCGCCAGAGAGGAAAACCAGGAAGAGCGCACCTTCTTTGCGTTGTGTGGAGCGGATCCATGACAGTACTGCACACTGCATTGTAGTAACAGAAAAACTGACATCCGATATCCGTGGCTGTTTCTCCCTTTGCTGATCTCTTTACAATGTCTAATTTCACTTCCATGGTGATGGCTTTCCTCTTCATCGAAGCACTACCATCTGAAGACTCTGACTTTCATTTAGGAGCCATGATAAGAGGAGCCAGAAACTCTAGGAGAGCTCTGCCTTGAGGAACAAGTGGATCTGTTATTTACTGTCGAATTCCAAGCTTGGATGATTATCCAAAAGTTCAACTGTAGGCAACAACATAAAAGCAACGAGAAGCTCTTCTTTTCTCTAGGTTATACTTCACATGGATCTATTTTGAGATGCGTGAAACTGTAGAACTGGTTTACAAACTGAAGAGTCAGGGGTCGCTGTTCTCATCTGATTCAGTGAGAGTCTGAAGTTTCGGTTTCCATTAAAGCTCTAAGGACTCTGGGTCATCGTGCAAATGACCAAAAAGGAGCTCAAGGCTGAAACTGTAATGTTACCATTATTAACTGTTTATGGAGTTACAGTGTCACTGTCTATACATCACTAATGTTGTATCAGTAATGGCCACGTGTGTCGAGTGAAACCCCTGATGGAACTGAGTAATAATAATCCAACTGGCTTCCCACCCATTCTCACAGACTTTAATGGTTGAAACATTGTGAAAAGGCCACCAAGAAAGTTGTATCCCAGTACAACCCATGTGAATCATCTCACAGTATGTGCATCACATGACAGCTGACCTTAGGTCTACATACAGAATAACACAATAGTACGCTTTATTCCAGATCACGCATCATCAGGGCAGTTTCCTTTGGAAGTCCTGGAGTTTGTTTGTTCCCTGACTGCTTGGTACTCTTGACCTGGACCTGATACGCAGTCTCTCTAATGTAACAGGTTTCTTTATCAAGGCATCATAACAACTTTGCTGTTAGTACTTGACAAGGAAACAAGCAAATGGGAACAATCATGTTGATTCTCCACTAAGTTCCATTGTGTGAACGCAAAAGTATGTTGATACCTCTCCTAATTAAATCCCGGTCATGAAATCTCAGTAGACAAACACTGGCAGTAAAAAGGGTTATACTGAAGAACTGAGTCACTTTAAACGTGGCATGCTAGTACTGTCATGCCACATTTGCCACAAGTCAGTGGGTGATGTCTCTGCTCTACTAGAGCGGCCCTGGTCAACTGTACAGACGTGGTTAGGAGCAACGACAGCTCAGCCACAAAGCGGTAGACCACACAAAATCACAGAGTGGGGCTACCAAGTATTGAAGCATGTAGCGCATAAATATCTCTTACCCTCTGTTGCATCACTCACTACAGAATTATACACTGCCTCCGGAGGCAACATCAACACGGACTACATGAAATGGGATCCCATGGCCTAGGAGTTGTCTGTAGGCCTAAAGTCACTGGGTGCAATGGCAAGCGTGAGCTGGATTGTTGTATAGCATGTCCCTACTGGACTGAATGAATTGTGATTCACTGTTTGGTGGGCTGACTGACGAATCTGGGTTTGACAGATACCAGGAGAATGCTACCTACTGGAATGTGTAGCACCAACAGTAATTTGGTGAAGGAAGGAAAAGATCAACCCCCCCTATTTCCAGTGAATGTTAACACTAATACTGCAGTCTTTTTAGACAATTTTATACTTCCAACGTTGTGACAGCAGTTTGAGGAAAGCCCATTCCTGTTCCAGCATGACGACGCCCCTGGTGCACAAAGCGAGGTCCATAAATACAAGGTTTGGTGAGGTTGGTGCAGAAGAACTCCAGTGGCCTGCACAGAGGCATAACCGTAACACGTCCAGGATGAACTGGAATGTCGACTGCGAGCCAGACCTCCTCATCTGACATCACTGTCTGCCCCTCTGGTGTACTGTTGCCACACTGTTGCTACAATCTTGTAGAAGAGTGGAACCTGTTATTGCTTCAAAGACCATATTAATGCCTATGGACTTGGAATGGGATGTCCAACAACCGCAATTAGGTGTGATGGTCGGGTGTTCACATACTTTTGGCCACATTTCGTATAGAAAAAGTGGGGAATCTTTCTATGACATCATGACATTTCTATCCATCACCTTGACTTGTAATCCGGAGTCTGTAGGGTTGGCTATGTGCAAGGGTTTTTAATTCATACTCCATTGCAAATTGACAACAAAATCACAACACTAAACACTACTCAAACCTTTTCAAATGCAATCTATTCAAATTAGTCAACACCTTCTGACCAGCCAGGTGCGAGAACTCAACAGCGCTCAGGTATAATACACACAAATACTCAACAAACCTAATGTGTGGCTGCTGGCCATGAGGCAAATCGGATACTAGTCAGTGGTTACGATGTGGAAAAAATGATTTCTAAACAGGGTACTAAGATTAGGTATTAGGGGTCTGCGTTGCCAGCTCACCATGTGAGACACTGCGAGGTCCAGTACACCACCCTCCAGAAGACAGGCATGATCCCATCAGGAATGTAGCTCCATGGCTTGTGACACACCGTTGCAATGCTGTGAAGGAAATAGAAAAACCATTTAATGTCATTAAAATGCTCAAGGTGTAAAAACAAAAAGTGATGAGGGAGAAAGAATACTACAAATGCCCAAAGTGCTCAGCTGTTTTTCACCTCTGTATGGAAAGAAACAAGCAGCATAATGATTAATTTATCTTTAGTAAGCTCTTTATCCCAATCAGAGTTATAATGATGTCCGATATTGCTTATTTTAACAAAAGCAAGGAATATTTTCACTTATTTGTCAAATGAAAGAGCATAAAATGTCCTCTGTGGCCATGATTAATGTTTAAATATATCTATTAGAGCTGGGCAATAATGACAATATAATATCAAGATCATGAAAAATTACATCTCAAAACACTTTTCAGATATCCCAGGACTCGTTTATCAATTTTTTTTTTCAGAGTCAGATATAAATGTATGCATAAGCCAACTGACATTTCAGAAACGTTGATTTTCTTTGTATTCATGTCCATATATTTATGAATCACTCGGAAATTACTGGGTGTGTACGGCACAGCTGATTTGCATTTAACGACGCCCACAGAACTCCATAAAAGGCAAAGCTCATACTGCTGAAATGACAAGTGAAAGGCAAAAATATACTATCTCAGAGGTAAAAGTGAAAACCCTTTTGACTCACATGGATGCCAATGAAAATGCTTTTAGAATATTTAACAGCTTTTACAGCACCTGGAGATAGATTAGTGAAATGCTGAATTAGATATGAAAAGAAAATCCGACATGAAAACTATCCAGTGTACCCCGGTGACTGTGGACACCACGCACATCACAATGAGAAACTGATACGTACTTTTCCTTCCTTTTTTTTTTTAATTTAAAGAGAATCGTCGTAGCAACGCTCAGCCTGAAGTCCCTCACACCCTCCCTGATGCCATGTTAGAAAAGCAGACAGGCATGTATCTACAGAAGGCAAATGGTGCACAGCACACTAGGGAGTATACGGCGCATTGTAGCTTGAGACATACCAGATCGTTTCCTTAGTACTGGCTCAAATAAAGTGCTGCACAGCATGAAGAAGATGCCACGACAAACAGAACTGACTTCCACAGAGTCTCCCTTTTACACAGCGGCATTCATACCTAAATGACTGGTCATATTTATTTATTTACTTACTTACTTACAGTGGATCCTCGATTCATGAACTTAATCCGTTCCGAGACTCTGTTCGTGACCCGATTTGTTCGCGACCAGAATCAATTTTTTCCATTGAAATGAATGTAAATAAATTAAGTTTCAGCCCTCAAAACATGTGTTTAAAGTGTATTATGGGTTTATGTGTGGTGATAAAACATTGAATGAAATTAAAATAACCTTAATTATAGAAAAATAAACCTAAATGAAATAAACAGATGATTTTAACGCACATTACCTTTGCGGTGGATACGTAGTTGCTGGCGTAGGTGGACGATGGCGGAGGGATATGGTGGCGCTTCTCATGTTTTGCGATTATTTCTTTCTTTATTTCAACTTTTTATACGCTTAGACTTCTTACTCTCACTATCATTTCCACTTTTCACTTTCTTGGGATCCATAATGAAGGCTTATAGAGCAAAAATGCAGAGAAACACAACAAAAAAATGCACTGAACATATTTACACCACGAGTGTTTGACCGGAACTGAATGTTTGTGGCGTGAAGCGTGGGTTGGCTGCCTGTACGTCAGTCGAGGATTTGTTCATCAGTTGGTACAAAATCTGTTCAGGAATTTAGTTCATGCGTTGATTTGTTTGCCATCCAATGCGTTCGCGAGCCGAGGGTCCACTGTATTTATTTTATTTATGGATTTCTTGTGGCTTGCTTTCTTTAGTTTCATATTCAATACTTTTTTAGTTAACACCATAAAAACCCAGCTTTCTTACCTATACTTAATCATTTGCCAGCTACATGTTTAACCCTGGAAGACCCAGACCACCTTCTCATAATAGGAAAAATATCTCCATTGGCTAAAATCATGAGACAGACTCAGTGAACCTCAAAAACAGGTGATTTTTTTTTTTTTAATTAACCCTTTCCTACTACATGTTATGAAATGGTCCTTATGAGACCTCCTGGGATATCCACTAATGTCCAGCAACCATCGAGTGAGTTGAATATGAAGGTGAAATAAAAGTTAGGGTCAAATATGACCTCAGGGGTGTTACAGGGTTCAAGGCACTACCTACAGCTAAAAAAAAGATGAAAACGCTCCGCTAATTTACGACCCATAATCGGTGGGGTGCAATGACAAGGTTTCATGAAGGCTTTGTTAAATTCAGGTGTGTGAGCATGTACCTAAAAATATACAAGCTATTTAAACTTGACAGAGTAAATCATATGTAAAAGAGCAGTAATTCCTCACAACTACGTTACCGAGTCTTATCATTCACAGATTTACACACATTCACGCGCACGGCTAGGATACGGCTATTCAGGCTGTCACTACAAGCATCTTGACACTGTGCTAGACAACAAGCTGAAAATGGACCGATCTTTTGCACAATCAGACTTTTTTTTTTTTTTTTTTTAAAAGAAACTGCTTGTTTTCAATGGCAACAACCGAATGCTTCAGATGCTTTATGCTGCTTTTATTGAAAGTGTTTTAACCTTCTGCTCACAGAAAAAGACAGAAAGATCGTCACAATTGCCAGTAAGCTACTTGGGATCACGCTACCAAGTACGGAAAACATTTACAAAGACAGACCAGTGAAAAAGGCAAACAACATTATCTGTGACTACACACACCCACTGGGCTCTTCATACAAACTGCTACGATCTAGACGCTGATTCTTTCCCCCTTTTCATTTATTCCACAAGTCATAAAAGCATTAAATGAGTTATAATGCGCTAGTCGTCCAGCTGGCCTGGTTACACCCAGGTGCAGTGTGCACTGTGCTAGTGTGGGCAGGAAGAATGATCCTTATGTTGTCTGTTTGCATCTGATTGACTACGTCTATCGTCTGTCATATATTTGGTGTCCCGTAGCATGCCTTATGATTGTGATGCAAACCCAACATCCCCGCGGGGAAAATAAAGTGAACTACTACTACTAGTACTATGTGTGAATGCATCTATGAACTATTTACGAAGTAATACCGACCAACGCATAAAGCCTCGACTGACGTACAAGAAGCCAACCCACACTTTACAGCACTAACATTAAGTTTCGGTCAAGCACTCGTGGTTTGAACGTGTTCAATGCATTTTTTCATTGTGTTTCTTTGCATTTTTGCTCTATAAGCCTTCATTATGGGTCCCATGAAAGTGGAAATGATAGTGAGAGTAAGAAGCCTAAGCGTTGAAATAAATAAATAATCACAAAACATGAGATATTATACGTGCGTATGAGCGGAAACAGCGTAACTAGCGCTTACATTTTAACTAATCACTTCGTTTGTGGACACCATTTTTATATCGTCTTTACGAATCGTTATTATTTGTGTGAGAGTTATTTTACTGATATCGAAAAGAAGTAAACACCTATTTGGTAAGTAATTATTTAAGAAAACTTTGATCTAAATATATAAAATTCTTTTCATGTTTGAAACGGAAATGACGTTTGACCACTACTTGTTGAAAAATAAAATTGGTAATTAACAAACTTATTTTATAAATTCTGCATTTTATTGCTTTTCCCTTGCACTCAGTGAGCGAAGCCACTGGGAAATCAGCTAGTATTTTATAATATTACACACCTCTAACCTAGCTATAACAAGGACACCTGGCCTTATGTCTACAAGGTCTCATCTTTATCAACAGATCAGATTTTACACCTCGACCTAGTGTATAAACATCTTTGGTCAATTCTAGGTCGATTTTTCACGTTTTCTGTTCAGTTTCTTTCATTTGATTTTCAGATTTTACATAAAAGCAACAGATAAAGAACCCCACAAACCCTAGAATTTGTGTGTGTGTGTGTGTGTGTGTGTGTGTGTGTGTGTGTGTGTGTATTTGCGGGGGGTGGGTGGGGGGGGTCCTTCAATGTAGAAAGGTGAAATCCTGTAGCCAGATAATGACAATTTATAATGCCAACAGTATGCCAGGCAGATGAGTCACACAGAACACAGCCTCACCTGAGCGTAGGTGCAACGGTCGCATTTGTCTGGTTAGAGATCTGCGGCCCTGGAGTGTGTGCCTTATGGCTGCTTACGCACTGTCTGTATATTGTCTGAAATAGCAAATTAAAAAGCACACAGTGAAAGATATTTTAGCGTGATTGTACAGTGACGAACTGAAAACAATGCAGGCAACAGAAAATAGTAACCAATCAGCCAAGAGAAGTCTAGTGGACCTAAGAGGCTAGTACGTGTAACAACTAAGCAAACATAACTGCCACCTGATTAGCATCATGCAAAGTGCGTTCCTAAAGCCTGTGTATGTCCATGGACATGCCTACTTAATGCAGAAGAACCACAGCTGAACACACACAGAGTGAGTTGAGCTGCTGCGGGCTTTTGGCATGAATTTCATGACGTCTGCCTCTAATATGTATTAAAAATTCACATTCAAATGGATGAATTTATTTAAACCCAAATCCTACATCATACATAGCCTGATGTCATCACAAGCACACAATGGACCTTACTTTTTTCTTCTTCTTTTTTTTTGTGTGCGACCCAAACGTCCAAGGTGCGTTTTAAAACCTTGGTAAACCAAGTGTTGTCAAGTTCTCTTTAACCTCCTGACCAATCAGATCCCAAGCTGGAGGCAAGCAAAGAAACCAAACATGGGGCACGGATTGCTTGGAGCAGAAATTGCATTTTGGTCTTATTAGTGAGCGAATGGGAAATTTATGATACGCTGAATCCAAAATACTTCACTGCCATTATTCCAACATTGCAAACAACCCCTTGTAACAAAGTGGATATTTTTTGGGACATTCACCATTATGTCCCAGTTTAACCCGCCAGGTTACACAAGCAGCTCAACTTCTCTTGATTTCCTGCCTCCAGAACTCCTGATTGATCATGAAATCGCTGCTAATACTGATCATAATAAATCTAATCTAGAGGAAAGCAGTTAGGAGTGCTGAAAGCGTTGTCATGGACACAGGGTGAGCAACGTGTGTGTGTCATTTTCAAATATCACCACAGCCCTTTATTCCCATTAGCTGTATGTGTTACGCTTTAAACTGGTGGCCTGAACAAACCGTGCTGACGTCCAGCGGGAGGATGAAGACGATGAGGAAGCACAGGTACCAGGCGAGCAGCGTGCTGAACAGGACCATACGCTGCTGCTTCTTAAAGTCTCCATACCGATGCAGGAGGAATAGAGCCAGAAAAAAGACGACCACGATCTCGATGGCCAGCGCCGCCCCGCTCATCCTGCTCCTCTACCCTGCGCAGCAAAGACACCTGGGAAATCAGGCTGGGGGAAAGAACAGAGATACGATATACAAATTCAAAATATGCTTTAAAAAACAAAACACGATCATGTTTGTTTTGTGACTTCCACGAACTCATTCCAACTTTCCACTAAGTGCCAGTCTATGACAAAAGCCGGTGTGGCGCTTGTGTTCGCTCTGAAAGACTCTTTTGTTTCTCTTCAGCAGAGCAAGACAGAACGAGCGCAAAACAATGTGTCCTAGATCTGAAGCTGTGCAACTGCGAGGGCATATTATTTTTCCATGACATGAGAGATGGACCATGACAATGTGTACCTCAAATGTACAAATTCTCTTTATACAATTCTACGTAAGGAATGTGTTTAGGTGATGCGAATAACTTGAAATTGGACTCCATGGCCTGAATTTGTATGCAAGGTTTCAAATTTAATGTTAGAACGATCAGGTGTAGAAAATGCTAAATCTGTTTTTGGTGACATGTTCATCTCAAATTCAGGATCGGTTTTTTTTTTCAAGAATTGTCAAAATACAATACTTCCTCACTGGCTGACATGGTGCAGAATGAAAGCACGAAGCTTTAGAATCGGAAGAACCGAATCTGAAACGCACTGAATTGGAAAGAATTTCTGCACCTGACAATTATAAAATTTCAATCTGAAACCATTTATACCTCACTCACTCGTCTTCTGCCGCTTAATCCTGTTCAGGATCGCATGGGGGAGCTGGAGCCAATCCCAGCTTACTTTAGGCAAGAGGTGGGGTTACACCCTGGGCAGATCACCAACCCACCACAGGGTGACACACAGAGACAGACAACCATTCACACTCACATTCATACCTATGGCCAAATTAGTGTAGCCAATTAGCCTAAACCCCTCTGTGCATGTCTTCGGACTGTGGGAGGAAACCAGAGTACCCTGAGGAAACCCACACAGACACGGGGAGAACATGCAAACTCCATACAGAAAGGCGCCCAGGTCGACCCCGGGGATCGACCCCAGGACCTTCTTGCTGTGAGGCGACAGTGCTAATAATCACCACACCACCGTGAAACCCAGTTCACGCCTTGGAATACAATTTTTTACTAAAACCAATTTCAAGCCATGGCCCATCATTTCACTTTGATCTAATTCAAGCATTCTCAATTAAAAAAAAAAAAAAAAAAGAAGGCATAAACATTTTGCAGCTTATTTCTCATTCCATACTTTCAGCTTTCACTCCAGTGTGCACTTTATGTTTGGAAAACAACAAAAATCTGCCAGTGCTTAACAGCTCTAAATCAGATTCAAAGTACTTCAAAGGGTTTCATAAACCTTTTATTCGACTGTAAATTAAAAAATAAAAAGCAGGTCATGTATTGATATAGTTAAGCTGGTGTGTGAACATGAGCTGTAAAAGAACAAACCTGACAAGAAAACAGAAAGAAACCCAAGACACAGTCATTAGCACTCAGTACATTCCTGATACAGCTCACTGCACAACGTTTAAATGTCCAACTGTCACTGAGACCTGGCGTGGCTCGGTCCCAAACGGCACCCTTCTACACAAGAGAACTCCGTGGGGACTAAACCGCACACCAGGAAGTGCACTCTAGAATCAATTACACTCCTTTTGTAACGCGTCCATTATTATCGCCTTCTGTACATCAGGAAGTGAGATTCAGGTTGCTCCTACCTCAGCTGTGATGATAAACGTTTAAAACGCTAATATCTGCTCCTATTGCTGATTAATCGATGTCATCGACGTGTTCCTCTTCCAAAATAAATGGATTTGAATGAACGCCATCATGGTGTTTTCCACAAAATCTCAAACGTCATCCAGGGAACAATCCGTATCCCGAGCAGCTGTCTGCTACAGTTACGGGACACGTCATCACGTAAGGGCAGGGCGTCAGGGAAACGCAGGCCCCGCCCACATCCTGCGCGCTCCACTCCATACACTCGCCCTTAGTGAGCGGTGTGAAAGGTTACACGCATGCGCACTGGTTATAAAACAGACTCGATTGTTTATGGGAAATTGTTGGAAAATGCAAACGCAAATAGAAGCTTGTATATAGGCTACTACGTTTGATGCATGTAGCAATAGGAAATAAACTATTTTAAATTATTTTGAAATATATACTGAGGCCAACAACACATTTTTTTAATCTATTAATAAACTGGTGTTTTATTTAGGTATGCTGTTATATTTGTTGATTTATATTTATGTTTTATTTGCTTACACATGACATATTTGTGGTGAGATGGAAAAATCATTGCACCTGCAAAATATCTGCCAAATAAGTCTAGATTTATTAGCAGTCCGGATCCCTGATTTTTCCAACTTCCTGCATGAACAGGAACAATTTTATTGTGTGTGGTCCTGCATGCATACAGTATATAAAAGGTTTTTTTTTTAATCTGGGAAATGTATAGAATCTCAAGATCAGTTAAAGCAATGAAAATAAACGCGATCGCGTTGGATAATACAGACAATGCAAACATGAATGAAAGCTTTCCAAATGTATATTAATAAATGTGTTGTTGGCCTCAGTGCTAATTTATGCATGATTCTTGTACTCTTCAAAACAAATAAAAATGTATTAATAATACAAAAGAAAAAATTGAGAAATATCTGCCAAGAGAAGTGAGAAGAAGCCTACATACACTCTTATTAAGATAAAAAAAAAATTATTTTTATAAAGAAGTCAATATTAGACAAATAGGTATGGTATAATTATAAGTAGTAGTAATTCTACTACTACTACTACCACTAATAATAATAATAATAATAATAATAATAATAATAATAATAATAATAATAATAATAATAATAATAATAATAATA
>JAQMCW010000011.1:8864179-8878611 GCA_030068335.1 Chrysichthys cranchii
CAAGAGCATTTCTGAACTGCAAAGAGCAAATCATTTGTGGGTCCCATTCTTCAACCGATGACTGAAGCTCTTTAGCTAACCGTAAAATGGTGGCGAGTTAGGCCGCCGCCTTCTTCGTTTACTCGATCCTCCTCTTGTTCTTTCACTTCCTCGCTCACTGACCTGTCATTTCGGCCAGATCCTCAGAGGTTTTGAGTAGAACTTGAGCAGCTCAACAACGTCGTTGGACGTCATGTCATCAAAGCCTTCTCCTCCTGGCTGTTTTGCCACCTAAGTACCTTATCAACCGCAGAGTGATGAATTTCTTCGGCAGAAACGCCCTCGTATCCATGGACCACCTCTGGCAACAATCTCTTCCAGCAGGTATTGACAGTCTCCTTCTTCATGTCCTTCAGTGCTCTCTGTACAGTCACCCGGCACGATGCGATGGTGTAATTCTTCCAGTAGACCTTCAGGGGAAAATCTTCGTCCATTTCCATGGCATCACCCATGTGTTGCAGGGCGTTTTTAGTGTACAGTGCCTTGAAGGCCCAGATAACCCCTTGATCCATTGGCTGAATCAGTGGTGTCGTATTTGCTGGCAAGAACTCTACTTTCACCCCTTGAAGGAAAGATCCACGAGATGACCTCCAGCATTGTCCAGCGGTAAAAGCACTTTGAACTCGAGGCCCCTTTCTGCCAGATAGATCTTTACCTTCGATATGAAACATTGGAGAAACGAGTCAGCTGTCAGGAGTTTCATAATCCAGGCCTTCGGGTTGTGTATCCAGTAGTCAGGCAGCAGGTTCTTATTCTCGTTTTTCAGGGCCTGGGGGATTTTGAACTTGTAGATGAGCCCAGGTTGAGGGTAGTCCTTCAGTTCATCCCCCCATCCGCGAACATTTCATGAAGCTGCTTGGCCTTCTCTCGGATTATATGCCGTGTCCATGGGGACGTTGTTCTTCCAGCAGTCCTCAATCCAGAGTCCTAAAGCAGATTCCATCTGGACCTCAGCCTTATTCTGCACGCTTACGACTCATTTGGCGTCCGTAGCTCTTTTCTTTTCAGCCTTCTTTAGCGAACCATGGACTCATTGATGCTGTAACGCATCCTACAGTGGCACAGCTGGTACTTTCCTTTAACAAGTCCAAAAGTTTTACCTTTTCAGTGATTATCATCTTCCATTGGCGCATGGGCGTGGGCCCAGAAGAATTAGAAGGTGCATTTTACTCTGTCACATTTGACAGAAGGTAGGAAGCTTTCCAGAAAATTTCACATGATGTCTGATTTAGGAATTGAATGAACTTATAAAACAATTCATTTCAAAAAATACCATCATGAATGGAAATTATAGTCTTTTTGGGTTCACATGCTTCAGCATTATTATTTTACTAGGCAATAATCCTAGACACGCTGGAATAAAACCCTAAAGTAATAGATGTAAATTGTCATTTTCTCTATTCAAATTCTTTTCTAGATTCAGCCATCTTGGCCCCCTCTAGCTTCTCACTGATACTGAAGTCTCAGTCATTGGACTCTAGGTGAAATCCAGAGGACAGGCTGGCTGTGGCCCTAATGAGGTGGCAGAAATCCCCCCAGAAGCAACTGGAAATCTGGCAATAGATGGAGGAGGCTTTGTGGAATTGTGCGTGGGCTTGTTTTGTTCCGGGCACAGGTCTGATAGGCTGCCATAAATGCTTGCACATCCCGATCTATACCTAGCCACTAGAAGCATTGATGTATAAATTCCATGGTCCTAACTGCCCCCAGATGTGGTGCAGATGGTGACACGTGGGAATGGATGGTTGAGGGAGCCTAAAGCTTCCCTTGAGTCAGGCTCTCGGAGAACGGTTCAAGAACCAATTGATCCAGACCCACCACAACAGAGCTACTATCCATGCATATGGTATAATAGGTTGGGGGGGATATTTCAGATTATCTGGATCCACTGTCTCGATCTGGCTTTAGGTTCTTGGTGCCTGGTCTGTAGGATTTAGTGAGGTCAATCTGGGGAAAAAACACTGACTTTCTTGCCTGGCAGGGGTTTAGACATTTAGCCTGCTGAATATAAGCCAGGTTCTTGTGGTCTGTCCAGATGAGTACCTGGTGCTTGGCCCTTCGAGCCAGTGCCTCCACTCCTGTAGGGCCAATCTTACAGCCAGAATTTCTCAGCCCCCCACATCATAATTCTTCTTGGGAGGGGTAAAGCAGTGGGAGGTGCCTACAGGTTCAGTGACTTGTCTGAGCTACTTCTTTTGAGAGAGGACTGCCCCCAGCCCTATGTCCAAGGCATGCACCTCTACTATGAACTGGGCCTCAGTGTCCGGCATCCAGAGGACTGCAACTAGTCACTCCATGAGGGTGACAAAGGCTCGCCGTGTGTTGTCAGACCACCTGAACCTTCATGAGGACTTTTTAGACTGCTTGCAGCATGGAACTGCCAGGGAACTAAAGTTCCAGACGAATTGACCAAAAAAGTTAACAAACCCCAGGAAGCGCTGCACTGCATGGACTGTATGGGGTATGGCCACCCTGTCACGGTCTTACCTTTCTCTGGATCCATACTCAGCTTTTGGGACATAACGAAGGGTTTTACTACCCACAAAAAGCTCAGCGAAACATGACTCTGAACGAGCGAGATGCTGGCTAACACAAACCAGAACGACGCTCTTTGCATAGTTCATCAGCACCCAGGTGTCTGTAATTAGCCACGCACTCTGATTAGCCATCGGCCAATGGCAAACGAGGAAGCATGTACCCTACTATAAAAGGCCTGTGAACCAGCTGAAAAGCCGCAATATTAGACCAATTTAAATGAAAACCCGCCATAGAATGAAGGCGCAAAATTTGAGGCACGATATGGCGAGAGATCACCGTGTGTGTGTGTGTGTGTGTGTGTATATGTATGTATGTAAATATAAAAAATCATAAACCAAGAGGCTACAAACTTTTGCATGAGCCTTCTACTCATTGGTACATGAGATTTTATTTACAACTCAGATCCGCAGTGCCTTAGTGAGCGATTATGTGACAATCCGATATAATTTGAAATGATCACCGTGTGTGTGTAGCTTTGACGAGTCACTGTGGCACAGCGCTGACTTGGTGGGAAAAGCGCAGCTGAACGGCGAGCTGGGTCAGGTGCTCACGGCAGGAGTGTCGAGGCTGCGCTGTCCACACACCTGCATCGGAGAACCCTGCTTTAAGAACACACAGTGAGTCATGTTTGTGTGTGTTCTATTCATTGGCATTTAGTAGTATTTTAATGACACTGAACCCTCTGAGTGTCTTGCAGACCCCTGCGTGTCCAGCATTTAGACCTGTCCAGCTGTACGGTGCAGACATCCGCGCTGGAGGACATCCTGACACGCTGCAGACTGCTGCAGAACCTCAGCGTAGAGGGACTCGTGCTGTCTGACCCCATCCTCCGGTGTGTGAAAGTGACCAAGTGATGCTTGTGCTTAAATTCTTGCTTAAAATGGTGTGAGTGAATCGTGCTTCATTCTCTTGGTGCAGATCCTTGAGCGAGAACACGGAGCTGGTGCGGTTGAACCTGTGCGGCTGTGCCGGTTTCTCTGCCGACTCCCTGACGGAGATGCTTCGATCCTGCACCAAGTAAGAATAACAGTGAGGGGTTAAGGGGACGCGACCATAAATGAGCTGCCACACTTGGCACGTTTTATTATTTCAGAAAAATCGCTGGTACAATCAAAGTTAACATGAATGCCATCACCATAGCAACGCTTTCAGTCCAGGCTAGCTGTAGGTCAGCATGGTGTGTGGAGTTCCTCAGCCTCAACTATATCACTCTGGTTTATTATTGGGCTCAACTAGAGAGGTGCATAGGCCTGTGTGGGGTGTTTTTTAAATAATAAAAAAAAATTCTGCTCGCACAGTTATTAGATAACAAATTTAGTCCAGTGTCCCAAAATACAGTATAATGAGAACAGGAGTCAGATTGAATCCCCATGACCCTGACCAGGCAGTTATTATGGAGCAGTGAACACTGTAAATTCATCACTTGTTAACAAAGGGGAAAGGACATGGGACATGAAGGACACCTTTGCTTTGGAAGGGTGTCATTTTACAGTGAACCACCTTGACCAACTCCTAACCCTAACCCCTAGCTGTACGTGGACTTGGTGAAATCTGAATTCGCATCCTTGATTTTGTGAGCCTATAGGAAAAAGCCTGATTATTACCTAGCGTCCACACCGGACCTTTGCCTCTGAATAAAAATAAAATAAATAGCCGTCACACCCACCGACATGTGCTAAGGCATTTATTGTTCTGATGTTGGGAACATTTTGAGTGTCCACATGGGGAGAAGAGAATGATGCAAGTTACTGCTGTCCATTTCCTCACCCGTCTGTCCTGTGCGTCCCAGGCTGGAGGAGCTGAACGTGTCATGGTGTGATTTCACCAGTGAACATATTCAGGCTGTCGTTAACCACGTCACTGCCACGGTCACTCAGCTCAACATCAGCGGCTACAGACAAAACCTCACCATGGATGGTAAGTAAGAGACCTGGCTCTAAATAAATAAACAAACAAACAAACTCATCATTTATTTATGAGTTGGTAATGTGACATGTCCTCACCGCTATCCATAATCATGTTCATCTGAAGTGGCAAATTTTAATAATACTGCTTAAAAGAAAATTAACTCTGTAGCACCTTTAACTTTTATGAATAACTTGTATTCAACCCACTCATTGGTTGGTGGACATTAGTGGACAACCCAGGATGCCTCAGAAGGCGTCGGAAAGGGTTCATTTAAAAAAACAAACAAACAAAAAAAACCCCACCTGTTTTGAGGTTCACTGAGTCTGTATCATTATTTTAGCCAATGGAGATATTTTTTCCTATTCTGAGAAGGTGGTCTGGGTCTTCCAGGGTTAAATTTATAAATGTATATCTTCCTGAGACCCCACAGTCTTCATATAAGGACATCACATTTTCCCCCAACTACATTGCATGTGTTTCCTTGTAAGATCCTCATATGAGGACCTTTGGGTATGAATTAGTCTTTTGCCAAACGTCTTCCTGTTTGGAGACAATGATCAAGTTCAATAGTTACCAGTCACTAAAAACCAGAAATGGTCAGGAGGAAGGACAAGGCACACAACATGAGAGTTTGGGTCTCAGGAGGAACTCGTCGCTGAACTGAGTACACTAATACATGGTGATGCAGATTCTTATCAGACGCCTAATTTGACTTTACTAATTTGTCTGTTTTCTTAGACAAACAAGTCTAGATATTATAATCGAGTTTCAACTTGCGTTTGAAGAATGAAATGAACTCATCTGGAATTGTTGTAATTAGTACATTATATTATTAATATTATTGTACATTATGATAATATATTAATCTGTAATAAGTCATCTTGTTTTCTATAGGTTAAGTGTTAATCTTTGGGGAATAGGCTTTCCATATAAAGTATAAATAACTTGAAGGTTGTGCTATTTTAGGAGAATAATGACATGAAGCGGCTTTACTTTTGCCACCCTAAAGTTGTTAACTTTCTTATAAGCATGTGTTGAAGTGTTTGTTTGCTATTGTACTGTGTTGCATTATTATTTGCTAAAGGTCTTTTTTTTTATTTATTTTTTTTTATACATTATTTTTTTTAAACTAAAAGTCATACAGTGGGACCTCGACTCACAAACCTAATTCGTTGCAAGACTCTGTTTGTGAACCAATTTGTTCGTGACCCGAATCAGTGTTTCCCATTGAAATTAATGTAAATATAATGAATATGTTTCAGCCTCAAAAACATGTTTTTAAAGTGTATTATGAGTTTGTGTGGCAATAAAACATATATAATAAAATTAAAACAACCTTAATTATAGAAAAATAAACCTAAATGAAATAAAGAGATTATTTTAATGCACGTTACCTTTGCGGTGGATACATAGTGTAGGTGCATGGTGGTGGAGGGATATGGTGGCGGTTCTCATGTTTTGCGATTATTTCTTTCTTTATTTCAACTGTTATACACTTGGGCTTCTTACTCTCACTGCCATTTCCACTTTTCACTTTCCTGGGACACATAATGAAGGCTTATAGAGCAAAAATGCAGAGAAACACAATGAAAAAATACTTGACCGGATTTGAGTGTTTGTGCTGCGAAGCGTGGGTGGGCTGCCTGTACGTCACTCGAGGATTTGTTCACCTGTTGGTACAAAATCTGTTCAGGAATTTAGTATGTACTGTGCGTCGATTTGTTCACCATCTGATGCGTTCGCCAGCCGAGGGTCCACTGTACTTGCCTTTAGAGACATATGGTTATGGAAAGTCTAACAAAACTAGTTAGTTCCTGTTATCACTTCCAGTACTTTATCAGTGAGAAAGTCATTCCCTCACCAGGCTTTCTCTTTTCCACTCTCATGAAGTTAGGAAGGCTGATTGACAGAAGCGTAATCAACACCTTCTGACCCGCCACAATCCAGAAGTCAACAGCACTCGGATCGAATTAGACTAGTCAAGAGTAGGGCATTACGTTACATTTACATTTGCGGCGTTTGCCCTTATCCAGAGCAATTTACATTTATCCAACTGAGCTGTTGAGGGTTAAGGGCCTTGCTCAAGAGCTTAAGATTTGAACTTGCGACCTTCCGATCAGTAGTCCAACATCTTACCCCCTGAGCTACCCCTGCCCTGGTATGTTCAGTAAGCCTTCACCGACTGCCACACTTGCAGCTAATGTAAAAGCTATGGTTTAATCCCCTACTTGGTTTAACATCCACTTCTTTTCCTCTATTATTTAGATGTAAAGGTTTTGGTGGAAAGCTGTCCGAATCTCACACATTTGGATTTGAGGTAAGGGGTGAATTGAGTTATGGGGTTTACAGAGCAGGGGGAGCGCTCTTTACGCAGTCCTGTATTAATCGGTATGCTTTTCTCCCAGTGACAGCGTCCTCGTGACCACAGACAGTTTCCCCTTCCTGCAGCAGCTCTCCTCACTAAGACATTTAGCTCTGAGCCGCTGCTACCAGATTCACCCAGCCGCCCTCATGTAAGATGCACATACACACGCACGTAAATAAATAAGCGGGGTTATATTAGAGCCGCCAGATTTTTTTTTTTTTTGCACTGGCGGTGCCCATGACCTCGTTTTGAGAACGCTTCCAAAGAGCTCGTCTTAAATACTTACTGTTGGTAGGTTACAAAAACCTTCCTTCATTATAAATTGTCTATAAGGTGTCTATTTTCTTAAAAGGTTAGCTGAAATGACGATGAAAGAAAATGGTGTTTCATTGGTAACCCTTGGATAATAAGTATCTGGGTTGTTGGTGACCGCCAGGATGAGTTTCTCCTCTGCTGTGGTCGACAGCGGTGTTCTAAGTCTCGCCACTTTGGTGAAGTCGATTTTGATTGGTCGGTGAGAGAGGTGTGACGTTGACGAGCTCGGTGGTGTTCCAAAAGTTGAACGATTTTCAGCTGAAGGCGTACTCGGAAAGTGAGCTTAGTTTAAACAAATATGAAATCTACACAACTTTGAGCTTAAGGTTACAGTTCAGCCCTAAATGTAGCCACAAGATGTTTAGTGTCTGAAATCTCAAAAAAAAAAAAAAAAAACGATGTAAAATGAAAAGTGCTGGATTGTTTTATTATCGGTAAAGGTAACTTTGGGAACTTTTTGTTATGTATATATTCAATATACACTACATAGCCAAAAGTTTTATTGGAAACTGGAAGTCCTGGCTGAAACTCTCACACAGCTGTAGGACAAAGAATGTGGTGTGTAAGAGCATCGGGCCTCATGCAAGAAGATTTTCATATTGGATTGAATTCCTCTTAGCCTTTTCTGTATGGTGGCTGGGCCGAGTGTGCCACGTCAGATTCGGCAAACGCTCCGAATGTCAGAAAACTGTGAATCACGCCGTGTAAACATGAGGAAAGTCGCCTGTGTGTAATTCAGCACACGTCGACGAGTATTTTAGTTTAGCTTAATTAACGCCCCGATAATCACATTTATAACGCTATACGTCCTGCTCCACGGGTCAGGAAGTGTTCAGTGATGAAAATGGCATCAAAGTCTAAAAAGAAGAACTTTCTGAGTTTCGAGATCGAATGCCTGCTTGTGGAGATCCAAAGAAGAAGAGGTGTGAAGTTTTGTTTCCAAGTGCCATCAGTGGAATTAAGGGACCTGCTAAAGCCAAACAAAAGGGGGAAAAAGGGGAGGGGCGTAACAAGTGCCGTTAGTGCCTAAGGGTCATACTGGCACTGAAGTAAAGAAGAAATGGCTTGATGTGGAGACAGGAGATTAATTGCACACGACTCCTACAACCGGTCTGGAAACCCGTAAATTATGTTCGTGCCCAAGAGCAAATTCAAAATATGAGATGATGAGAAAGTAGCACGTTCTCCTATATTACTCGTGCAAGCCATTTTAAGAAGGGTTCCCCCATGTGGTGCATTGAGTACATTTATTGCACCAAATACACTTGGAAATAAATACATTTCAGTGACCGGTCATGAGGTACGCTGGTTCTCACCAGATAATAATATCCTCTATATAACGTGATGGAGAGGACAAAAAGCAGTTTTTCTTAGCGGTTAAAATGGTCACTGGAGTCAAATCTGTTGTCACCTAACAAATTTAGTGGCAAGACTGCATGTTTGTCCAACAACTGTGTGTGTACGTTCGCACGTTCGTTTGTCCGTGCATGTGCGTTTGTTCACAGATCAGGAAAGTCAGGTTTGGAGTCTTTCTAGCACTCCGTATCGTCCGCAGTCATGTCTTCTCTCTCGTCCTGCAGCGCTGCAGGTAGTCTCGAATCCTTCACATTTATTCTTCCAATTATCACTTCTGAGGTTTTTGTCATTTTACTACATTGAGGAATGGCGTTATAATTAATCAATTTCAGCAGAAGGGCAATTTGTCGTGTAGTTCAATAATAACGCATTTATTTATTTATTTGTGAATAGACGGGCAGTTTTTTTTTTTTTGTTTGTTTGTTTTGTTGTTTTTTTCTCATAAAGATGTTTGCTCTGTTAAATGGCTTCTCTCATTTGGATTACAGGGAGTTTGAAAAGTTTACGACTCTGCAGACCTTGGAGGTATTTGGTCTGGTACCGGACAGCTCCTTGCCCCTCCTGAGTAAAGGGTTGCCACGGATCCAGATCAACACCCAGCCGTTCTCGGGCGTGGCCCGTCCCACTGCGGCCACGCGGAAAGACCGCATGCTGTGGGGAATGCACTGCCGACTGGTGTATAAACCCTGAGCGGCACTCCAGCGCTGTTTGAGTTGGGAGTGAAACGAGGTGACTTTTAGGATGTTTTAAATAAGGAATAGGTTTTACATGATGTGGTTACCTGGTGAAGTCTCTGTTGTCATGGCGATATTAACCAACGCTGTATAAATCACGTCCCGCTTTCCTCGACGTCATCAGCATTGGTGAACGCATATAGACTGTAGAGGTGAATCGACACTCTTGTGCGTTCAACTGGCTTACAACTTGTTTCTGTGAGCAAAGAAGGTGAATTTATTTCACATGCTTTTTGACCTCACCCGCGATAACTGACACTTCAGCAGGATAATGGACCTCCACTGCAACGTAGGCTTTTATTCCTTTTTCAGGTGTTTTTAGGACAAAGGAGTGCAAATCTTGTACTTCAGACAATTTTAGAGCCTTTCAAAGCCTGAACCTAACCGTGAATGTGAATGACTTCTAGTGCTTTAACGTGTTACGATAATGGTTTGTTTTGAAGGTTCGGTAGTTTTAAGTTAGTTTTATGTTAAGTTAAGTATCATGTTGTGTTCGTTCGTTCCAGATCTTCGTTTTTAAGAAATTATTGAATCGTAAGGATGCACCCCATACAATGCAGAAATAAGAATTTGGAGTACTAATCCAGACTAAAAGGGACCGCTGGGCTTCTGAGTGGTACTAAAGATTGAACTCCGTTATCAGGAGGTTGAGGGTTCAAACACTGACAATGATGCATCCATCCATGCTCAGGAGCCTGACGGGGCATGACCGTACTGAGCCCTGTGACTAATTTGGGAGAGTTCTTTTTCTTTAAATATAAAATCCGTTTCCAGTATTCTTCCAGCTAATAATGTTTACCACAGCACTCATGACATTTTAATTCTTTGATTAAACGGTGTTCAATTTTCTATAACCGCTCTGACAGAAGTGCCAACCTATGATCGAACCTCCACACCAATGGGTTAGAACTGTATGCTAATAGATAAAGTGAAGTTTTCTGTGTGATGTTGAACACCTTTTCTAGAAGGAGTCTCCAGTGTCGGTGTTTTCCTAATGGAGATAAAGGTGCAACTCTGTGTTATTTTTATATATATATATATAAAGGCAAGAGAGTGGCTAGTGAGGGAATTACTGAGTAAACCTGCCATAACCAACTTCTCATAGGTGTTCTTAGTTGAATGTAACCATAAATGGATAAAACCTGTCATTCTTTGGAACAGAATACTGTGATCATTGGTGAACTGCTATGGTTTTAGAGGAATAAAAGATTTTGTGCCGTTATTAGAAAACAATCAACTCCACGATGGTAACTAATTCAGGGTGCTATCATTTCTCCTTTTTATTCACTACTTATTAGATACACTTTCTGATCACATGTTATATGTGGGCCATTTTAGAAGAGGGATGCATTCTGCATTAGGATTAGATTGGAAAATATGTCCAGTGTTTCAGGACTAATATTTTGGATCAGATTGGTTGCATCCCTGTTACACACTTCATTGCTTTGTATACTGCACAATTTTTGTTTGATGCACATAAAACCTTTTATAGCATTCAAATAAGAGTCTGCTGCAGGAAGTTAGTGTTCAGTTCACATGTTAAACAACTGGTTTAAAAATGAAATGGTTACTAGTTCCTGGGCCATTGTCTGTCCTGACGATCACAAGTCTGGTCCCATAATACCATGCAACGTACCATTCTGTAAACTACATAACAAAAAGAAAGCGTGTTCTGTTGATCAGATATGTTTGGGTTTTTTTTTTTCTCTCTAAAGGTGCTCTTTCAGAAAACCAGCTGCAATAGTCTTGTTAACTCACTTTATCTGACGTTTCACCATCTTTGTGAAAAATTCATTGTTCTGACCTTATAAATACTAAGCAAAGAGTCAAGTCTGCAAAACAACTGCCAAAATCTGCCAAATGTTTCCAGGTTTATTATAATCTGTTCCTACATTTGTAGCAGCCCTTTTTGTTTGAACAATTTTAAATGACTTCTTTCTTTTTTCCTTCTTTAAACAATGTTTTTGTGACCAAAATACCTGAATTCTTAATTGGTTGGTATTTTTCCCACCCACTGATTATGAACATGAGGAAACTTGAATCGGTTCTCTGTTGAGAACTTGGATAGACAATGTATTTTTATGGACATTTTACTTATGTTTGGATGTTCATTGATTTTAAATAAATATTTTGCGCTATAAGTTTGCTCTCCTTTCTATGGTAAATATATGAGGAATGGTATTTTGTGTCAGGAGCAGTCCTTGCAATTACTGAGTTGACAGTATAAAAATCGGCTCCAACGCGGTGTCCGACTTTACCCTGTGGTCAGAAAACCACGAGTTTAAATACCAGTAACGCCACAGGCGCCTGTTAGCATGTGTATGTGAACATACAGGGAGGGCCACAAAAAGTAACCTGCTTCTGGTGATAGGAGGATGAGGAAAAAAAAAATGTATTCACTTAAGTCACAACAGATGCTGAAAGCGGTCCCCGTTCACATCTATGCACCTATACACACGGGGCAACAGACCTCCTCCAAAGAGTGTGGCACCGGGATTGGTGGTGGGCTACTTTTTCATGGCCCACTCTGTATATTGTAAGAGCAGAGACCTGCCAGGATTGGATAGGACTTTATACATTTGCACAATAAACTTTGGTACATATGACAAAATTTGTAAAAATCACTGCTCTGGGATCTGGCGTCACTCCCTTCTGAACTTAGAACGTGAAACAGGTTTTCATTATTATTTTTTTAATAAAGCAACAGACATTCCACGGTCATCTTTCTCTATACTCGTTTTGTCACGTCCCTTTCCCACTTGGACATTTTAATGCAGCAATACAAAGTGTATTGCTCGTATCTGCCGACAGCATAGGCTTCATGGCTCATTTATACTACTGTACTACATTTAGTTCCACGTGGAAACAAGGTGTAAATAAACTGATTCAAAGATGAATGGCTCATTTCAGTTCATCCAGGTAGATGCAGTTGTAATTGGGTCACACATCTGAATTGCTTCATCAGTTCTTCTGATCGACGTCACACAATTTAAGCGAGTCCCCTTTCAAGAGTGGAACAACGTCAAGTTCGAAACACAAAACTAGTCACCTACGGTTGGGAGATCACATCCAAGCACCGCCAAGCTGCCACTGCTGGGCCCTTGAGCAAGGCCCTTAAGCTCAAATGCTCAATTGTATAAATGAGATAATGTAAGTCGCTATGGATAAGGGCATTTGCCAATTGACTGTAATGTAATGTAATCTAATCAGTATTTCAGTAACACTGACCAATTGGAACATTGAACTAGAGTCATATATCAGGACTGAGATCAGCCAGGATCCAAAAAACTTTCATTGACATGGAAGTGCATCCTGGTGGAGTGCTCATGTGTGCACCCGTTTACTAAAGATGCATAAATGCTCATTACTAATCCGCTTCTATTTTAGGAACGTGTTTAGAAAAGATCGTGCGCAAGTCAACTGACAATTGGTTGACTGGCTATTGGCATACTTTTTTCTTTCGACACTGCTATTAAGGAACAAAAATGATTCATCACGTGGCTATACCGTTTAGTTACTCTTCAATTTAGAAATATGCATCATGTGCAATGAAAATAAAATAACTGCAGACTTATCATCACAATCAAACACCCCTGGATGTTTACAGCTGCATGGATCCTGATTGCAGGCACATTTGCATGAAAGTCATCCAAATGTACAAAATTTTCTATCCACTAGCAGACTTGGATAGATTGATTTCTTTCTGAACAGTTGAGGACAATGGCAACAAAATGAATGACATGATGTCCGGGCTAAAACTACATAGACGACCCTTGCTGAAAAATACATCGATTTACATCTGGGACAGCCAGCAGGGACTTCATATCCTCAGAGACACCTCATAAAGATTCTCATCCTACCTGTGAAACCATAAAAGTACAAGTTCATTTCAGCCTCATCTATAACAACAGATGAGTCTTCAGGTCGTGAATGAGACCCGTTTTTGACTTTACGTCAGCGATCATTTCAAGTCCAGGCTTGATGAAGCAGTTCACAAGTTCAATCATCAAGCAGAACTGTTTTCAGCAGGTCCTCCTCATGTAAGCTGATGGTGGCAATAGCACCATCATTAAACTCAAAGGATGTTCCTCCATCCACCACCATGCAGGCATCCCAGCACCTCGAACGGACGCACACCCTTAAAGCAGTAAGAGAGATTAAACAAACATCTTCAAAAGGTGGCTTAAAAAAAAAAATCATCACATCATCTTAAAAAAAAAAAGTTTGCATTAATGTGTTCACTCTAGTATGGTACTGCTTCTAATGTAGTATGGTGGGCACTCTACAGAAACATTATTATTGATGTTTTGAACGTTTGTGTGAAAATATTAGCATTTAAGGAGTCTCCAGTGTCAGCAATTTGTAACATTCAGTGTTCATGGTCATGAGATAGAAGGTTTTACGCATTATTAACTTCAAATGGGGGGGGGTGAGGCTGACCCTGCTCTAAAAGTAACTCTATTCTTCATCATTTTTCCTACAGTGGCACACATCATTTTGTACTATTCCTTACATAGTCTAGAGCACCTTACTGTTCACAAAAAACAGTAGCTGCAGTGCGAGTCTGGTCCCAATGTATATAGAGTGAGTCAGTCATATTTAAGAGGTGCAATACACACAAGCTTGTGCATCTACAGTGAAAGCAAACCTGCAATTATAATCCCTGCCCCCAAAGTCATACATTACAATACAGAAGCCAATACTCACTTGCTTGCAAATCCTCTTTGGCGGCTGTTGGAAAACACTCTGTTAACGATGGGCTCTCGGATGCTAAAGAAAACTCGGTTCTCCTCTGGACTGAAAATGAGAGCCTCATTGTACGCCTCAGTCACTAAACATATTCCAAAACATGACAATGATGAGACTGCTAAAATATCCAGGCCATGAAGAACAACCAAAAATATATCCCACAATTTCTAAGAATAGGACGTTATGCTGCACTCACCACTTCTGATTACTTCCTGGTTTAGCGGAATATCCAAAGCAGATTTCCCTTTGCCTATGAAAAATATGACAACATAGCGACTATAAAGTATGCAGTTTTATTTGCTCAGGGACAGTGAGTTCTCACATGCATTCTTTGGTAAGTGTAACATACAGGACATATTATATATATATATATATATATATATATATATATACCGTACATCTGCTAATAGTGGCCTGTCTCTTATAGA
>JAQMCW010000011.1:8902658-8917757 GCA_030068335.1 Chrysichthys cranchii
TGCCACAAACAGGAAGTTAATATCACCAACCATTCCCATTTTATTAAGGTGTATCCATATAAATGGCCCACCCTGTAGTATTCATAGGTATGTTTTCATTTGTGTATAATTTACCTGTAACTATGAATTTGTTGTATTTTCTTCAACTTAGAATGAGCCCTTTATATCTCCATAGGGAGCGGGTCCTGTTTCACAGAGTCACCATGTTGATCAGCTACAGTGGCCCAGAATGGACAAACTTCTAGACAGCACCATCCATGTTTCATCTTTTCACCAATGGCAGTGTGAATCCTGTAGGAAGCAAAAAAAGGATCATAAAGCAGAAGAAGAAGAAAGGAAACAAGAAACAAGAAAGACGAGGAATCAGTGGTTGCTGGTGCTGGCTAACAAGTTTGAAAACCCAGAATATGAAAAATAGAGGATCGTCCTTATTATTTAGAAGGAAAAAAGCAAGGGAGTGTGAATGTAAATAGCTGGATATACTTTACAGGCACCTGATGGCTACCATATGTTCTAATACATGCTTGGAAAAGGAGTGGTAAGGAAGGGGCATCCATTCATATAGATATATTTACTCTGCTGATTGTCCATTGCAGGAGAAGCTGGAGCCAATCCCACCTGACATCAGGTGAGGTGAGATACACCCTGGACAGGTCAGCAATTTATTTCAGGGCTAACACAGAGGAAAAACAGCCATTCATGCCTGCATTCACACCTGTGGGCAATTCAGTGTGGCCAGTGGAAAAATCTGCATGTCTTTGGGCTGTAGGAGGAAACCAGAGCACCAGGAGGAAACCCAGACAAGCACGGGAAGAACATACAAACTCCACACTGAAAGACCCCTGTTGGCCGACAGGTTTAAACCCAGAATGAAAAATCTGTTTATTATTAGTGGATTGTCTGTCATAAGTCCCTCTCTAAAATGTGTTACTATAGAAACTATGACATATTAGAATGTTAGACATATGTTAGACATGTTACAGTCGGAACTGCTGTCTGAGCCATGCTGTTATACCGAAATAATGCAAATCTTCTGATCAATCTGATTAGAAAGTTCATCCATGTAGGTGTATAATTCTTTATAATTCAGCCAAAATAACACATAAGCATGTTTTCATGGCTACAATTTTAGGTAAGGCACAATCCACTCTATAATAATAATAATAGTAATAGTAATAGTAATAGTAATAATAATAATAATAATAATAATAATAATAATAATAATAATAATAATAACTGCATTTTTTTTTAGAGCACACACCTTATAAGCCTCGTTTCATAAATGTATACTGGAACCAGCCTGAGCATCAAGTTTCCTTCTTCTCCTTTCCTCAAATTTCCTTATCATTTTAATAAAAGAACCTGCTGTATGAATACCGTCACTTCATGGTTCTTTAAGTAGGCCCTGAAAGAGGAGAAAGCACTGCCTGTTTCAAAAAAAAAGAAAAAAAAAAGTCATGGCTATTTTCTGCACTTGCAGGTTTCTCTTTGACAACCACCAGCATCGAGACCAGGAGCAAAATTATCAACATCAAAATCCCAAAGCAGGGCTACAATGAGCCCCATCCAAGCTGAATGCACATGTAGGGCTTGGGAGAGCTGGGAAGAGGGGGCTCTTCACTCTCCATTCTCTTCTGCCTGTGTCATGTTTTTGTGGCCTTGAAGTCTCTATAGAGTGGGCCTCTCTCCCTCTCGCACTCCTTCCCTTTTTTTCTCTTTTTTTTTTTTTTTTTGTTTATGGATCATTGGTTGTTTACTATAAAGCAAGCAGCAGCCTGGAGAGATGTGGGATATGTTTTATCTCTTGTCAGAGCCGTGCTTCAATTAAATTAATGGATCTATTCAACTCCCTCTTTCCTCCTTTCAGGCACAGCCAGAGAATACATTAAAAGATCTTATGCCTCAAGATGGTGCATCATGGTATTAGCCAGGTCAGTCATTTTTCCTCCAAGCATGTGTATATATGATCCCTATATATAAAGCCCATGTATATATATATACATTTTTCATGAGTGTTTCATTAATACAAGGTTTATTATTTTTAATAAAAAGTGTTTTTTTTTTACCTTATTTTAGCCCTTTAATTTTGTGAGATCATAGTTATTTAAATAGATTGCAGTGTTTTGTAATGCAAATTTATAATGCATTTATGCATAAAAATAAAATCATTTAAAATACAAGTTTAAAATTCAATCCATGAGAAACAACCAGCTCGTGAAGCATTTTTGAATAGATAGCATCTAAAATGAGTGTTCCAGTTATATATACTGGATATATATATATATATATATACATACACACATACACACACACACACACACACACACACACACACACACACACACACACACACACACACACTTTGCCCCTCTCCTTTTTCTCCCCTATCATTTCTCATTTTTAATTTCTTGGCTTTTTAAAAGTATTTAAACTACACAAAACTACTAAAAATTGTTCCAAGCAGTTTCAAGACCCCCACAGATACCGCAAACTGCGGATAGTAGCGAACACCTTATATAATTGCACTATGTGCCTTTTAAGGCCATATAAACAACAAGTGTTGTCAATTTTTAATCATTTACTGGGGCACGACTGTACCATATTGCATCATCAAATATACAATTTTGTACAGACTTAAAACAATCTGGGACAAATCTGATACTCTTTTTGCTTTTCTCAGTTAGGACTTATTGTCCTGCTTAGCACAGAAGCTGCTTACCTTTTTATGCACTGATATTATGACCTGGGCCCACTTCTCCACGGTTTTGGAGGCGGTGATCTCTCGGTCTGGGATGTACGAGGTGATGAGGCTCAGCAATCGTTCCTGAAGAATCTCCAAGCCATAGTCTATGTAGTACTGCTGAGATGCTAGCTCAGCCAAATCCTCCTCCTGCGACCATCACAAAATGTACATGTAGATACAGAGACGCAATGTTTAATCTGCTGTAAGATACTGCAACTACAGCTCATACCCGATCACAGCGGTACTCGCCAAACTTGACTCCACGGATGATCTGCTGGTAGATCAGGTTGGTGGCCACGCTGTCCTCAGCAGGGTTGTGCCATGGTGTGAAGATCTCCTTCCTGAAGAACAGCCTCCAGGGGGCATTGCGCTCCTGAGCCCCTTGCTCTTTAGCGTATTGCTCACACTGTGACACTGCGTCCATCACGTGGTCCTTTCCACTGCCAAGAGATGACACCTGAAAAAAACAGTACACAAAATGTACACTGTATGGCCAAACGTTTCTGGACACCTGACCATCACACCCATATGTGCTTCCTAAACATCCTATTCCAGATTAATGCCCTTTTTGCTTTTATAATAACTGTCCTACAACCTCTTTCCATTAGCATGGCAGTGGGGATTTGCCCATTTCCCCAGAAGAACATTAATGAGGTCATGTCCTGATGTTGGGTGAGAAGGCCTGGGGTGCAGTTCACCCTAAAGGTGTTCTGTGGGGTTGAGTTCAGGGTTCTGTGCAGGACTAAGTTATGCTCTTCAACCTTGGCAAACCGTGTCTTCATGGAGCTTGCTTTGTGCACAGGGGCACGCTCATTCTGGACAAGGTTTGGGGCGTTGTCTGTTCCAGTGAAGGGAAAGCTTAATGCTACATGCTACAGCATACAACGCCATTCTAGACAATTGTGTGCTTCCAGCTTTGCGGCTACAGTTTGGGAAAGAACCACATAGGGTTATGATGATCCAGTGTCCACAAACCTTTAGCCGTATAGTGTATGAGAAACCATGAAAATGAGAAAATCTTGTGTGTGCATGCAGTAACTAATAGATTTGGTTGTATAAGACAATGTCAATTATAGCAAAAAAGGGAACTCTTTTGTATATCAATACCTACTCACAGAGTCTGACACTTTTGTGCAAATGTGAAGAGGAGTTGCTGAAAATGTTAATACTTTCTTGGGAAATAAACACACACCAGATGTTAATTTAACTGTTAACACCAGCGATTATTTGTAACTGTTTAAATTACAGTTGCGGTCAAAAAAACACATACACTCATATGAATTGTGGACATGAAGGTAACGAAACACTGAGATTTAATAAGTTATTTAATAAAATTATACGATATCTAAAAATGTACTGATAAAAAAAAAAAAAAAAAAAGAATTTGGTGCACAAGTTGGAAATATTTTTGAAATATTGCTATTCCCAACATTGTCATGACATCTACGTCCATGATGAATGAATGCATGTATGTATGTTTGATTGCAACTGTACATACGTAGTTCTCATGTAGCATTTTAACCCTCTAAAAGGTTCAAATCTCTGCAGTGCTTGGACCCTCTATAGTACTTTAAGTCTCTGAAGTATTTAAGTATCTGTAGTACTTCAGGTCACACTAGTACTTAAAGTCTTGGTAGTATTTTAAGTCCTCATTATCTTAAGACCCTGTGGTATTTTAAGTCTCTGGAGCATTTTAAGTCGATGAAGTGTTAAGTCTTAGGGTTTAAGCAATTTGTGTATTTGTAATATTTTAAATCTCTATTCATTTTACTCTCAGCACTCTTCAGAGATCTAAAAAGTAAGAGATCATATATGAAGCACAGTCGATCCTCGCATTAACGGACTAATCGGGGGGAGAGGTTGTCCGATGACTTGAATAGTCCGATGATGTGAAGTGTTGGGGGGGTTAAAATAATGGAAATCCAAGGAAAAACACCACTAAGGTCCATGAAAGTTCTCCCCAAGTACTGTATACATGACAAGCAGCACAACGACCAACATAAATAGGTAAGTACGTTGAGAAAACATTGAGGTGAAAAACACCAAATAATCGCTGAAAAAACAGTACCGCTTCACAACGACCACAACTCAACTGATGCTTGTAAGCAACTAGTAACACACACGCCACCGCCACCTAGCGGACAATTGCTGAACTACAGGACTCAGTTTGCGACACCCGGGATTTTTAAACTTTCGTACCGGACATTCTCGCTCATGGGTTATGTATTCAACCCAGCAGATTTTGTCCGTTGTATCCGATATCCATTAATGCAGTGTCTGTAGATGAGAGGATCAACTGTACTGTTTAGTCTCTGAAGCACTTTAGGTCTCTGTAGTATTTTTAGGCTCTTAAGTGCTTTAAATCCTCTCCAATATTTTAGTCTCTGTAGTATTTTAAATCTCTGTGACACTTTAAGTCTCTATAGTATGTGATGTCCATGTTATGATCCATTGCACTGAAATTTGCTGTTGTAAAACTGAATGCATTAAAGTCCGTCATGTTGTACATAGACACTAACAATAAGTAGAAATAATAGCATTGTTATTATTAAAGCCCACATAGACGCTCTGATGAACATGCCTTATCGAACAGAGCGATGTACAGAGAGAAGCCAAAACGGTCCTGCAGGCCGATCTTGTCTGCCAGGGCATTACAGAGCTCTGCAGCAGTAGTGGCCGAGTCTGTCAGCAGGGTCTTCGTGGTGCCATCCATGAAGGTCACTGGCAACATGATGGGCTTTTTCGATTTGGTGGCCTGAAGGAGGAGAAAAAAGATCCAATTAAATCCTAATTCCAGTGACTTCTTTTTAGGTAATAGCAGTGTTAGCTCAATGGCTATAATTCTACATGGCGTTCATATTTGATGACCACCAGAGAGCCACCATTGCACCTTTGAGCAAGACTCGTAACCTTCAACTGCTCAGCTAGATGCATGGATTGAATTCTGCCTCATCAGTGTCGGCCAAATGAAGAAAAATGTGTGAGCGTAATGGCTGCGGGGGAAACCAGCACCTGCAGCTCAAGCCATGAGGGAGGCTGGGTCCGCGTCTTGTTCACAGTAGTGCGCTTCAGTCTTTCTTCACAGTATGGGGCGTAGCCAGGCGGTCCGGAAATAATGAATGCCCGCAGATACTGGGAATGGGAGGGAAGAACAAGATTACATTTGCGACTCAAAAAGAGCTCTCATTTCACACTTCTAGATAAATCGATCTAAAAAAAAGGAAGGTGTAATTTTTTTTTTACTTTGACAAATTTCTCAGATGGTGCGAAGCATCCCACGCAGAGAGAGAGCAGGATCCAGCCACGAGCATGGCTGTTTTTGGATGGGTTCTGGGTCAGCTGCTTACAGATCTGACAGTAGATCTCATCTCTGTTAAACAATGGAATAATGCAATGTGTCACTTATAGCAATGGATTTGTTCAAATTGATTGATTTTTGTGTATTTGTAAAGCACTCTAAATAATTGCCACAAAGCAATTCAAATGTAAATTTAGTTCCTTATTCAGCATGCCAGAAGGGCAGTACCAAGGGAAAACTTCCTGAGATGACTTGAGAGAATGTTCAATGGGACGATAATATCAATATGAATCCTAGGGTGAGTACAGGACAGTCTTTATGATGGCAGCAGCAGCAGTTTATCAGGAAGTGTGAATCTACAGTATCCATTTAAGATTATCCCTTAAAGCAAAAAAGGTTGAGACATTTTTGGGGAATTGCATATCCTTATCCGTGTGAGAATATCACATGTGAGAGTTTGCCAGAAGGATTAACCTGCCATCACTAACCTCAGGGCAGGGCGTAAAATCCCATTCCCAATGATGAAGTGAAGCTTCTCCAGGTTGGAAGTGGGACGATCCTCCAACATCCACTGTAGACTGCAATCACCGTCAGTCAGGTGTTTGGTCACCTAATCAAGAACATAAATACTGCACGAGTGTAATCTGATCTTTTTTTAGCTAGTTACCTCTCTAGGAAATATTACAGGAACAGTACAGCTAATAGTTTCCACCGCCAGTTTCCATCAGTCAAGACCAGTCTGGTATCTGAAGGTTTTTCAGTTTTGTGCTGGAGTTACAAGAATAATGTAGCTCACAAGTAATGAAAGGTTATTAAGAATATATTACATGAGCAATACTGCGGCTATTCTGAATATCAAGTATATACTGAAGTGGCATTTCAGATGCAGTGTGAACAAATGTGCTGTTTATTTTTGCTCCGCTAACAGAAATAGATCCCAAAGAAGCCACTTTCACTTTATAGACCATCAAGTAGTTGACGAGCTAGCTCATGATAAAACCAGAACTTCCTTTTCATCTTTGAGGTCTTATATTTGAACCCTGTGGCACCCCCGGGATCATATTTGACCCTAACTTTTCTTTCACTTTTATATTCAACCCACTCATTGGTTGATGGACATCCCAGGAGGTCTCTTAAGGACCATTTCATAGCCCCACCTGTTTTTGTGTTCATTGAGTCAGTGTCATCATTTTAGCCAATGGAGATATTTTTCCTTATATAAGGTCTGGGTCTTCCAGGGTTAAGTCAAAAATGATATTGCTGAAAAGTCTTGCTTGCTTGGCTGTTAATTTTGTCACTAACTCTACTGTAGGAACTGTTGAGTTTTCAAGTTGTGCTGCGGTCTTGGTGTTGGTAGATATGGCAGAAGCCATGGAGGTTTGCTTAGCGGTTGATGCTAAGTGTCGCATGTAATTTGAGGTGTACTGTGCCCTTTTTTTTTAGTTCACCAACAAATCTGTGGTAACTGTTGACAAATTTATCTCATTTCCATTTTCACGTGACCTTTTACATTACTGTCATTGTGAAAGATGTAACAAGTGTATATATCATCAAGCAAGATCATTAGCCTCAGTTTGTATTAACTAATCGCCTAGCAGTTGAAGTGTTTTCACATTGTCACTTTACAGATTTGCATACACAAAAAAACAAACCTTTTTTTTTTGACAGAATGCTAACTTCGTGCAATAAGGCTCTGTTCTTGGTAGCTGCCTTGAAGCTCCAGTGCAATAGTTTAGAAGAGAGCTTCAGACCCCTAACCTGTCTTATCTGATCTACTGCCTTCAGAGTACAAAGGAACATTGCGTACATACATCTTTTTTGGCTGAATCATTGCTCGAATCTCATCTTCTCATTATAGCATCAACCTGAAACAGCTGACTGCATTATAAATGGGACAGTGCTCTCACCTCCTCTGTGATTTTTGATTTCCTTCTCAGTGTGAGAGACACTAGCTTATGTCTGATACTGTTCTTCTTCTGACTGTCAATAACAGAAGTCTGAAAGAGAAACAATAATTCATAGTGTGTATTTAATGCATGGCATAAACATTCAAGACAATGTGCCTAGTTATCCTGACATAACATAAACCTACACAGGGCACTATATGGCCCGAAGCATTTCAACACCTGACAATCACACCCACGTGTGGGTCTTCTCTAAAACTGAATGTCAAATCAAATGTCTAGAATATCACAGTATTCGCTAGCTTTAAGATTCTCTTCGCTGGAATGAAGCAGCTCAAAGCTGTTCCAGCACGGCAGTGCCCCTATTCACGGGTCCATGAAGACATGGTTTGCCGAGGTCGATGTGGAAGCACTCGAGTAGCCTGCACAGAGCCCTGATCTCAACCTCACTGAACGCCTTTACATGAATTAAAATCTTGACTGTGCACCAAGTTCCTCTCCTAACACCAGTGCTTGACCTCACTATTGCGCCTGTGGCTGAATGGACAAAACCGGGTGTCCAAATATCTTTGGCCATATAATGTTCTTCGAATAGTATTTTTATATTTATTCTGCCTTCCAGCAAAAATCTTCCTCACTAATGGTGCCTTGGGATTTTGGGGAATCATAAAACTTTATTAAACAACTGATGTCAGCAAGACACAGGGGATTAAACACTTATCATAACACTTTATTAAACAACTAATGTCAGCAAGACACAGGGGATTAAACTGTAGAAGGTGCCAAAAAAAGCTGCTTGCTGTAGCGATAGTTGTTGGGTGTTCTGAATATTAGGTGTTACTCAAAGGGTAAAACACTCGACGATGGGCTTGTATAAGAAAATAACCAACAATAGTGTGAAATTATTAGGTCTAACATGAAGTGGACTTGATGCTACCAGCCGATTTTTATGTTTATTTGAATTAAACAGCATGAACTAAAGCATTATATTCTTCTAATTATTCTTCTACACTGTAAAAAAAAAAGTATTGTAGACTTCTACGGTGATTTACCAACAGCTTGGGTTGCCAGGAATGTACTGTAAAATTTACAGTAAATGAATGTAAAACATATTTATGGTAAAGTACTGTAATATCGTAATGTTATAAATAAATAACACATAGGTCAGCACAGCTCACTTGGCAGGTGCAGGATACAGTTGAGTTGAAGGGGTCTGCATAATCATGCTAGCTCTGGGATTAGAACATCCAACCTTCTGAACTGTATACAACACCTTAAGTATTGAGCCACTTCAATAACACTCCAACAAGCTTGCTCTATTTTCAACTACTTTTAACACTGAAGTAACTCCACTGAGAGACTGTGTTGCATCAATGCAAGGTGCTCAAGCTAGTTGTGGTGGCTCAGTGGTTAACGTATTGTGTTCCAGGTAAACTGGTTTTATGTTCAAACCCCAGCTCGGTCAGGCTGCTTTAATTGGGTCCTTGAATAAGACTCTTCAGCTCTGTTGTAGCTTGCATTGAGAAAATGCAATGTGTCATTTTAATCTATGTGAGATATTACAGTACTTTCCCACAAATATGTTGTACACTTGTTTCTTCACTGGCAACCCATGCTGCCGGTAAATTACCGTCAAAATCTACGGTAATTTTTTACAGCGTACTACTGCAATTCACCAGCAATGATTATCAATTTAAAAAGACATGTACCTTTAATTCATTTAATGTAATGTAGCATTCAGGAAACTGTTGGCTTTTTATCATTTACCTCACAGAGCCTGTAAATAGCCACACTTTTTCTATCTCTTGAAGTTAAGACAAAAAAAAAAAAAAGGATCCTCATATTATGGAGACAATCGCCTGTCCTGAAGTGTTTCCTATGACCGAAGGAACATCTTTTTTACGTCTAATTGTTATTCATCTCTGACACATTTTAACATTCTATATTCTTTCCATTCAGATTTGAGGATACAGCGACCCTGTGATATAAATGGCTTGCACTAATTAAGTGTGCTATTATAATTAGCAGCCCTTTCTTTGTTTTAGACAGAGACAACCCGTACACTTCTTTAGTACTGGCTCACACATCTAAGGATTGTGAATTGGGTGAAATGAAACTTTAACAGAAGTGGATTTCTTTTTCATGATCCCGATCTTTTCTATTCAACTGACTTATCATTTTTTTTCAAGGGAATTCTAATCAAATTTGTTCAGCCAAGGGTTACTACAGATAATGACAACTTAACCTGAAGCCATAAGACGTATTTGTAAGCTAAAATTTGAATAACATTGTGCCAAAATCGACAACCAAATGGAAACTAGAAATGTAGAACTTTTACTTGACTCTAGGTTCAGGGATTGTGTGGGCTTGCAGAAAAACCCCAACGGCTTGAATGTGCACCAAGACAGAAGGATCCACAGGCTTCCAAGCAAAATAAACTAAAATGACTAAAGCTGAAATTTAAAAACAAAATAAATAGTCTAAAAACTGTAAAGCTAACAGAAACTAACATAGCTTCACTTAAACAAAGCAAGACTATACTGTATTTTAAATAAAATATTATTACTTTTTTTAGTATTATTATTAACAACAACAACAACAACAACAATAATAATAATAACGATTATGATAATAATAACAACAACAATAATAATAATAATAATAATGCAAAGCAAACTAGGTCTGATTGCTGCATGTGATCACCTCGTCGGCCCTCTGCAGGGCCTGCTGATCCCTCTTGTAGGTCCTTTTGCCCAGAGTCTCGTAGATCTTGGTCATAACTGGGATCTTCTCACTGCCGTCACTGAGGCTGATTTGATATTTAGGCTCGGGCATGTCTCCCATAAACCTCAGTACAGTCACCCATACAGCCAGCGCAGCCTGCACGGGCACAAACATCACACCATGATTAACCAAGAGTGCAGCATGCGGCATCAAAGTTTAACAATTATGTCACTACTGTAAAAAAAAAGAAGCTATTTCTATGTACATATGTACATTATGTGTATGTTCCATAAGAGTACAGGTAAGGCAAGGTACATTTATTTACGTAGCACATTTCATACACGAGGAAACTTAAAGTGCTTTATAAATAAATCGACGACTATAAAAGCCAATAAAATCAAATAAAATAAGATTTGTGAAAATTTAAAAATAAGATTAATGTTCATTAAAGGTTTTTTAAAAAATCAGAATAAAACTGAAAGCAAAAGGCGCTCAGAAAGAATATACTGTAGTGTTAGAGACAGAAAGCACTGCTGTCCAACAGCATAAGTGTAGGAAGATGGGGAAAAAAAAGTTTTGTTTTTTTTTAAATCTAGATTTTAAAAAATAGCTCCATTTGTGGCCCATCTAATATCTTGTGGGAACTGACTCCAGTTTGAGCAGCATAAAATCTTCATGCAGCTTCACAATGCTTTGTTTGGGGATTTCTCACCAGCTGGTCTCCTTCATCCTCGTGGTACAACAGAGGCTGTTTCAGGGGCCGGCGCACGTACGTGTGGGTGGTGTTTCCCTGGAAGTAGGTAGCAGCAAACTTTACAAACTTGTACTCTGACAGGTCCTCTTGTTCCTCATCAGGACGACGAAGAATCTCAATGCTGTCCTCTTCGGACTCTTTGTGGACGTTCTCCAGATCCTATCACATGCAAACAAATAAAACATTGATGGCAATTATAACTAATCAGACTGTTATTTGGATTAAGTGCAAATACAATTTTATGTTCCAAATATGTACAGTACATACAATACAGTATCTACAGGAAGAAAAGGCACATGGATCAATTCCGTCCCATAGTGTTAAGTCAGCAATACCTACTGAATTACATTCGGCTTTAAATTATTATTATTATATTCTATGTTCAGCCTGTACAATATTCTATTCAGGTCAAAACATGACTTTTATCAGTTTTATTAAATCTGAATAATGCTTGATAAATGATGTTTCCAACATGAAGTGCTTTGTGTCTAAGACCTGTGTAATTACACATAAATGTCTTGAGCAGATATAATTGAAAAATATTAATTCTACTAAATTATTCCCATACGTTTAGGATTATTTTCCTGTAATATTAGGCTTTATTCATGTCCCTAAAAATGCCAGAGGGGGAAACCATTTTGATCACCAATGATATACATACAGAAGGCATATTTGCCAGGCATATTATATTAGAACTTTTTTGAGACCTGTAGCAAGCATCAGATTTGAAATGAGCTCATTTTATACATAAAATTGTAAAAATTTCTCAGTTTAAACATTTGTTATATTATCTATGTTCTGTTGTGAATAAAATATTGGCTCATTTGATTTGAAAGTCTTTTAGTTTTCATTTTATTCAACTTTAAAGAACGTCCCAACTTTTCTGGAATTCGCGCTGTAGTATATACCAGATCGCAATTTATCGCAATAAGGATCGCAATTTATCTGACTGTAAAATGTTATGCTGCTAAAATATTTCAAAGCAGACAACTTAAAAATCCATGTAGACGGATTTTCTTAATTAACTTGAGCTATTTGGTGGACTAAGCATTGAAGCCTTAACCTGAAACAAATAAACTAGTCAGATTCAGCCATCCATTTTCTATAGCTCTTATCCATTCAGGGTCATGGGGAAGCTGAAGCCAATCCCAGCCGACCTCAAACAGGGGTCACGCTGGACACGTTTCCAATCAGATACAGAGCTTAAACAGGGACAAACAACAATTCACACCTGTGACCTTAGACTAATTTAGACTAGTCAGTTGATCTAATCTGCATACAAACTCCACACAGAAAGTCAACCTTCAGGTCCAAACCCAGAAGCTTCTTGCTGTGAGGTGTCAGTGTTAACCCCTGCACCACTGTGCCACCTAGCCAGATATACAGAAACTTTGAACCATGACAAACTTCACCAGTAAGGTTTTTTTGCTTGTTTTATATGTTATATTTTTTTGTTTTTGTTTTTATCTTGTACAAATCTAAAGAGATGAACAGTGGTCAGTAGTGAGCAGGACAGGTGAGTTCATAAATGATCCTCAGTGTGTTTCACCTCAAATCCTGTAGGTGCTTCGACTTCCATGTTCAGGAGCGAGCTGGAGCTGCTCAAAAAGCCGAACATTTTATCCACCATGTCAGAATCGCTGACCGGTTCCTGCTTCTCTCTCTCCATCTGCTCAAGTAGCTCCTTCTTACGCCGGGCTTCCTCGCGCTCAGCCTGCCTCCTCTCCTCCTGCTCGCGGTGCAGCTCAGCCAGACGCTCCTGGTGCTTCCTGTCAGCCTCTGCTCGAGCCCTGCGTGCCGTCATCTGCGTCCTCAGCTGCTCCTCTTCGGCCAGACGCTGCCTTTCGGCTTCCAGCCTGTGCTCCCTCTGCGTTCAGAAATGTACACAAATGCCGAATGCAAGAAAAAAAAAAAAAACAGAAACAAGAGCTTTTAAAACTATGTTTTCTTAACTAAGCAAAGCTCTAAGTAATACTGATATTAAGTTCCATGGTTAAGATGTACCGTATATAAGGACTAAAACATGACAGGATGTGAGAGTAAAATAATCAATGAAGAGGTGGTATGATGTAGCCTCGACCCAAATGGGAGTTACCACCCCAGACAGAATTATTTTCTTGTGACTATTTTATTCATCAAAGAATGACATGTCATACTCTTTATCCATTAAATCCACAAGTTACAAGAAGTTTATTATCTGAGATAGATCGTATTTAACTATAAATTGCTTTTTTTTTTTTTTTTTAAATAATTTCCTGTTCATATTCAGAGAGCTGCAGTGGTGTTGTACCTCTACTCTGAGTCTCCTGCACAGTCTACGTGCAATCATGCCACGGGCGTAGGCCTGGATAATGCGGATGGCATTTAAGCGTCTCCAGTACGTTTGCCTCACCAGGAAGCCTCGACATTGACCCTGGAGCAAAATGATGCGTTTCCTGACCTCTCGGTAAAGCAAGTAGTGTTTCCGGGACCTCCAGAGGGCCTGCAGCCTCAAGAAACCTGCACACATCTGACAGGTAACGAGAAACAGTGTGTATCACTATTAGGGAGTACATTTACAGATGAAAAAGGGGTAGAAATTTTAAGTAGCTGGAGGCAAGCACAGTCTGGTGAGTTCTCTGCTCAGAGACACATGATTGAGCTTAACCCTCCTGTTATGTTGCGGGTCAAATCGACCCATGTTAAAGTTAAAAAATCGAAAAAGAAAAAAGGTAAAAGTATTTTTCCAGTATGAAGCGTCTTCGGCTTGGCTTAATAAGTGTACTAAGCATATAAAATGAAAATGGTTCATTTCAAATATTTGCAACCCCCCCTGCATGTTCATATAACACTGATATTGTTCATAGATGTAGTCAAAGTGAAGGCTAAAGGGGGTCAGAAATGTCAACTACTATTACTATTACTACTACTGGCTGACCTGGAAAACAAGCTTTGCTTTCCACCAGAGATTGCTACAACTAACCTGAGGCCAGACCTAGTGCTATGGTCCCTCACAGCTCGCACAGTGTACATTATAGAACTTACTGGGAGGACGCTGTGGAGGAGGCCTATGAGCGCAAGAGGCTAAGGTACACTGAGCTGGCAGCTGATGCAGAACAACGTGGCTGGAAAGCCAAGGTTTGCCCAGGAGAAGTCGGTTGTTGAGGCTTTGTGGGCAAGTCAACCATCTGTCTGCTTAGGAAGTTTGGAATGAGAGGTCAAGGTCAACGGCAAGCAATCAAGGATCTTTTGAGTGCCACTGAACAGGCAAGTAGGTGGCTCTGGATCAAGAGGGGAGACCACATGTGGGCAGCCAAACAGCTGGGGGAGAAGGAGTGGAAGCCAAGGGGGGCACACCTGGGACCCCAGTTGTCGCCAATGAGCCCTCTGGAGGTGTCATGGGCTTGTCATCGAAACACCAAAGAAGGAGGGTGCCCACCTGATGACCCCAATGAAGCCGAAACCTCCCAATACCCCCCATGGCCAGTCATGGAGTGGAAGCTCTTGGGTGGCATTATAGTCTCCAGCTACATCAGATTCTCAAGGATATGCAAAGACCAAGGAATTGTATCAACTAGTCCTACACAAAACTTGTTCCTTTGCAAGTGTGAGTCATATTTTACCCCAAACACACACACACACACACACACACACACACACACACACACACACACACACACACACACACACACACACA
>JAQMCW010000011.1:8949927-8968349 GCA_030068335.1 Chrysichthys cranchii
GTTAGGGAGCTAATGCTAGCAGCGCGAGCGGTTTGGAGCAGCAGTAAGAGGTGGATGATTAATACACAGTACCATACCGTATTTTACTGCCAAATGAACTCCGTTTACCCACCACCATTCCGTCTGAGAAGGGAATAAGAGCCGGACTTCTTTAAGCACCGATCTCTTTTAAACGCCGGGCTGTCCAAATATTTTTTTGAATAAACGCCCGGGCTACTATTAGAAGATTTACGGTAGGTCACTTGAGCAATTTTTTCTCTCAGGAGCTCTGACAGCGCTGCTGTGCATGTCCACATCACAGGTTTATTTCAATACCCTTACTATACATTAACAGTGGCATTACAGGGGCAGCTCACCCATCCTCGGAGTCAATGCATTGTTTTGTTTTGAAAACACTTCGCCGTTTCCCTCTGTGAGGGAAAACCAACTCAAATTCACTGTTAGTGGTACCCTTTAAGACTCATCTTAAAAGTTTTCTTCATCTATGTGTCACATGTAGAAGACTTCAAACAAAACATTCCTTATCTTTTCTTTACTTCGGAGCTGCCCGTGAAAAGGCCGAGGCCGGATCAGGTCCATTAAATACAGAATAACCTTTATGAAAACAGACCGGACCCGTCGAAAGAATTTAAAACAGATAATTTGGCAGAATATCTTCAATTTCACGTACAATTTAAGATCTCTTGCAGTTTGTTTGTTGCAGAGTGTTTATGGAATCAACTCACTACATGGGGCAGAGGATTCTGGGACTAGTGCGTCGGCTCTGTAAGTCGTTATGCTCTTACTCTTAGTCGTTATGGACTTACATGGTCAAATGAATAATGATTTAACTTTTACTAAAGGAGTCTCCAGTGTCAGTGCTTTTTAACCCTGGAAGACCCAGACCACCTTCTCATAATAGGAAAAAATATCTCCATTGGCTAAAATCAGGATACAGACTCAGTGAGCCCCAAAATGGGTGGGTTTTTAAAAAAATTGTTTAAATTAACCCTTTCCTACTACATATTATAAAATGGTCCTTAGGAGACCTCCTGGGATGTCCACTAATGTCCAGTAACCAATGAGTGGGTTGAATATATGAGAAGGGTGACGTAAAAGTTAGGGTCAAATATGACCCCAGGTGTGCTACAGGGTGAAACACTGGATTGTAACATTCGGCTGTCAGCATCAGAACAGAGTATGTTTCTTGGTAACATAAAGTATAGTTTTGTGTTATTAACTGAGAGAGAGAGAGAGAGAGAGAGAGAGAGAGCGAGAGAGCGAGAGAGAGAGAGAGAGAGAGAGAGAGCAAGGCTGGTAAGTAAACAGTTGTTTATAGGTGTAATATTTAAAAATGTGGGCGTTCCACATTATATAACTACAAATGGATAAAAATGTTGACGTGTCACTCTTTAGTAAATCAAAATTATTATCGTCGACAAGGTACAAGAGGAATAATGCATGCTGTCATAGGAAAATGATTACCATTGTAGTGATGACAGTGACTCATTACACTGCGCTACTCTGTCACAGAGCCGACTCTGTGCTGTTTTATTCCTTATATACGTGACGGACAGGGACATTTTAAAATGACTCACATCATACAGACATCTGCATGTATTCTTAACTTTAAAGTTTACCATATAAAACCCATAATGGCTTGATCGAAACCCAGACCCACACACACACAGTTCTTCAACCAATTATCATCTGATTGTTGATTATTTCCCTAAAACAGCACTTCCTGAAGTGTTTTTGGCACAGCAATTTACCAATGATTGCATTTTTTTTTTATTAATGAGTCACACAGGGTATTTCTTATCCATTTAGACTTACATTTAATATTGTGGGACATCTGCTTACATTATAGCAGCTGTAAACCTTCATCCCCTCACCAGTTTCTCCATTTTCTCTCCTTTGAAGTTAATAATACGAAAAAAAAAAATCTACAGAGTTTGAGTCCCATCTCACTTTGGGCAAGAGGCAGGGTACATCCTGGGCATGTCACTAATCTATTACAGGGCTAAAACAGACATGAACAGCCATTCACACTCATATGCACACATACGGGCTATTTAGAGTAACCAGTTGACCTAATCTGCAGGTCCTTGGGCTGCAGGAGGAAACCAATGTTCGAACCCAGAGCCTTCTTGGTGTATGGCAACAGTGCTAACACACACAAGTCCCTTTGTAAATTGGTATAGAAATAATAATGCATCAGCATTAGCATTATTATACACCCGTGATTTGTAGCTTCTGTTATGGAAAATGAATCAGCCCCTTCTGACCTTCTGACCAATCAGATTCAAGAATTCAACAGCACGGTGTGGTGTAAGATCTTGAGAGAGGCCAACACTTTTTTTTTGTTTTTACCTCCCTCTAATTTGATTTTTTATAGGATACGTGATGAAAAAGGACACTAGCGTGCTTTATCAGTGTACTAACAGCCTAAAATTATACCCGTCCCATATTAATACTTGAAAATTGTATTGGTTTCCTAACTTTCTGCTTTCTACTGTATTTTCCATGATGTGGAAACTCTGACCATCATCTGCAGGTGTGATCGAAGAAATCAAAAGGAATAAAGGAATACATTAAACCCTTCCTTTAAGGCTGGTAAAGGGCCTGTGATTGAGGCCTGGTGTTGAGAATAGAAAGTAGCAGTAAGAGGCTTTGAGTAAAGCCTCAGTCGAGCATGTGGTGCTCTAGGCAGCTTAAACCCTGCTGAGGAAAGTTTACTTACCTTTCAATTTCACAGATTCTCTTCTCGTCTCGTCTCGTCTCTTCTCCTGTCTTCTCTTCTCTTCACTCCATATCTTTCTGGAAAACACTTGAAGTAAGTCCACAGGTGCATGCACAGCAGGAACACAGACTCAGGAGCAAATTTCAGTAGCTACTCACTCGTCCATCAAACTTCTGTTCTGTCCTATATCGTATACACATCTAATCCACACAGGATTCCTAAGTCTTTTTCTTCTCGTTCTCTGCGTTTACACGTCGGGCAGAACACGCTACCTTTTGCTGAGAGATGCTGGATCCAGCAGCAGCAGCAGCGAAACACTGAGCATGTCACTCAGCCCCACTCATGATCCTGATTAAAGGAGGGAGGGCTTAAAGCGCACGTGGAGCCGCGAGATTGAACAGCTGATACAAAGGTCTACTGGTCAGCACACCACACTGCTGTGGTCACGTCTCTCTCCCGTCACTTCCTGTCGCTCTCTTTCTCTCTTGCGCTTAGATTGTGTATGGGAAAAGGTCAGTGTTTTTCCATCTAAAAATGGGAGCTGGGTGTGACTGATATGATCAGTGAATAGTTTGTTTAGGGAAATGACGAGTCCAGAACAATGTCACACACGATATGGCATCACACAATTAGAAAGTGAAATGAATAATTACAAACTGTTGAAAAGGCTATTGTTAAATACTCAATTCCGATTGGCCTGAAGGCTGAAACCTTTTTGGTCTTATATACTGTAGTATCGACTTACAGAGGGATTTGTATGACGGGTGCTCAGTAATACTAAAGCAGATTTAAAAATATAGGGGTAATAGGGGATGGGGTGATAGTTTTTAGTTTTAGTTAACATTTGTGGAAGGAGTCTCCAGTGTCAGTGCTTTGTCAATACGGTTTCCAGCATAGGAACGGAAAAGTTTCGCAGTATTGTGACAAGCTACATTTTGGTGTTGTATTGAGTTCAAGAGGGAAAAAAGGGACGCTGGGAATCACTAGGTAATGGAAGCGTTTTCTCAAAATACAAGCGAATTAAAGAAAAAAAAGGTAACTAAACAGCACTGAGTGATGTTACGTGATTAAAGCTGGGGTTTCTCCTCTCGTGCTACTCATTCCAGTTAAACGTGATGATGAATCTCCAAGTGCTAGCACGGTGATTTTGATTGCATCCAGCACATAACTTGTGACCTAAATGTGAAAAAAAGTGATTCCGTTTTAATTCTGCAGAAAATTGCTTTGAGGAAAAGAAAATCATCTCATGCAAGTGTATACATTTTTGCAATATTTGAGTTGGGGTTTTTTTTTATTCACACTTTTCCATCACTCATTTTTTGTAGTTTGCAATTTCGAATATAGCTGCTATAACATAAATGGTAGCGGGAACGTCAACGCCAAAACATCCCACACCATTAAAGGTAACTATGAATGCAGAAAAGTTATTCATATTAAATTTCTCCATTTTTTAAGAAATGAAGTTGTTCAGTGTGGGAAAATTGCTCTGGTACAAACAAGAGGATTAAAACTTTATTCCATTGCAGTCATTTGGCAGACACCCTTATCCAGAGCAACTTACGTCTATCTCATTTATACAACTGAGCAGTTGAGGGTTAAGGGCTGTGCTTAAGCACCTTGCAGAGGTAGCTGGGCGGTGCTTGGATTTGAACGCACAACCCTCCGATCAGTAAGCCAAGGTCTTAACCACTGGGCTATCACACCACTGAAAAAGAACAGCGGTCATGGTGGAACAAGTAACTCTGCTTTTCACCTGGCTGCCTCACATCACCCTATTGTTGATAGATGCTAAGAGACAAGTTTTTTCCAGGCACTGAACTATACATATAGAAATACATATTGAAACTATGCACTTGTCATTCTGTACTGGTAAGTTATTCACAGCAAAGGGTTTAAGGAGGCTGAAGAGGGGGAAATGAAGTCATGCTTGTCTATGTTCTGTTGTGAATAAAATATTGGCTCATGTAATTTGAAAGCCTTTTAGTTTTCATTTGATTCAACTTTAAAGGACGTCCCAACTTTTCTGGAATTCGGGTTGTATGAGGACACCACCTGGTGCTTCACACTTGTTAATATATGATTATTTTTCATCTCAGATTCCAGTATATTAGTTGTTTATAGCAACTAGCCATGCCGGAAACACCAGAAACAAAGAGTTGTGTGATTTTTAAAGAGGGCGTATTGTGGGTCAGTCTGAGGGTGGACTTAGCCAGCGTATGATTGTACAAAACCTTGGGATTCCTCTCACTTCAGTCAAGAGTGATTGTACAATTCAAAAGCAAAGGAAAGGAATCAACAGCATCCCGCTCAGGTCGACCTGGGCCCCCTGACAGGGGTCTTCAGACTGTCAAGAGGATTGTTGAAGAAAATCCCAGTTGTAAGGCCGCTGATGTTGCAGAGAGACTCCAAGTGAGTTGGAGTACTTCAGTGAGGGATCTCTGTCAACTTAGTTACAATGGCAGAGCGGCTAGAAGGGCGTTTCTCAAAATAAATTTTTTCAAAAATGATGGCGTCTATTTATTCCTGACCTGATGATTTCTTTTTGAGGTGATTACTCAAATTTCTCTTCATCCCAAGACCTTCATTAGTCTCATAGCTTTCATGTGAGCTAAGGAAGATATCGTTTCAGTTTTCTTTAAGGGATCCTTACAAAACATTGTACATTAACAGTGAAAGTAAATAAACGACCAAGCATGAGATTTTTAATGTTTTTAATATTTCAAAGTCATGCCACAAGTTGACATAAAATACAAAATAGAGAAAATAAATACTTCGAGAGTAAATATAAAAGAACCACAGTGTAACCCAGGAAACAAATAAAGAAATAAAACACACACTGAAACACATGTAAGGTACAGCTTTCTCAACGCATATCATCGGTAAAGGTAGACTATTGTTTTGTTCAACACAAAGATTCGATGGACAGATATAAAAGATTAAAACAAAGGCGTATAAAATGTCACTAAAAGAGACTGGTTATAAAGTTCTCAGCGGTTGCTACCATACATATACTGTAGAATGTCATCATGCAAGTTTATATCAGCGCCGCTTTCAAGGTCAACATCGGCAGAAAAATACAAGTGTATCACAAGCTCATTCTCCGGATGTCCGATTTGTTATAAATAAAACAAATGATAATAAAGACAGAAGAAGAAGAACAAGAAGGTCACACTCTCTACAAGCATTCTCTGAATCTTAAGGCGATGCCGAAGCTTAGAGAATTCAGACATGGCACATTTCTCCATTCGTGATGGTTTTTGTCCAGGCGGAGCTTCCAGTTAGTCACAGTACATGCAGCGATGCAGGCCAGCAAACTAGTGCATCCGACACAGAAAGAGAGACAGAGAGCAGATAAAGTAGTGCCGTTTCATCAGAGTAGTATGGTAGCATCTTTCTGTCACTGGAAAAAGGTTTTTCTGTGGTCTGTAAGTCAGAATTTCCGACAATAACTCGAAATATTGATATAGTAACTCAAAATTACAAGTCAGTAAATTGAAATTTTGAGATAATACCTCAAAATTTTAATATACCTAGACTTAGCTCTGCCAATCAGGAAGCACCGTGAAGGTACATCATTTCCTTGTTATTCAGAAGCATAAGGAGCCTGTGCATGCGCACTCAAAAATGGGAAAAAGTCTATTCTTGTGTAAAATCCTTTCGAGGGCATGTTTGCTGATAATAATGCCATGCGATTCAGCCAGTAAAACAAGGATTTCATCATTTGTAAAAACACACTGAAAGTAATTGTCAGTTTGGTCATTCATGACCAGTAGCTGTAGCACTGGTAGCTTTGCCTTAGCATTGGCATCTGATGACTTCTGCCTTCTGCTTCCATGTAACCGGGGAACGTACCTTCACAGAGATTCCTGTTTGGCAGCGCCAAGTCGAAATTTAGAGTTAGGTATCTCAAAATTTCAAGCTATTATCTTGAAATTTTCACTTACTAACTGGAAATTTCAAGATAATAACTTTTAAATTTCGAGTTAAGTAAGTCGAAATTTCAACTTACAGATGGCAATAGAAGCAAGGTTCCACAGCAGAGTAGGGATATTACGGATGTTACAGTTTGAAATTTTCACGCTAGCATGACCCGGTCTAAAAAGAAATCGCTTTCATCGTCCCACACCTATGTATTAACTGAGTGCTTAAAAAACCGCACGAGCCTGTGGTGAAAAGTAAAGGACAATTAAATCTGATTTCGATTCCTCTGTAAAAATCCTTGTATTCGTTATATATCTAAAAAGCAAAACGAAACAGCAAGATAGAATCGTAAAACTGTTCTTAGAAAGACGTTATTTCCTCTTAGAAAGACTTTTTTCATAAAATCTGTTTCGTTGTCAATATTTATCACTTTGTTGTTGTTGTTATAAGCTGAAAAGAGAGTCACTGTAAGGAAAGGCAAAAAGGGAAAAATCTATAAACAGACTATATATATACATATATATATATTCTGATTAGCGCAGCAGTGTGCAGCACTGCTCATCCACGATGCATGTGATAGCAATTGCGTGTGCTAAAGTTAGGAACATGCTAGGACTGGCAGTAGAGGTAGCAATGTAGCGTGTTTACAGCAGTAGCGGATTACGCAGCCAGAGGCTTCCACTAAACGGAGCGCATGACAAAAAGGAGGTTTCTGTAGTCTAGAGGGACGGGGTTGTCAATTTTTTTGGGAGTCACAACCAAACACAAAAGATATGTGAGGGCCACTGGAGTGAGGAACGACTGAGTCGAAGGTAAAAGCATTTTCATTAGCATTAGCATTAGCATTTTGAATACGTCACTAACCGTGAAACCGTAACAACCCTAATCAGAAGCGAACGTAAACACCGGGAATGGCATTTCGCCTTAGTAGAAATCTAGTGAGCACTTCAAAGTTTTTTTTTTTTTTTTTTTTTTTTTAATTTCAAACTTACAAACTCTTGAAAAGTTTCAACACACACATCGATGCAAATTAATATCGGCATGAAATCGCACTGTAATATTACAAACATCCATGAAACTGGATGTCCGGCAGGCCGTTTAGCGAAACACGTCAGTTACTGCCACGTACATACACTCATGCCTGGCTGCCACCGAGCAATCAGCACACACATGCTCATGTCACTGTTCACCGGTGAAAAGCACATGCAGCGTGAGCTCAGACCCGCGTGTGCAAGCAGCAGCAGCAACGTCCATGTCATCACAGCACAAAGACCACGTCATGGCGTGGGTCTCACATGAATGTGGAATGCTGCAGAACAGTCGGCGTGCACTTGCGGTTGTAAACCTGCCTCCGGAATACGGACATGCACAGAGTTTCATTCAGCATCATGTTAATAAATGTGCATTCCTAAACATGTTTGGCAAGACTGAGACATTGTGCTAAAAAAAAGAAAGAAAGAAAGAAAGAAAGAAAGAAAGAAAGAAAGAAAACTTCACTGAGTATGTTAGCCTTACAGACTTAACGTTGGCAAAAAGAAGTACTGAGGGTACAGCGAAAGACATCAAACAAACAAACAAACAAATAAATAAGCAAATAAATAAATAAATACAAATAAAATGACATTCAACTCATTGTGGAGTGGCACATTAATCGCACTTACACGAAACAAATTCAACCCTGAAATGTGACAGAGAAAGAAATCCTGCCGAATAAACACAGCTGGAGCATGAAGTCATGGATGCAGGATGTGTGATTATCGCATTCTCCGGACTATAAGACACGCTACTTCTCCCGCTACATAACCTCCACTTACATAACCGTATAAATGAATCCTCTCAGTACCAAATTATTTCTCTTCAAACATTAACATCAGTATTTAAATCTGCACAGTTGTAACTTGACTATTTATTTATTGGAACCTGAAAGATCTTTATTATTATTATTATTATTATTATTATTATTATTATTATTATTATTATTATTATTATTATTATTATTTCAGAACATTTTCACCCACATAACACTTACTTTTTTAATGTCAAATTCAAGATGACGTTACTTACAGGTCAACTACTATTCTTCTTGAGTTCTTAAAGTGTGCATTATTGACCTATAAAGTCAAGCGATCGGTCAAAGTGGCTAATAACTATGTCAATAATAAATCTAATGCACTTAATCATGGAAGGTTAGGATTTCCACAACTCTCAGACTCAACTAGGAGAACCACGACTATAGCAAAAAAAGCGACTTAAATTTTTGCACTGGCCAAAGTACAATATACCCTGTGTTACAGTTTTTACTGTCTAGTTGACACTGATGGCTAAAAATAAATAAATAAAGCATAAAAAAAAAACCATCCAAATAAAAATGCATGGTTTTGGGGTTTTTTTGGGTCCATGGGTTGAGAATAGGACTCATGCTTTGTAATGTTTTGCACCCATAAAAGCTTAAGACTTAAGGGTTTTCGTGGGGTTTTAAGTGAATACAGTAGACTTCTAGCTTAAAATGTCAGTATGTGTGAGCATAATTATTAAAATGGCTCTTTAAACATTTTCTGGCAATAAAAACTAAATTTTTTGATATTTCTACTGTCTTTCTAGACTCACCTTGTGTTAAACATCAAGGGATGTAATGTGAGGCAAAAAATGGTATGAATGCATGAAGTAGAATCAGAATTAAGAAGTACATTCGAATGATGTTGCCTGAAACTGTCATGATCACCGGAACACTGGCGCACGAATAATGTCAGCCACCCTCAAGTTTCAAGAGTGTAACACACTTCATTAATTTGCGCGTTACATTCTACTGTGATGTTTTCTGTGGTGCACGCTTAGCCCGTTACAGCGAGTCAACATGAAGCCAGCTTTGTTCTGCTACATGCGTCTGCACACCTCATATAGTATCTTGTCAGAAGTGTAAAATTTTTCAGAACCATTACTATTTCAGGCCAAACATCTGTATGCAATTGTGCAGGAAAAAAGTTACTTGGAAAAAATCCATTTCACCCAACTTTTCCATGTCCGGGCAAGTCTTCCCTGTGTAATCATACAAAAATATTGCTAAATTGGCCAGGGCTTATTGTTAAGCCCTGTGTCACACCATGGACCCATTTTTTGTAATAATAATAATAATAATAATAATAATAATAATAATAATAATAATAATAATTATTATTATTATTATTATTTTACCTGTATGTGGTTATGATTAAATCACCAGCTGAAATGATGTACTGTTACTAATAACTTGTACATGTATATAAAGTAAAATATAACATAGTTGAATACTTATACTGTGTTGTATAATAGCAAACTGGTTTATTCGTTGTCCTATATGTCCATATCTATCTTTATGACCAATACTGTAGATCTAATAATACAAGACCATTTTAAGTCTGCAATAAAAACTGTTCTGGAAAACTACGCTGTTTTAATACTGCTTCAGAAAAAGAAAAAAGAAAAACTTCTGACATGATGTTACTTTGTAAATATTTCTAAGTAAAAGTAGTCCTGATTTTTGTGTTTAATTCAGGGTTAAGGAGGGGTTGAGCTTTGGAATTAATCGAATCTGGTCATTTGTTACACAAACCTGGCAACCCTGATGCTAGCGCTGCGACATGCTGAACCACATAACCCTTGTCATTAGGACATACTGCAATAAACAGTGTGCTAAGGAATGACTGTACACATCAGATCTGTGTAGGACCGTGCTGCACTTAGCTTGGTACCAACATAACGTTAAAAATACAGCAGGAGTACAAATGGAAATGAGTGTTATCCCAACAGAAATGAGCTGGCAGGCTTATCAAATAAATTGCATTAAACGTTGCTCTATAATGAATTCTTGGCAAGAAAAGACCCATAAACAGTGATTTTTCCTGAATTCAGAGAGGGATTAAGATCAACACTGTAGCAGAGGCTTTAGTTTAGGGAACAATACAGCAGTAAACTACAGCATTGCTAATAAGACAAAGACGAAAGCAGAACAAAGTCACGGTGTGTCTTGTACTCCGAAGCGATTTATGGAAAATATAGTGGTTTATGTTATCTTTTCAAATTCTCCGTCAGTAAGAATATCAGTAAGACCTGCCACAATCCCTTTTCTTCTCCTTTGCTACGCACCAACAAATACTGAATGAATAAAGTCACATTATCTCTGGTTGTCTGCTTTCACTATTATGCCTGAGGACTAATCTGCTTGGCATGAACATCTCTCTTACTCCTCATATCCAACACTTATCTGTATGGCACTTCTAGTGAGCTAACTGTCCCGACCCCCATCTCCCAGCACATGGGCCTTCAGACTAAGGGCTGTATTCAGAGTTGGCTATTTAAGTCCAAAATTAATGTCAGTATTTTTTGCATTTTATTTAATGCATCTTCAGTTTAGGGTTACGCGAGTACTTAGGTCATATTTCCTCAGCTTCCTATTCAGATTCTTAAACTGACCTGCTTGGATTTCCTTCTTCCAAGCATGTTAGATTAATTGGCTTGAGTTTTCTCTGAACCGGACGACCCAAGATGGGATTTTTAATAGCGTTTACGCCTGTAAATAACAGCTTCCCTGCTAATTTGCTTTCATTTCACAATATGGCTTTCACCCTTGTTATGCAACAGTTTATAAAATAGCACTTGATCCAGCACATATTCTTATATACTCTTATAAAAAAAAAAAAAACTTATTATAGTCACAAGATACTAAATCGAGGTCATGTGATATAATCTGTAGGTATATCTCAGATCCGAATCCCGATGTGCGAACTCCTCATTATGCATGCTTAACGTAACGCTGAATACAAGCCCTAAGGCAGAAGATCACTGTGTCTTGAAGTCTTCCTATCCCTACATACTATAGGCCACAATGTGGAGGCTAAATGAACAAGTGACAGCTAGCTGCAGTGCCACAGAACACACCCCATGCTGGGAAAAGCCTCTGTTTGAACACTGAAGAATTAAGCATTGCTCTATGTGTCTCCTAAGGTTTACTAATTGGCTAGTGTTGTTTTTTTTTGTCATAAATTACATAAATAAGGTTGCACGTATCAGACACTGAGCATCAGTATGAGGATGGATATTTGCCTAAAATACTGGACTGGTTTCAAATTTGATTAGCAATCTGAACCGATGTTTGTTTTTGCAGTGAATGAACATTATTGAGTCTTTCACACAAATACAGAACACAAATCGTCGTCATCATTATGCGTTTGTTAGAAGCTTGGAAAAAAAATAATAAAAAAATTCATCTCAGAGACAATACTGGAAAGGAAGTCCCATCCTTCCTTTCGGCTGTTCCCTTTAGGGGTCGCCACAGGGGATCATTGTCCATGTGTTTGACTTGCATTGACACGTGCAACCCAAGTGGCTGGGGTTTTCGGTTTGAGTGCCTGGTCTGTGAAGGCTATGACATTGCGGGGAAATGGTATGAATTTTAAGCAGAAGGGCCGGCGATGAGTTAAGGGAAGGGGACACCTTGTCAATGTCCCTAATGCAATTAAATCCGCAGGCAGCAGCAGGCTCTAAACATTACTAATTTCTTGTTTAATATTATGCTAGCTAGCATTATGCAAGTTAGCTAGCTAGCTAAAGATTGACGAGGTAGCTAGCATTAATGTTGGGTGAAAAATAACAAAAGAAAAATAAAAGGCATTCTGTTGTTCCGTAGTTACTGGCTGTTTCAAATTACACACACCTGACTGACTTAAAAACAAAGCCCACATACATCTCTATACGTTTCAAAGATTCTGGACTTTTTTAAAAAGCACGCTACTTCTGTCCAAGCAGGAGCTTCTTTCGTTCAGCCTGGGTCTTTGCATCTTTTGTGTCTGAGGCTGCAGCTAGAAGCTCAACGAATAGCCTACTGTTCCATTATCTGATTACCTTACTGTAAATACAGCAACTATACCAGTACTTTTTTTTCTTGAAAAAAGGAAAAACAAAAACATTTTAAGACAACTTGGAACACTGTGCATGAATAACAAAATGTGACAATAAATGTCTCCTTTCAAGTAAGGAAAAAAAAGACACCTTGTTTAAATATATGCTTTGATAAAACGGTTCAAAAACATTTCCACCGTAACACAAGCAACTAAAATTCTAGCAACACATAAGCTGGTAATGGTAGTTATATAAATAGCTTCGTAGTAGTTCATAGTAAAAGGGCACGTCAGCAATTGGAAAAGACAGTAAAGAGTCTGCGGTTCCTAGAGCATTAGTACAGCGCCCCCTGGTGGAGAGGAAGAACGGTTCTAATGGGACACGCATCGTGGCACATGCTGTTTGGCAAGAGCTGAAGAGACCCAGCAGTCTGTCGCGTCACGTTAAAGTCTCATGAGTGAGGTATACATGCAAAGTGTGTACACACATGTCCATCTCCTAAGCACCGCTCTCCAAGCTCCACTTCACGCTAGTGGAATTTCTGTAGTTTGTTTACACATGCATGACCTTTCGAAGGGTCGTCTGAGGGGGTTTATTTGGGATTAGCATACGCACACTCATGCACTCACACACAAATAAGCTGTTCAAACTGCCACGGTCTTCAGGCAGTGGTGTTACTATGGAGATGGGAGGCTGGGTGGGCTTTTGGTCCCCGGAGGCGGCTGATCGTGGCTGAACTCTGTGCCCCTGTTTCTTGGAATTGTTGCTACAACAAGCATGCTGCTGCACATCCAAAAGAGCATCCCGTGGAAAGATTTTGAAGAATCCACACAATTCAGAGGCGCTCGAGTCAACCTCGTTGTTGTACAGGAAGCAGGTCGAGTGGGTCATGCACTGTCCAAGGCATCCTTAAATGGTTTCTTCCATAAATGGTCTTCAGTAAGGTAACGCTTGGTCTTAATGCAAGTCTGAACTAGCCGGAACACCACAAGCGAGCACAAGAGTGATGGCGAGAACTGATTTTTGTTGAGGCAAGCTGGCAGCGGAAACCATGCGGCTGATCGCGAGACGAAGACTCCGCAACGGTCCAATATCAAACTGACCTCAGCTGCTCATGCACGACTAATGCGTAGCCCTTATGAACACTATGAGAGTGCTGCTAAATGATATGGGTAATCAGTAAGGGATGAGGAATACCTTGATCGCAGGCCATTCAGAGAAAGAGGAAGGAGGAGGTAAAGGGCAGGGGTGAGGTTGTGTTCATAAAGATATCAGATGTTGGTCAGCATGGTGCAGGTGATCAGGCGAACGGTAAGCATGCCGGGGAGGTCGTTATCTTGGCGGCTGCCTTTGTCTCTCAGGTGGACGATGTGCTGCTCCTGTCGGTCGTTCGGGTCACTGAAGAGGGTCACCTGACCCAGGAAGGTGTCTACGATTACATTCTTATTGTAGATCTACCATCATCATGGGGCAATCAGAGGAAGGTGTTAAAGCAAAAGAGAGAAATAGCAGATCCAGATATCAGAAGGGAACAAGAGTAAGGATACACACCCATTTGCAAGTTTGACATGCTGCAACCGATTTCTTTCAATAAAAAGCTTGCATGGTGCATGAAGCGTACATGTGGCTATGTCTGGAACAAGCTGAACACAATTTGGGACGTGCAACATAGTTTAAATGTTATATAAATGACTCTGCAAAAATGCTTAGAGAATCATACAAAGGTAGACCACCATTTGGCAAAACTGAAGGTTAATTTTAATATGCAAAGCTATAAAAAACATAAAAGGTGCAGCAGGGTGCGGCTACAGCATTTGCAAGTGGCTGTGTACTATTAACAAGTGCTGAAAAAAACTACACCAAAGGGCACAGAAGTAAGAACAGAGGAGACAGAAGAGCATCACACTCACCTCAATGTGAATGCCTTCTTTTGGCTTTTTGCGATAGAACACCCCCTTGATGTCGAAGTTGGGACATCGAGTGTCCTTATGCACAGGCGATCGAACTTTCTCCCCCTCACAGGTGATAATCACATACGGATTTGAGGCTGGAACAAGACGTCTGGCAGTCACGTACCAGTTTTGGAATTTGTGCACTTTTTCCTGCTAATGCAACCCCACAGCTACTGACCAAATCCAGAGATATGCTTGAGCTTTAATGGAAATGGGGATAGGGGCAGAGTGGTTTCTATTTTTGGCCAAAATTAGCATTTAAACCTGCAGATAAGAAAGTTAAGTGGACGTCCACTTACACCAAAGGACAAATCATAGGACACTCACTACTTGTGTCTTAGTGTAACTGTGCTGAAAATTTGTCTTGATTTAGAAATACAGGGGACCCTCGGCTCGTGAACGCATTGGATGGCAAACAAATTGGCATGCGTACTAAATTCCCAAACAGATTTTGTACTGACCGACGAACACATCCTCGACTGACGTACAGTTAGTCAACCCACACTGCGTAGCACAAACCTTAAGTTCCGGTCAAGCACTCGTGGTGTGAACGTGTTCAGTGCATTTTTTCGTTGTGTTTTTCTGCATTTTTGCTCTATAAGCCTTCATTATGGGTCCCAAGAAAGTGGAAATGGTAGTGAGAGTAAGAAGCCTAAGCATATAAGAGTTGAAATAAAGAAAGAAATAATTGCAAAGCATGGGAACTGCCACCATATCCCTCCGCCACCCTCCACCTATGCCAGCAAGATTAAAACGTGCATTAAAATCATATGTTTATTTCATTTAGTTTTATTTTTCTATAATTAAGGTTATTTAAATTTTATTCTATGTTGTATTGCCACGCATAAACCCATAATACATTTTAAAAACATGTTTTGAGGGCTGAAACACATTCATTATATTTACGTACATCCATTTCAATGGGAAAAAATGATTCGGGTCGCGAACAAACCGGGTCATGAACAGAGTCTCAGAACGAATTAAGTCCATGAGTCAAGGTCCCACTGTATGAGAGTTTTACACCTATTAGACACAGCAGTATGTTAGAGTAACTGCATTAGGGCAGAATAAATCAGCTGGTGTGTGTAAAAAAGGCACATTAGAGGAATCAGGGTGATTCATAGTTTTGGCGCCCTGGGTCTGCGTGTTTCTCCAGTGGGAGAACAATTTATGCTCGCTGCCACTAAGATTCAGTGCCTTTGCTGTTTATGTCATCTTATGTCTTGTGGGGGAATCAGGCAGGTCGGTGTGTACCTTAAAGAGCTCCCTGCTGGCTTTAAGCTCAGGAAAGGAGGGGATACACAAGAACAGATAAAGGAACAAGACCTGACAGGCCCTGACTTACGAAAGAACATGCCAGCTGATTAAATTTACAGGGTCTACAGAGGATTGTCTGTGCTATGTTAACAAAATAACATGGCTGTTTCATGGGTTTGCTTTAATGAATATCAAATTGGACAGGGTGTATCTATCTAAAATGCTTGAATACAAGGCACCAATGCAAACATTTATATAGCAATTAAAGAAGCTAGCTACCTCTCCCGGCCTAGGCAACACAAAAGAAAATTAGACAATGGAGGAAAGACCAGGAAGAGTTATAGGGAGTGTTTGTGGTAGGTGATGCACTGCAGTAGCTGAGCTGCATTACTGGAATATTTAACACACGCTACACTTAGGGGGTGATCTTTCACCATTTAGTCATCATTTTGTTCTGTGAGTTTTGCCCTTTATGGAGTTTTGAGCGTATCACTAAATATAAATCAATTGTGCTCGATAATTTACATCTCGTCGGCATTCAGCATCTACATAAATGTATGAAAAACTCAGCTTAAGTTTTTATTTCACTTTGGCCTATCAAAACATTTACAAACTCTTTTACTAAAACATTGATAAATGAGACCCTGCGTGAATAGATAATCATCTTCTAACCGATACAGTTTTATGCTGTGCGTGCAGGTTTACCTCCGTTCGAATCTTGGCCCTGGAGCCCTTCAGCGCTCAGCACGTGCACCTGAGTGACCAGCTGAGGATATCCACACATCCCCGTCCAGCACGTCTGAGGAGGCTCGTCCAGGGTCAACTCTCTGTGCCGAATCAGAATAACACTCAACTCTTCAGCTATAAAACACTGGACTTGAGGTTTCATGGAAGCATTAAAGGATTTATGAGTAATAAAAGCAAAATAATGAAGCATTAGCAGTTAGGTTTACTTGCAGTCTGAAGGCACATCTGTGAAAACCCGGAGCAGGAAGTCTCCTTGCTGGCCCGGGTCAAAGGTCGTGGGGATGATGACATACCGGCCCTCTTTCAGCTCTTTCCTCAGGAAGACGCAGCGAGAGTTGATGTAGATGGAACCTGCGACTTTCTGCTGGGCTGTGTGCATGCGGTACTTTCTGTTCAGTTCCACCTGGGAAGAAGGTTACGTAAGTGAGGACATCAAGAACTGTGATAATGACAGTAAATATGAAAAAATTTTTGTAAAAATATATTAAAGGTCTCATTAAAGCTGAGTCTAGGGTTGCATTTAAAAAAAAAACATTATATTTCTCTCACTTGTTTCAGTGACAGTAGCTAATAACTATGAATCAATTATCCTTCCATCCAAATGGTGAGAAACACCTCATTTAACAATATAATGTTTCAGCGCTGGTTCACGACAGTTAACGGAAATACTAATATATGCTGCTTAATTTAAAAAGAAGTCATTCCACCACCATGGTACTGCTAAATGTAGCTAAACTAATAGCTAGGTTGTAACGCCTGTTGGCTGTTTGTACTATATTTGTACTCAGTACCCGATGGATGTCGAAGCCGATAGCCAGGTTTTCTCCTTTGCCTTCTTTGGGAGTTGCTCTTTTCTCTTTCTGCTGCAGGCAGATCAAGACCTCGTCCTCCACTTTCCTCACGTCAAACACATACTATAGACAAGAGTAGATACTTTACAGTTAATTCATAAGTCTAGTATATTAATATTAATTCACATTAATAGGAACATCACTGAAGATTCACACTGGACCTATGGTACCATGGATATACCGTTCCGATATATTCTTTCAGTTTAATGGTGCTCTGTAGACTTTTATTTTAATTTTGGGATATTTTATAAACAAATCCCTGTCCCAGACTTATTTTGAGAGCATCTTGGTCTTTATAATGATCATGTTTATCTAGGTACTGTATGTGTGTTAGATCACATGGGTCTTCCAGAAACAGGTGTATCATTTGCATACAGATGTATATATTTAGATCACATGACGCTCCATCAACTAATTACGTGTCTTCTGCTAGAAACCACACCAGAACAAACGTAGAGGTTGCACACCAACGGGGGCAAATACTTATGCAATCAGAACTTTTAAGTTGCACAAATACTGTTGCAAACTATATTGATTTTACCCAATTTCAATTTTGTGTGTTATTTTGTGTAGATTCATTACATATTAGCCCAAGGAACTACAACATGGCTAAAAGTTCCGAGGGGGCGAAAACTTATGCAAGGCAGTGGACACTGACGTTGCTTGTACACTGGGGAAGAAAATGTGCTTAGGACAGTCAAAACAAAAACACAGACCTGAGGGTTCTGCAGGAAAGTGGCTTTGTGATTGATGCAGCCTCCTGAGCGGTTACGCAGTGGGTCGTCTCGGTAAACCCAGGATCCTCTCATCACCTCCTCCTCCCAGGTCTTATGGATGCTCAGGTAGGACGTGTTGATGAGCCGGCACAGGATGAGGTCAGTGAAGTAGTGACTGAAATCTTCAAAGTTCATCCTGTGTGCATGATTAGAATTAGCAGGTAGCTTTTCACCAATGTTCCAATCAGGTTTCCCCATGAAGTATATTATATATATATAAACAGTGGTACCTTGAGATACGAGCAACTTGACATATGAGTTTTTTGAGATACGAGCCACGATTTGGTCATTTTTTTGCTTTGAGATACGAGTGAAAATTTGA
>JAQMCW010000011.1:9009797-9021687 GCA_030068335.1 Chrysichthys cranchii
AGCATTTGGAGATCAGACGACTTGAAGATGCTGATGGAGGTGGAGGAGAAAGGCTGAACTGAATAACTGAATCTTATTCGCTGATTTTTAACCCTTTTCGCCACGCTTTCCTCACTTTCATCTGCAGCTTTTTCTGGGTGTTTCTTTTGAATAAAGTCTGAAAGTAAGATATATTATATTAATGCCCTTGGCTGGCGTTATATCCTTTATCGACTCCTTCTGCTTCAGTATGGTGCAGAACGTAGAAGTGCTACACTTGTACTGCTTTGCCAAGTCGACTACATGCACACCTTGGTCATGTTTTTCGACCTTTTCTTTCTTTAATTCAATGTGCAGCATTCGCTTCTTCTTCTCAGCACTGTCCTTCACACTTCAGACCAACGAGCGCCAACTATTGGTGGGGTATCTGAAGCTGGCTCATAACCCGAATTTTAGCTCTCAACTCAAAGCAAAAAATCATCCGAGAGACGGATCATATCTCGAAGAAACCTGTTAGTTGGGGCACTCGTAAGTCAAGGTACCAGTGTAATTTGTTAAATAAGGAAGAAAAAAAAACTTTGATTATGGCACTTCAGGGTCTCACAGAATGGCTTGATTTGTAGCCATTGCATAACAAGTGTATTTAAAATGTTTTGCCTCAATTTCACGTTATGTCAAGGTTGTCTTGTAAAGCCTGTCACAGGATATATCTCCTATCATGGCTTTATTGTATTGTCGCCTGGCCACGGTCTATCTTACCTCTTGGCATGACTCTGCCCCTGGAACCAGTCTGTTTGATAAAAGCAAGGTGTAAAAGCTCTCTCTCTCTCTCTCTCTCTCTCTCTCTCTCTCTCTCTCTCTCTCTCTCTCTTTCACCAAAGCAGAGTGCTGACCCAGTTCCTGGTGTTTCTGTACTGCAAATGTTTGTGGCGAGGTTTGAAATTTATCTTCAGGAAGGTAACGGGACGATGTGAGCTGCAGCGGATCTGCTACAACAACAAGCCTGGGGCACGCCGGACCCTCAAGATTGGTAACAAATCACAGAGTAGCCACAATCGTGTCACATTAAATTGTGGAACCATAAAACTACAGATGTGCGTATACTAACACTTCCTTTATTTTTATTTTTTTGCAGAATCCTCGCTCAAATGTTCTAAAAGTGAGGTGAGTAAAGAATGTTTGCGGGACTGCAAACTGTTTCACAGCGTAAAATATTGAAAATCTTTGTATGGCAAAATAGGTTACAAAGAATACGCTAAAACATGTCTTCAAACTGTCTGTTCAAACGCATATGAGATCAGATTGATTGCGAGGGTGTAGCTTCATATTGTAATGAGCATGCTAGATTGGTACTAATTCATCCTGCTATAGCATTCAAACAGAATCAACGCAACCAGATAAGCAGCAAAAAATACCCCAATTGTAGAGTTAACATGGTGGAATACGTTAGCTAGGCTGACCTTTGTCGACTAGCTTGCTTATACTTAGCGTTCAAACACTAGGGCTCTCAGACTTGAAGAGACTGTTGAAAGCTCTGTAATGGGTGAGGAGGAAGAATCTTATTCAAGCGCCATTGAAGCTAAGCCCCACCCAGTTTTTGCCTCAAAAGAAGAATTTCTGCATTTATATGAAATATCGGGAAATTGCCAGATTTTCATACTGCATGTCAGTAAGGAGACCATATGAAGCCTGGGGTAGGCCAGTGCTGCACAGATTGGCAGCTGGTGAATCCAGTTAAAAGTGTTAGAATATTCTTTGGAAATAAGAGTAAGAAAAAAAAACGATTTTAAAAATAACAGGTTGTAATTGCATGGAAAAATAAGTAAATAGTTAACAGTTCATAGAGGGTATGGATTAAATATAGTGTGTAAATGCTACATATTCTATAAGTTATATTCACGACACGCCAACACCCCCGGCCAATGAAATGCAACTAGGCGACTTGAAGTGAAGTGAATGAAATTGTGCTTTGATACACACAGAATGCAAGTGTAGTCAAGAAGTAGCAGCTAAGTGGTTAAAATGTTAGACTACTGCTTGGGAGGTTGTAAGTTCAGCTTCCTGAATCGCCAAGCTGCCATCTTTGGGCTCTTGAGCAAAGCTGTTAACTCTCACATGCTCAGTTGGATAAATAAGAAAAATATAACTCACTCTGGGTTAGGGGCATCTTCCAAATGCCTTACCAGTCATTGTTTTGCACTCTGCCTCATCAGCTTCTGCAGAATGCTCTCAGTGTTCACCCAGATGCTGTTGAGAAGACCATCGATGACATCATGGCCCTGAAAAAGATCAACCCCGACACAAATCCACAGTAAGAACATAGAAATCTAAAGCCCAATACAGAGGTTGAGGGTTGATGGTTGTAAATCAAGCAAAGAAATTGAACAACGCATTCCAAAGTTCAGAAGGACATCAGAAGAAGGCAAGACTTTGCAATGAGCTGTTATCATTAGTAGTGTATATTCTGATCACTGAAGTATGACAGCTAAGCATAAATGACTCCCTGGTTTGGTAGAATTATCTTTTATCAGTTTAGAAATTTTATTATTTTTAAGTATCTAAAAATATTGAGCTGCTTTTACACAGAGAGGTTAGCATTTAGCTTTACTGGAGATTACATGCATTGCTTACCTAACCTGAATCGTTACGTAGTTAGCCCAGCATTGTGACTTGGATGGACTTGGATAGAGAAGTGTTCTTTTTAGGATAGCAGATGGGATTTTTTTTTTACATCAGGGAGGACCATCTCGGCCACTGCACTGTTGGTATGTATGCTATAAAATAGATGGTAAGGGCTTTAGTACAGTTTGTGCCCAGCTTCATCATGCTAATGTGACTGTGTTGTCCTCCAGGCTGGCCATCTCTCTGCAGGCGAGTCTTTTCCAGATCGTCGGCTACAGGAACCTAGTGCTGGAGGTGGAGAAGCTGCGCAGGGAGCCATATGACTGTGAAAATCCAGATCATGAAGAGATGCTTATGAAGGTTTTGATACCTTTACAAATATTCATCGCAAAAACTGCAAATTTAAAAAGAAAGGATAAATATTCTATTTATCTCTGTGAAAAAAGGTTTCATAAGGGCAGAAGTACTCTTTTTGTCATTATACAGGTGCTCCCCCAGTTACGATTGGGCCGACTTACGATGATGATGGTGATCCACTAAAAATTGTAAAATATTTAGAAAATATTTTAAATTCGTGGGCAGGCATCGCTGACAGGCTAGCGTAACAGCGTATGACATACGCAGACGTTCAGACGACACCTGGAAATGCCACACTCTCTCCCATAACTCAGAGATAACTTTTGTATCGGTGTACTGTACAGTGCATTACCTCAGGGTTTTTTGTGATTATTAACGGAGCAGCTTCACGGCGGCTGTCTGTAGACCGAGCTCGGTAGGTAGCGGGGTGTCGCGGCTGGACAGAGCTCGGAGACACAGTTCAGCTGCCCACATCATACAGGTGTGCGGATCTATCTGGCAAACTCTCTTTTCTGACAGAGATGTGATTTAAGTGAAATCTCGCTTAAATGTTAACTCACTCCACAACATGAAATATCGGTCTCTCTCTCTTAACCGAGCACATAAGAGCTTGTAGCCCCGTGGAGCATGACAAAAAACTCTACAAAATAAATATTTAAAGAACTGAATTTCAACTGATAACGTAACTACATATACTTATGATAAAACAACACAACAGGACTACACAATCACTCGTTTTACCATATTAAAACCTTACAATTCATTTTTAGCATGAGCAGCATTAAACACGCGCCTGTACCAGGAAGTAAACAAAGGCTACCTGCACTCTTAAAGCGACAGTACCCAGAATACACACACTTCCAAATTGCACTTTTTCCTTAAATGGGACTGTGATCTGAACACAAATATTTGAACGAATCAAATAAAAGAACGTTTGAGATGTTGGTGAAGTTTCAAACAAACAAGAAAAACAATAAGTTCTAAACATATAATTCCAACTTGGTTACATAAGCTAGGCTAAGCTAGGCTGAGATAGCAAAGCTAGGCTAAGTGGTTCAATACAGTTGTTCGACTTGCAGTATTTTCGACTTACGGTGGGTGTGGCCGAACTCATCTCCATCGTAACTTGAGGACTTCTTGTATTCATGTTTTTGTAATTTTTGTAAAAAATAAAAAAAAAATCCACGATTGAATTTTCAGCAAAAAATATATTCTTTTTCTCCTGTCTTTTTTTTTTTTAGATAAAAAAAACACATAAAATGAAAAGAGCATTATTAAATCTGTGTCTTTCAACCGCCTCACTGAAAGGCACGGGGGCCATTATGACGTCTGTTGAAGTTACTAAATATGGTAATTCGCATGACAAAGGGTTAAGAAGGTGGAGGAACCCTGAATTAAGATTTGACCATGCTCAAAACATTTGGGTCTTTCGAAACTAATCCCTCTGTGTGTGTTTTCTTGCTTGTTTAGTTGTGGAAGACGCTCCGTCCTGATTGTGCCCTCACTGGGCGCATCTCTAAGCAGTGGTGTGAAATTGGCTTCCAAGGCAGTGACCCCAAAACTGACTTTAGGGGCATGGGGTTATTGGGTTTGCACAACCTACTGTGAGTGTATACTCTTTTCACAGTATGTTTTTTTTTAATGCAGTATGTATGTTTGCTTGTGTTTCTGTGGTTGCTATGCTGATTGAGCAGGTACAAGAAAGTAAGCCACTACTTGACGATAATATAGCGACACAAATGACAGTGTGCTAGTAATATAAATTTGAATAATTGTCGCAGCAGTGATTGGACAATAATAACTCTGTATAATTAGGATTAAACCCTGCTGTACAGTAAAACGATGTCATGATGTACAGATAGGTTTTTCAGGCAGACTTGAGAGATTGAGGTCAGCACTGTAGCAACAAGAAATGGTCAAAAATTAAACAGAGTTAATACATCAATGTGAGCCCTGAGCAGTTAAAAAACTGTATGTTAATCAAGTGGTTTTATGTCAGTGTCTCAATGATGGTCTGTTTAATTTTCTCTCCTGGTCAGATGTGAGACAGAGCACTCTAGTGTGTTGGATGATGGATTATTTCATTATGTTATACAAAAGTGCAAAATGTTCTACTTTAATTGAAAAGGCTGCTTTGAAAAAAAAACAACAAATGCAATGCCAAATTAGTTTGTGTGTTTGTCATTAAATGGCTTTCTCTAGTGCACTGCTCATTGCTCTGCTTGCCCGTCAGTTGTGCACAGTGTACACAGAAATATTGCTGTAATTAGCTGTGGCGGCACCACTGCAATTACGCTTCATCATTTATAATGCTGTTTAATCAGAGGTTGTATGCCTTTGTCCTGTTTCATTTGTTCTAATAGGTATTTTGCAGAGCACGACAAGGCCGCCGCTCTCCAAATGCTGCACGACTCCCTGCAGCCCAAACACAGGTCAGATTCTCCTACCTGTTGCATGCCTTAGCCTGCCGTCTGCATTATACACATCTATTTTGTCTTTGATTTTGCACTTTTTTAAAATTATTTTTATGCACTATAATCATCCCAAAGCAGAACAGGTTGTCATACATAACATTTCTTATGGAGTAAAGCAGTTAAGAGTTTTAAAGCCCCCTACTGGCTGCAGGCTGAATTGCAGTTTGTACACTGAAACGCCTTCATCTTACTCCAAAATGGGGAAAAATTAAATATGGGATTTGAGTGGGATTTTAAGGAATTAGAACACAAAACTCTATATTCCAGCAAAAGTGAAGATATTTTATGGACCATAAAAAATAAACAGAAGTCCCAAAAGAAGAAATAAGCCACAACAGCAGTATTGCTGTTTATATTTTTCCTAATGATTTTTAGATTATTTATTACAGGTATTTAAACACTTGTAAATGTCACAAATGGCAATTCTAACCTTTTGCCCAATAAAGCAAGCACAGACTATATTTAGACAAAAATATACCCCTAGGTGGTCCAACACAAAGCTAAGCATCTGTAAAAAGAAACAGCTGTTCAGTTTGTCGCTGATAGTATTCAGTATTTGAGACTGCTTCATAAGAACAATTTAAAACAGAGGCAGAAAGCATAGGGGATGTGGTGTCTGTGCCTGTCAGTCTCAGTGAAGGAGGCGTGGCCTCTGGACCTATAAACTTCAGTGAAGGAGGCATGGCCTCTCTGCCTAATAAATTTCAGTGTAGGAGGCATGGTCTCTGTGCCTATTAACCTCAGTGAAGGAGGGGTGGCCTCTGTTCCTGTAAACCTCAGTGAAGGAGGCGCGGCCGCTGTTCCTGTAAACCTCAGTGAAGGAGGCGTGGCCTCTCTGCCTAATAAATTTCAGTGTAGGAGGCATGGTCTTTGTGCCTATTAACCTCAGTGAAGGAGGGGTGGCCTCTGTTCCTGTAAACCTCAGTGAAGGAGGCGTGGCCTCTGTTCCTGTAAACCTCACTGAAGAAGGCATGGCCTCTGTTCCTGTAAATGTCAGTGAAGAAGGCGTGGCCTCTGTGCCTGAAAGTCTCAGTGAAGGAGGCATGGCCTCTGTGCCTGAAAGTCTCAGTGAAGGAGGCGTGGTCTCTGTGCCTGTAAGTCTCAGTGAAAGAGGCGTGGCCTCTGGACCTATAAACTTCAGTGAAGGAGACGTGGTCTCTCTCCCCAATAAACTTCAGTGTAGGAGGCATGGTCTCTGTGCCTATTAACCTCAGTGAAGGAGGCGTGGCCTCTGTGCCTCTAAGTCTCAGTGAAGGAGGTGTGGCCTCTTTGCCTGTAAGTCTCAGTGAAGAAGGCGTGGCCTCTGTACCTATCTTGGTATCTTGGTGACAGAGGCATGGCCTCTGTGTAGGCTAAATTTCTGTAAATGAGGTGTGGCCTCTGTTTCTGATAAAGTTCCTGTGACGGAGGCGTGTCCTCTTTGCTTGTAGACCTCAGTGAAGTAGGCGTGGCCTCTGTCCCTGATGAATTTCAGTAAAGGATGTATGGCCTATTGACTTTGAGTCTAGGCTATCATTAGTTGACTGCTGATACTAAATAATTAATAGTAGTTAGTAAATAAAATACATTTAGATTTAGACTTATTCAGCTGGGTGGGAATTTTTAAGAAAAGGAAAGAATTTATTCAAAGTCCAAAATATATTTGATAATAAACTCTTTAGTCAAAAATGTAATATGCACTCTATTGCCAAACGTTTGCAGATGCCTGAGCATCACATCCACATGTGAGTCTTCCCCAAATTGATGCCACAATGTTGGAAGCACACGATCGTATAGAAAGTCTTTATGCTTTATAGAATTGTATAATTATAGCACTGTATAGAATAAATACCATAGCATTAAGATTTCCCTTCACTGGAACTAAGAGGCCCAAACCTGTTCCAGCATGACAGTGTCCCTCGGCACAAAGTGAGGTCCATAAAGACATGGTGTGACAAGGTATGGCATGGAAGAAGTCAAGTTTGCCTACACAGAATCCTGACCTCAACTCCACTCAACACCTTTGGGATGAACTGGAATGCCAGGCCTTCTCATTTTGCAAATCACCAAAATTCCCACACTCACATCCCAAAATCTTGTTAAAAAAAAAAAAAAAACCTTTCAGAAGTGTTGATGTTCAAGAAGCATATAGGTGCTTGTGATGGACAGGTGTCCACAAACCTCTGTCCATATAGTATGTAAAATTTAGAAACGTGTCCAAGTCCATCAGCAGTTTTATGTTGCAGACATTGCCCATACATCACCCTTTGTTTTTGCAGAAACGTCTCAGTCTGCTGATGAATACGCTTAGCTGTGGATGAGCTGTGACAGGTTTAGCATGCTGTGTCACCACGCATCACACATATCAACACCTTCCTTTTCTGTTTCTCTCGTTCTTATTTTTTTATTTATTTATTTTTTGGTTGTTGTTTTTTTTTTTTTTCATCGCTTTGTCATGTGCAGGAACATTTCCAAAGAGGAAGCCAGGTACTCCATCTTGTCTCTCTGTAAGAATTCCATTTGATCATTCTTATTATAAATCTAAATCTTACTGTACCTCTTTTCTTCTCTATCTCTTAATCTCACCTCACCGTAAACACAAAGGCATTATGCTCCATTGTAGCAGTGGTTAGTAGCTGTGAATGCTTTCTCTTTTTGCTTGTCTCATTCTTGTGCTATGTGTGTTGCTCTGTATTTGGATGAATTCTGTTGTGTGTTTACGAAAGATATCTTGAAGGATCTGGCCTTGTGGACATGCTTGAGTCTTGGTTAACACTTCTGTTTGCCCACAGTAAGATGAGCAAAGCTGAATGGGAGAAGCAGAAATTTGACAAAGCTATCGGGTGAGTGCAACTTGTCAGTGCATCATTGCCGGCCAAGTGAAGCATTTTGCAAGAGCTCTGCTTTGCTGTAAATCCTGCAGTTGGTGCAGTAGCTGTTAGCATTCTGTCTCCGCCCTTGAGGCTTCGTGTGAGCATATAAAGTACGGCAATGCAGCCTGTCATAAGCTTTCAGCATGCATTAGCACTCTTGTGCACCATGAAGGCCGTGCAGCACACACACACTCTCTCACACACACAGACACACACACACACACACGTCCACACATACACACGTGCACTCACACAGGCACCATTTTGGCAGCTATAATAGGCTCTAATGCCATATGGCATAGATGAATTTGCATTGGAGGTCGTAATGATTTGCATACCAAAACGTTGAATGATTTTATTTTTTTTATCAGAATAGAAAACAGTTTATTTAATTTCTTAAAGAAAGAGGAATCATTTCATCATGGCACCGACCACAAACCTACATTTTACATATTGTTCAAATTGTACAATTCCCGTCAAGAATGAATACAAAATGAAGCGGTGGTATTACTAGTCCAGGAATAGACATGACGAAAATTGTTACAGTTGGAACAACTCACTTTTATTACTATAAATATCACATAACAAAATAAAGAGGGCTCAGAATACAGAACAAAGAAGTGTGATCTAACGATGATGATTAGTGATAAGTAATTAGTTATTGGAAATGATGGTAATCAGTGATTGGTTACTGGGGACAGTGTTGATTGGGTAAGTGCAACTCATTCAGGTTTTGCACACCGATGGTGAGATGACTGAAGTTGCTCTCTAAAATTGTATAACCAGCAGCTAGGTTATATGCTGAAGAGCCTTATTGAGTGCAGGACAGATGCTAACATCTGCTCAAAAATTTGCTAGATTTCTCACTAGGCTCTTTTTCAAAATAGAGTTGTCGAAGGGGTCTAAAAATTCACCAGATCTAGAGACAGCCATTCCTTTTGCAAAACCGCATAGCAAGGATACGTCGTTTGTGAACAGTTTGGGCTGTTTTGGGCAGTTTGGCTGTTGCAAGTAAATAGACAGCCCTCGTTACATTTTATCTATGCGGACACCACCTGGTGCTTCAAACTTGTTACTGTATTATTATTTTTCATTTCAGAGTACAGTATATTTAATTGTTCCTTGCAACTAGCCATGGTGCGAACACCAGAAGCAAAAGAGTTGTCTGATTTTCAATCGTGGGTCAGTCTGAGGGTGGATTTAGCCAGTGTATGATTACACAAAACCTTGCGATTCCTCTCGCCACAGTCAACAGAGTAATTGTACAATTCAAAGGAAAGGAAGCAGCTAGAAGAAAGTTTCTAGAAATAAATTTTTCAAAAATGATGTCTACGTACACTACATGGGCAAAGGTATGTGGACACCTGACCATGACACTCATATCTGCTTTTTGAACACCCCCTTGCTCATATAATTACCTCCACTCTTTGGAAAGGCTTTCTACTAGATTGTGGAGCATCTCCTATGAGGATTTGTCCATTCAACCACAAGAGCATTAGTGAGATCAGGCACAGAGGTTGGGTGAGGAAGCCTGGGCCATGCTGATATTCCAGTTCCTCTGAAAGGTGTTCAGTGGGGTGGAGTTCAGGCCTCCGTGCAAGCCACTTGAGCTCTTTTATATCATCCTTGGCAAACCGTGTGTCCATGGACCTTGCTTTGTGCACAGAACCATTGTCATGCTGGAATAGGTTTGGGAATTAGAGTTGTGCTGATATTTGTATTGTTTTCCCAAATGGTTATTTTATTACTTAAATGGAAAAAAAAAAAAACTTTTTTCTCGATCTGTTCAAACAACACGAGTGTTTTCTTTGGCTGTTTTTATGTTTAGGTATACACTACATGGCCAAAAGTCTGGGGACACCTGGCCATCACACCCCTATTTGAGCTTTCCCCAAATTGTTGGAAGCACACAGTTGCCTAAAAGGTGTTTTTATTCTGTAGCATTACAGTTTCCTTAACATGTTCCAGCATGACAGCGTGCACAAAGGGAGCCCCATGAAGACACACTTAGCAAAGGTTGGTGTAGAAGAACTCGAGTGGCCTGCACAAAGCCCTGGCCTCAACCCCACTGAAAATTACTAAAATTATGGGATGAATTAGAATGTTGACTGTGCACCAGGCCTCCTGACTTGACAACAGTGCCTGACTTCACTGAAGCTCTTGTAGCTGAATGGGCAAATCTCCATTGCCACGCCCCAAAAATCTATTGGGAAGCCTTCCCAGAAGAGAGGAAGCTGTTATAAGAGCAAAAGACAGGTAGGTGGGGAAGGGAAATTGGGAGGCAACTTCATATTAATTCCCATTTTTTTGGACTGGGCACATAAGGGTATGATGAGCTCCCGTTCACGTACTTTTGGTCATTGAGTGTAGTGCTGAAACGTGACTTACCCTACATCATCATTTATAAACAAAAAAAACCCCAAAAAAACATTGACTGGAAAAAAATATTGCAGATTTTGTCTAGTTTAGGACAAAATGGCAGTGAGCCACTTAAGAGGTGAAAGAGTCAGTTGTCATGGGTATGCTGAGCCAAATAATCAGATTCACTGAAAAAAGATGAATTTCCCCAGATTATAAGGGCAACTGTGACAAAGCCCAAATGTCCAATACCACCCACAAAGGCTTCATTATTTGCCAAACACTTAAATATATATTGCACTTAAATGCAACTTATATAAGGTTAAAAAATCCCAAGTATCTATCATGTTTGCTGCATGTATTACATTGATGTTGACTAATTTTTTTGTTCTTTTACCTGAACTTTGTGAACCAACTGTTACCAATGTAACAGTTACATTTTAGGTGACTTCGGGAAATGCCATTTTATTCTCTTTTTGAAAGTAGTATTAGGACAAGTAGATCCTGTGATTTCTTGCCGAAAATGTATCTATAGTATATATTCATGATTCTGTAACAGACGTTTAAAGCATACTTAAAAAAAATCCTGTGAATCTCATGAACATCTGAACTGATTGGTACAACATGCATTAGTTCTTGGATCAGTGAGCTGTAGCGGGAAAAGTAAACTAGCTCCATTGGTAGCAATTGACAGTGAGTAACTTGAGTGAAAATGATGTCCTAATACAAAAACGCTAAGCTTGATGTGTTGCAATGCAGATATTCCTTTGCCATTGTCGGCATCAACATCACAGACCTGGCCTACGCCCTGCTGGTGAGTGGCGCTCTGAAGACTCATCTGTACAACGTGGCACCTGAGATGCCCAGCCTGATGCACTTCCAGCAGACCTTCTGTAAGTCCCAAAATTCACTCTGCACTAAATGGATAGGTTTTTGTCTTTGTGAAGCCTGCTCAAATCCGTTTAGACTGACATTTATGAGCATTTACGAGGGGAGACTAATCCTTTATCAATAAGAGCAAAGTCAAATTTGATCTCTAACTTGATTACTACTAACCGTTTTTTCTTTCTCTCTATGGCCTGACATACTTTTTTAGCAAAAATTATGACAAAACATAACAGTGTAGTGAAAATTAAGTACGCCAGCCAATACTACACTTACAGTCGTGGTTAAAAGTTTACATACACTTGTAAAGAACATAATATCATGGCTCTCTTGAGCTTCCCGTTACTTCTACAACTCTGATTT
>JAQMCW010000011.1:9040016-9052724 GCA_030068335.1 Chrysichthys cranchii
GTAAAGCTGCTTTGCGACAATGTTCTGTTGTTAAAAGCGCTATACAAATAAAATTGAATTGAATTGAATTGAATTAATAGGGGTGCAAAACAATGCCACTATCTGTATCTGTTAGGTGCTACAAATATCCATATCAGCATCTGGGTTTGCATTTTTCTTGTTAATTCAATATAAACACCACTACTACAAACACCAAAGATTCTGGAGGATCTTTGGAAAACACGGGGGGAAACTCCCAGCAGTAGAAATCATAGCATTGTCATGTGTTCAACCTTAGCTATACCACTCCAGTTGATGATTCTGTTTATTCCCAATTGCCCGGTTTTTTTTTTTTTTCATGTACCTAGGGTTAGGGTTATCAAAATACAGTAGTAATTTAATCTAAATTGGGCGGCACGGTGGCGTAGTGGTTAGCACTGTCGCCTCACGGTGCGAAGGTCCTTGGTTCGAGCCCTGGGTTCGGCACAGGTGCCTTTCTGTGTGGAGTTTGCATGTTCACGTGGGTTTCCTCTGGGTACTCCGGTTTCCTCCCACAGTCCAAATAGGCGGATTGGCTACCCTAAATTGCCTGTAGGTGTGGAGGTGTGGATGTGTGCGTGTGTGAGAGCGTGTGTCCCGAGTTGGAGGGTTGACGTCAGGAAGGGCATCCAGCCCTGAAAACTATGCCACAAGAGACACCATGATTCTATGGTGCACCGGCTGACCCAGGTGGTCCTGGAAATTAGGGTTGCCAACTGTCCCGAATTACGCGGGATGTCCCGGAAAATGGGTGATTTTGGTTTGTTGCGTCCGGGACAGGTCCAGTCCAATCACAGTCCAATCGGCCAATAATAGATTACCGTAAGCATGGCAAAACCCATGCAAACGTTGCTGGTGTGCGTGTCTGCACTGGCACAAAATTATAGAGTTTTCTTAAACACAGGGAATTGTGTGACTGTTATTTGTTTCTGTATTTGTAGAACCCATGAACCGTTCATTCCACATAATGTATCTGTACATGATTTCATCCCTCATATATAAACACTCATGCTAAAATGACTGGATTGGCTCTAGGTTGAAGAAGAAAGCCATTCAATAGAACTGAAAAAAAAAAAAAATCCTTGCGATAACTCTAATCCTTTACTGACAGCTCCCTCAGGGAATGTCATGGAAAGACAACGCGACGACTCATAGATGTATTATACAAAAGAAATGAAAAAAAGCAAGTGAGGGAATGATAATGTCTTGCAGTTAGTACAGCTCCTTATGATTCTGATGGCAGAGGTTAACCTTCGCTGTGACTTATCCTCCTCTGTCTACATCAGTTCTGTGAGGATTACCAGCTAAAGGTTTCTTCCCTCCTTGTTTTCATTCCACATTGCCAAGGAAATTGTGCGGAAATATCCAAACAGGGCAACAATAATGAGACTTCTTTCCCACGTTCTCTCAGCCTCACCATTATTCTGCCCAAGACAAACACGCCTTCCATCAGCCACACTGTCATTCAGTCGTATTTTTTTAAACAACCCTTTTACGAACACCTTCGATGTAAATATTGATGATTGTTAAGGAGTAATCACTATTACTCTGGGCATTGTGTTAATAGGCATTGGGGACTCGCTGTCAGGAAGCTGAGAACAGCCCTGACGGACAGGAGTCCCTCTCCTGAGGAAACCACTATTACATCTTTAACATTAATGGGACGTCAGATAAAAATAAAGCAGAAAATCTTGCCTTATGTTAAAAAAACACATTTTAAAATGTGCTAAATATTGACATATACTGGCCCAAATACGGAACCCCTAAGAGGCCATGAATTTACATATTTTACTCAGCCTGTGTTCTTGTGATCTCCAGTTATATTTGTCATTATCACAGCATAATGAAACATCGCTTTCCTGTAATAATGGCTATAATCATTTGCTCAAGATCTTGAGATGATGAAACTGACAGGTTCAAGGATGGACACAGGATGTGTGTGTGGTGTAGAGTTTTAGTAAAGTTCACAGACAGGCAGAGGCACCAAAACATCACGCAATAACTGAATCCCCAAAAAAACGGTAAAAGTAAACCATTGTGTGAACAGGCAGAGACAGAATCAAATGCCAGGTAAACAGAACACTGATAAAAACTGGAAATTAAACATGGGAATAAAGCAAGCTCAGCAGTAGCAAGGATACACAGATGGAAAACTATTGCTTTGCAAGGAAGCACTGAAACTGAGAGTCTTTAAAAGGTGTTTGTGGTGTGAGTGGGCTAATTGGGTGCACCGGCACCCAATCAGAATTCCAGTGATTCAGAGCGTGGGAAGTCGGCAGGCGGCCTGGTGGTGTGGTGGCATCACAGCAAGAAGGTCCTGGGTTGACATGGGAACCTTTCCTCTGGGTGCGCTGGTTCACTCCCACAGTCCAAAGACATGCAGATTAGGCAGACTGGCTCCTCTAAATTGCAGACACTGACAGGTCTGTGCGTTGATTTGGATGGGACTAGGAGGAGGCATGGGATGATGACAGGTGTGAAACATGGAACGTCAGGTTGATGCGACTATGCTGAGGTAAATCCAATGTGCTTGAGAATATCACCGAGTAGGGGCCGACATAGTGTGAGTGAGGGCAGGGGACAGATGTCTCATGTGGAGAGTCACACATGGTCACCTGGTGATACTCTGGAACAAAGCATTTGTTGGGCTCTGCCACATGCTCCAGACATTGGGGTGTGCTCTCCTACACCTGGGCACTATGTCGGAACCACTTGTCAAGTCAGGTGGGTTAGTGTTCTATGGGAAAGGGGAGACTGGTAACACACTGGAATGGGATTAAGTTGGTGGCTGAGTGGTGAAGAGAATTCTGGGCATAGTCGGTGTAAGGTAAAAAGCATGACCAGTCTGCTTGGTTATTAGCACAGAAACTTTCCCACCTCTTGGTTGATTCATTCTGCTGACCATCACGCCAAGCTTCTCCATGGAGTTGTTCCACACTTGAGAAATGAACTGGGGTCCGTGGTCACTTCCAATGTCCTCTGAGACAACTAGGATGACAGTGTTACCTTGAGACCATGGTTGATGTGGAGTGGGCAGTGGAAGGAGGGTACCTGCTGGGAAATGTCATGGTACCTTGTTTTGTACACATGTGAAGCATGAGGATACAAAGGTGTAGACCTGGATGTCTAACGGCAGGAACTGTATTAGCCCAAGTGATGAGTGGGAACATGATAAGGTAAGGTATTCTCAACTTCTTTATCAAAGTCCCATGTAGTGCTGTGGCAGGACTGCTTCTTGGTGAGATCAATCAGTCTCTGGGTAAATATGGGAAAGTGCATCTGCTATAGCATTGTTGATTCCAGGAATGTAAGACACAGTGAAATTAAACCGGGAGGGGTTAAGATGCTTAGCAGTGCGGAGGTATTCAAGATCCTTATGATCCATCAGGAAAATAAATGGCTGTGCTGTGCCGTGGAGGTAGATTCGATGATAGAAGTTGGTGAAGCCCCGGAAAAGTTGTAATTCCTTGATGGTGCCTAAGGTGACTGCTTATATTCAGTGACTGCTTTCACTTTATCTGAGTCCATAGCTACTCCTCCTTGATCTATGATGTACCTTAGTTATGAAACTCATGAAACTTGGAACTTATACTGTTCTCCCTTATCATATAGTTTGTTTTAGTTTAACTAGCCCTTGCTTTAACATAATGAATATGTTTCCTCGGGATGGTGAGAAGATTAAAATGTCATCAATTTAGCCTATGAATTTGCCCAGAAAGTTTTTAAGAAAATTGTTTATGAAACATTGAAATACACTTAGAGCACAGACTAGTCCATAGGGCATGACTTGGTATTGATAGTGATAGGATGAGGTTTTGAGATGAATGCTGTTTTCCACTCATCTCTGGCCCAGATGCAAATTAGATTGTATACACTCCTGATGTCCAACTTGGTGAAATTGCATGCTGATAATAATTGCTCCAAAGCTGATGGAATGAGTGGACTGAGATAGGGATGTTTTACTGTAATGTGGTTCAAGCCTTAGTAATCCATCTCTTTAATGCCATCATAAGCCTTTGGCAGATCATAGTGCCTTTGCTGGAAATACAGGAAGAGCCCATCCTGACTCCTGGAGAAGCCTGCTGTGTCCTGTGTAATGCAGGGTGTGGGAGGCAACACGCACAGACAGGAGTAATCCATTGCAGTATTTATTAACATAAACTCAGAACAGAAATGAAACAAACTAGGCAACAAGAACATGGGAAGTGAAAACACGACTTACTGGCCACAAACATGGAATTACCGTATATTAGTCCATTAACTAAATTATCCATTAAAGAAGCTGGGAGGCATAACAAAACACATAGATCTTCTAAATAAACTTGGTTAAAACTGGCCACATACAGACATGTGGAATTACCAATGACCTGTGCTCCTAAGGGCACAAGGAGTTCTTAAATAGTGTGCTGATCACGAGCCGCAATCAGCTGCAACTCGCATCAGCTGGGGCAGACCAAGCCATCCATATGACTGCGCTCGCCTCCAGGGAATTGCAGTTCCAACCGGAATCTTCTCCTGCATCAAAGAATACCACAGAGATCCCCGGGGAAGCACAGTTCACTGCAATAGAAAGCGCGCCAAGCACTGGATCCATGACACCCAAAAGCATTATCGAGTCACTGACTATCATTCTGTGCCACAATGTCAGAAGAGCAGTGCTGTATTGATCAGCATGTTACATTTCTGTTTAATCAAGGTCTGACCCATGCTAAAATAGCTTTATGTCTTGCCAGTGCAGACAATGTTCACATTAGCAAGCATCAATTAAAAAGGCAATTAGCAAGACTATAGCTTTATCACAGGTACAAGGAACAAAAGCCTGATTTCTATGTTGCTGACCAACCATGAGGCCCATTGTTATAGAATGATGACCACTTGTGAGATACCACTTGGCAGGATTACAGGTAAATTATGTCATTCTAATGGGAAAACAATGTTTCAATATGCTGATATTTACAAAAGTAACATATTACTGTGAGAAAATGGGCCAAATAAAAAGTGTGAATTTGTGGCCTCTTAGGGCTTCTGTATCTAACCATACTCTCTTTTCCATCTTCCTGAGCTCTCTAATATGCCAGACTAAAGCTCTGTTTGGACTGGACTCTTCTTTAAACGAAGAGGAGAGATATTGCAATTACTGCCATCGTATCTCTCTGGGGGTGACACTGTGGTGCAGTGTTTAGCACTGTTGCCTCACAGTATGAGGGTTCTGAGTTTGAACCTGTTGGTCAGTTGGGACCTTTCTTTGCATATTCTCCCTGTGTCTCTGTGGGTTTTCTATAGACACTCTGATTTCCTTTCAAAGCCCGATGACATGCAGATTAGGTCAACTGGCTACTCTAATTTGCCCAGAGGTGTGAATGTGAGTGTGAATGGTTGTTCATCTTTGTGTTAGTCCTGCAATAGATCGGCAACCTGCCCAGGGCGTTCCCCACTTCTCACCCAAAGTCATCTGGGATTGGCTCCAGCTTTCCCATGACTCTTAATAGATAAGTGGTATAAATAATGGATGGATTATCACTCAGATTTAGCTCTAATTCTTAGCGCTGTCTAATTTTCTGATTTGTACAGATTGAGCATGCATACATCTGCAAAGACAAACTGTACTTACCATCTATAAATACAGTATCCCCTCTGAACTGACATATTAATAATTATTCCATTACATCCTATGGGAAACGAATGACTCCGTTTTTCTAGGGTCTCGACTTTTCTAGTGTCTTTTGTTACAACCAAACCAAAACCAAGAAATAGATGAGCTGAAAAAAAAAGAGTACAATAAAGCAGACAATATTTAAAATGATCTGGCAAAGAAGCAGAATATTTGAATCTTTCGGTGAGCTAATGATGTCATAGCACAGGAATAACCTACTAATAATAATACTGTTATAATCATGTGACCACAAGCTCTGCACCAAGTAATTATAATAAAGGTAAACAGCCAGTTTGTATTAATAGTACACATGTAACTTTTACCATACAGAGATTACTTACCTCGATCAGCCATAACCTTAAAAACAGCTGTCTAATATTATGTAGGTCCCCCTTTGTACCATCAAAACAGCTCTAACTGTTGAGGCCTGAACTCCACCAGACTTCTAAAAGTGTGCTGGGGTACCTGGCACCAAGACATGAGCAGCAGATACTTTAAGTCCTGTAATTTGTGAGCGTGGGTGAAATCTGGAGAATTTGAATGCCAAGCCTTATATACTTTGAACTCTTGGTCATGTTCCTCAAACCATTCCTGAACAGTTTTTGAGGTGTGGCAGTGTGAATGATCCTACTGAAAGAGCTCACTCTCATTAGGGAATACTGTTGCCATAAAGGGGTGCACTTGATCTGCAACAATGTTTAGGTAGGTGGTGCGTGTCAAATTGACATCCACATGAATACCTGGACAATAGCGCCTTGTCTCCACACTGACTGACTCCAGACTGCCTCTGCTGACTGGTATTCTTCCCATAGTGCACCCTGATGATCACTTCCCCAGGTACCGATGCACATGCACCTGTTTTTCCTGCTTCCAATACATCAACTTTGAGAGCCGACTCACTTTCTGTCTAAAATATCCCACCTTACCAATGTCTGTAAAAAAAAAAAAAAAAAAAAAAACTGGAACGGTCCTGTCCGCTAATAAGTGATTTGTATGTCCTCATTGATTACGGTATGGCGTGTATGGAGGTCATGGACCATAAATAAGTGTTAAGATGTAAACACTGGCCTGGAGAGATGCATGAGACTTGATATTGTGCACCACCTTCGGAAATGGTTTAAGCGTAAAGCAGGGAATAAATCACAAGTAAGTGTGCTGTTATAGGAAATGAATCACTGACAGGATGCAGCCTTATGCGAAGCAGAGTTCCTGTTACCACCAAAGCCATTGATTGTTTTCCTATAACACCACATCCTGTAGATGTCCCCCCCCCCTTTCCATACGGTAGTAAGTTGCCAACAATCAATTTTATTTCATTATTTTAAAAGAATGACATATTGTATGTTTATAATCCATGAAATTTGATAATTTCCTGCCTTTCCCTGCATTTCTCTTAAAATTAATGAGGCAAAAAGAAGCTTGTCATATCACTGAGATTGTCCTCTGTCCTGAAAATGCTGTAACCTACTGACTGTTCCAAAGTGCCGTCAATGGAGACTCCTTCCTTAAATTCCTCCTCACAGAATATCGACATTTACTTCTATTTCTTTCTAAAATAACACCACACTTATTATTAGGCTTTGCTTATGTGAGCAGCTGGCATGAAAATCCCCGTGAATGAGCTGTTGCTATAGAGATGACAATATATCAATGTAAACCTGTGACTTGCAGTTGCATTACGATCAGAAAGGCAATCAATGCCTTCTAATCAGAGTCCAGAAATCAGTAGCGCTATCATGATCTGCTATGCAGCATCATCCTGATAAACAAAATGAGTGAAATGACCAGCTACTAATGGAGTCTAAATATTTTAGACAAGCTAAAGACGATGCTCGAGGGCATCCTATATCCCCTCACTGTCCACTTTATTAGGAACACCTGTGCATTCATGCAGGTATCTCATCAACCAATCATGTGGCAGCAGTGCAGTGTAGTGCAATCCTGCAGATACAGGTCAAGAGCTTCAGTTAAACACCAGAATTGGAAAAATGTGTGGTCTCTGTGACTTTAATCCTAGCATGGATGTTGGTACAAGATAGGCTGGTCTGAGAAAAAACATTTCAGAAACAAGTGATCTCTTGAGATTTTCACACACAGCAGTCTCTGATTTTACGCCCTGCACCGCTGCCACGTGATTGGCTGATTAAATAAATGCATGAATGTGCCAGTGTACCGGTGGTCCTAATAAGTGTACATTATAGACTGACTTATTACAGTAATCTGCTCACATCCAATTACTAAAAAAGACTCAAAGGCAAGATTTTGGCATTAGTGTTTTACTAAAAAATGATCAAAATAAATATTTACAATTGATGACAGAGAACACCGGTTTCGTTTGAACTTTACAGAGCTACTGAGCAGCTACAGAGCAAAGATCCATGTAACGCAATCCTCACTGCGTAGCAGGGCAGCTGTACCTTATTTGTGTGTGTGTGTGTGTGTGTGTGTGTGTGTGCAGGTAGCTTGTATTTACGTGTAACAGTAGGTAGCTTTTTTTTTTTTAACTGGAACATCTAGCCTACTAAATTGGAAAGGAAAATTGCATTTTGTCTAATCGGGTGCATTTTATTCAAAAACACAACTCTAGAGTTCCGAAAAAAGTGAAAACCGTTCACTCATGAACACACTTCAACAGAAACACCTTCGTGGAATATTTTTGCAACAATTACACGTTTGATCCGTCTCTGAATATATTAAGGATAGGCTACGAACTGCAGATTGTAAAAATAGCTAGAATCATAAAAACCCTTTTGATACCTAATTTGAAGTGACACTTTAATTTCTTTTCTTTTTTTTTTTGAGGAAAGAAATTTTCAAGATTTAGGACTTTGCTGCGTGTCAGAGTGCGAGAAAAGGAGAAAGAGAGTAGGAGAGAGAGAGAGAGAGAGAGAGAGACATAGAGAGAGAGACAGTGAGAGACGAGGTGGAGGTGTGGTTGCTTATGATTAGGAGACCTGAAATTGCACTTTCTAAGGTAAAATGCCAGCTTTGAGCAGGAATTAGTTGAGCATTCGGTGTCCCATTTTGGTGCCCTGAAGCATAGAGGATGTCCTTGATGTCCAAATGTCCAGGGAAATCCAGCATGGACATAGTGGCTTGATGGTCTTGAGACAACTCCACTGCTACAGGTTCTGGAGAAGAATGTGCTCAAGGCCTGGTTGAGGTCACACAGTGTTTTGTAGAAAAGGCCAAAGCTGGGCTCTGACCATGGCTCTCGACTATACAGCGTCTTCGGCATCTTTTCTACCTAGTTCACTTTCAGAAAAGGTTTCACCCGCTCACAGTCTCGTCTGATTCATAAGGGCACCGCTGCTCGGAGGCAAATACAGAAAATTCAACCTGACGTGAACCTTGTTTGTTTGTTTTTTTTTTTTTTAAATATATGAATCAACCAAAATAAAGTCTGTTTCTGAGGACAATAAAACAGTCTATAAAGGTCCATGGTCTACAACAGCACAGTGAGTAAGCAGGGCATGGCATCAAGGATGGGCGTTCAGGTTTTTTTTTTTTTTTTTTACATATACCATAAAACTGCCTTTTCCCGAGTGTCGACTTGAGGACGTAGTCAGTGTTGATAACATGCCCATTGAATTGAGTTTATAGAGTTTTATATATTGTATGTCCTATATAAATAAATTGTTTGTTTGTTTTTTTTTTTAATTTCTTTACAATTTTCTATCATTTATTGCATTTTTCTAACTAGGAGAAAATAAAAAAAGGAGAGAGAGAATTATACTTTTGTCCACGACCGATTAGGCTATTTACATGTTTAAAAAGCAAGCGAGTGTGTACAGTCTTTATTTCTATTTACAAAGCAGTGTAAATAATTTCTTTAGTTACGATTTTGGAATATACATGAACTCTTCACAGTTTTTAGTACATATTTATCGTTAATACTGGTTGAATTGTTATTATTATTATTATTATTATTATTATTCATGTTACAGTTGAAACCCTCCTGCTTGACCCAGTTGAGTTATCAATATTAAATTGATATTTATGTCTCTGCTTTAGTTTTGCCCATGACGTTCTGGGTGTGTTTCTGAATGACAGTTTTCTGGTCCTCTGGTCATCTTTGCTCTGCTTGAACGCAAGTTCTCAATACAGGTTTCAAGCACAGGATTCTCAGCAGCTTGGCTGAAAACATCTCATCATGGCCACACAGTGGAATTTTGAGTCCTTTTCTGTAATTTCAGTATACGGAGCAACCGAAGTGGGCCGATTATCCCTCGGATTGTGATTGTAGCCATTTTGCGTTGGTTGGATTTGCGGGTCAGTGGGATTTAAGGCACTTCAAGGTTTTTGGTCTTCACGGCAGGTCGGATGAGACCAGAGCCAGCCCAGAGCTCTGACGCAGGGAGGGGCCGGCGTGCACGGCCTTGGGGCAGTCAGGGGTCAGGACACGGCCGTTCTCGCCCACGCTGCCCGTGATCGACAGCCGAGCCTTGTTCCGCATGGCTTCGGTGAAGGTCAGCTGTATGAGGAGATGAAAGAAAACACAGAAAGAAAGAAAGAAAGAAACACAGACAGAGAGAGAAAATGAGTCCAAAGATTTATCGAGAGAGAAAAAAGGAGCATTTAAAGGTTACGCTGTGAGCACACATTAGTAGCAAGCACGGACAAAACAGCAGAATTAAACACAACTGAGCGATGAAGCATCTCAAACACGTCTGGCCGTGCCCTGCAGAGCTAATCTACAAACTAAGCGATCCAACATCAAAAAATCACATAAAGAAAACAAATCTTTGTTAATTTTCCTACACAGGTCCTATAAATACCTCCTTTCTGCTGTCCATGTTTAGGATTATTTCTTTGATGAGGCAAAGCGTTTAATACTGACCTATCCCGAGGTGTTATTTATAATCATCATGGCTACATTCCATTACGTAGTAACAGCAGCCCAGATTATTAATTAAGGCTTCTAATTATTGCTCGGAGATATGCTTGGGCTTCACTTGGGCACACGAAGATGCCATAAGAGGTTGCCTAGTAACCCTGCCTCATGAAAGTGACATGGTCATGGCAGAAGTCGTACGTAGTCATGAGTTGTTATAACAGATATCCAGTGTGATTAGACTGGCATGATACATGGACATGCTGTTATAATGTGTGATGTCATGTTAGTTTGTTACACATTTTCAATTTCTTTGCAGTTTGACTATATGTATAGGCTCAGTCTTAGAGGCTCCAGCTATGGATCAATATCTTTTGTACACTTTTCTGGCCACAAGCTTCTGAATCTTAAAGGGTGCAAGCTGATTTGATCTTTACACCTCTGTGTGTAATATCCTTATTTGATTTTCAATTAAAACAAACAAACAAAATAAAGACTAAATACCCGGACACAATGCATGACTGGACTGAAAACACTTCACAGCATCCTGTTTCTGTGTTGTTTTTTGATGCAAGCAAGATATCTTCGAATGCGTGGCTAAGGGAAAGGTGAAATGACCTCTTTGTGTAAAAGTAGGCTTGCCTTGGCCATGTTACAAGTGACAAAAGTGGCAGACCAGGTCACGTTCCTAAAGGTCTGACTTGCATGACAGGCATCAATAATCATTCATATTGCTCGAGGGAGATGTAATAAAATGCATGCTTGCATGAAAGCACGCAAGGTGTCAAACTGCCATGCCGCCAAACATCATAACAGCTGTCACTATTACTATTACTAATATTAAATGCAATGATAACATGACACTGGGAATGTCAATGGACAGAAACATATGATAACATGACAATTTGACATGATCATGTCAGTCTTATGGCCCGTTTGTGTTCTAGCATTTTTTTGTTTTTCCCCTCCACTGACTCTGCAATAAGACTGTTGAATTAATTACTCTTTTTGATTACTGATAAAAAAAATATGCAGATTTAAATGTCTAAGATTAAATCTTGCACTTTTAGTTGCATAAACTTTAGTCGCATAAACTGTATTGCTGTATGCAGTTCCTAAATTTGCTGGTTGAATGAGCCTTGAAAACGGTCCTAAATAAATAAACAAATACATTATTTTACAGACTGATTTAAAAAAAAAAAAAAAAAAAAGATAAAATAAATAAATAAATAAATAAATAAATAAATAACTAACTATATAACATAAATTACACGAGAGTACTTAACAACTGGGTTAAAGAGGTTGTTATATCACGCTAAAGAGCAATCATTTATGTAAACGAACAGAAACAACTCTTAAGTTATGATACTGCTTCTGAGACGGGTTTTCACAATGTGGACGCAAGGTCGCACTCATGCTAACGATTCTCAATTATTTCATTATACTTTGCATGCTAATTCATGATTTTTTTTTTATAAATAAAATGAAAGAGACGTGATCTGACAGCGCCCTATGATCTATGCAGGGCGGGCACCTCCACTTTGGGAACAGTGACACGTGCAAATGCAGACGTCTTCACTTGGATTACAAAGAACGGAAATGAGGACGTCACAGACACAAGCAGGCTTTACCACACGCTCAACACGGCAAGCGTTACTGCGGCGTCACAGATGAGCTCCACTTACAAATGACAGGACACCTACGTACGCCTGAGCGCCTACATCTCTACGCCATCAGTCCCGTAGACGTTGTAACCCTCTCTATATGTGGCTAAGCTCTGGGTGCTGTGGGTGGGGCTAGCCTGAGGCGTGGGGCGGGGGCTAGGGACAAGGGCGGGGCTTGGGACAGGGGCGGGAGAGGGAGGGGTTTGGCGTTCGGGCGCGTCCACCTTCATTCGCTTGGCCTCATTTCGCGACTTGTAGCAGAACTCGATGAGGGCCACCAGCATGGCCAGGCCCAGACCCCCGACGAGGATGTAGAAGACCCCAGCCACGTTACTGAGGCTCAGGGCCTGTGAGCTCTTGTCCTGGAGGCGGGAGGATGGAGGGGACACAGTTAGAAAGAGGAAATATGAAGAAAAGACAACCAGAAATCATAACACAGACATTCACACACAAATCACAAGTCTACTCATTCAGTTATGACTACTACAAGACTACATTCTAACTCTCTCACTCTATCACGCACATTTTCTAAAACACAC
>JAQMCW010000011.1:9068822-9086315 GCA_030068335.1 Chrysichthys cranchii
ATGCGTGTAGCGTTATATTTATACCTTGCGGATAAAGGCAACGACAGAATCCCTGGGCAGTGAGACTGATTATTCGCTTGCATTATTTCTTAAAAGTTTCCCTTAGGAAATTTTTGGCACATTTTCCTAATTTAAAAAGGTTGTTCAAATAGGATGAAAAACAAAATAAAAAGATCATTTCTCCTTTTGTTTGAGTGGAAGATGTTGAATTATTATAATCCAATCATTTCTTCTTATTTTTTTAATAGCAATTTCAGAGGGCACTCGACGTTTTATGAAATGAGTAAACAAATTTAGTACATTTAAATTTAAAGTAGACGAACCTGCAGCTCTGCACTGAGGACATTTCCTTGAAACAAAGTCCTTATAAAGATGAAAATAAGTGTCCTAGGTACATCTGTGTGATATGTGTACTCACCGTGCTGGCAAAATGAGTCGGAATGCGCGTAGACTCATTATGAGCTAAGAGGCAAAACATGGTTTGGGTTGAAATGAGATTTTTTCAAAAATGAGTCCGTAAATCCCTCGTTTATTGATTCCAATGATAAAACAGCAAGAAAAACATCCCAAACTACTGTTATTTTAAGGTTTTGTTCATTATGTTCATTCGTATGTCTTCATTAATTACTCCTTTGTTGTAATATTCCATGATAAATCCGTGTTTTTCACCGCGCGCTCGCGGCGAGACGGGGGAATCCCCCTACCCATGTTTGGTATGGTTGTGAAGCGTAGTTCCTCTACTTCCTGATAAAACACATGGAATTCCCGATGACGCTTTTATGATCCAATGGAAAGCGAGTTTCCAAACCCCTTTAGACGTGGTCGACTTCAGTTGGATGTAACTCGGTCATTTTTTTGTCCGATTTCAACAAACCATGCCTCGTTTTGAAGGTCTTTAGATGGACAATGTGGAAGTAACAATAACTCACTTTGGAAAATTTCCTCATTCTGACTCATTACGCCAGCACGGGTCACATATCTGCATTCTGAAGTAATGTGTCTTATACAGGAAACACATTGACTTTCGATATTATATAATATTATATAAAACTCACTGTTTATTAAAATTCCCTCCGATCTTCTGCTTGTGTTATGAAGTCCACATTCCCTACACCAATACTAATCCGGTTTACAAACCATTTCCTGTAATCTTGATTATAGCGACATGGTCTAGTCGTACACTCACACACTATTCTCTAATTCTGTGTGTGTTTTAATACCTTCATGGACGTTTCCTTTCAATAAACATAACAAAGCAATCTTGAGGAGCTAATCATGACAGCTTGATTATCTTCTCCGCGGACACCACTCACCCTGAAAAACTCTTTGGTGGAGCCTGAGTCTAGAGTGCCGTATGCTATGTCTGTTTGCTTGGCCAGGTCTTCGGCACTCTCGATGGGCGACACCATTCTCTCTACGGTGAGGAAGGCAGCCAAGTTAGCCGTGTAGGAGGAGATGATGATTAAGGTGAAGAACCACCAGACTCCTCCCACGATACGACCGGACAGAGACCTGCACCGTGGGAGAGGAAACGAGGGAAGAAGGGGACAAAAGGAATACAGGTGATATGGAGAGAGAGGAAAGTGGAGGAAAAGAGAAAGAGAAGAAAGATCAGTCAGCAGAGTGTGCCAAGCAGAGATTAGGAAATCTATAATCATGCACGATGAGGCCATGGCTTATCCCTTCGGCATGGAACTGAAAATGAAACATGCAGTGGACCACCGGAGCGACGCGCTGCTGAGAGAGAAACATGCCCAGAATACTGACGAGCAACCGATTTCCCCGAGCTTACGGCATGTTACACCTCATAGAAACAACCCACAAGCTGAACGAGGATCAGATAGTCAGGGATCACAAACCCTGCACCAAATTTAGAACCTTGCCTGGGGTCCTTGGTGATAGCTTGTGACACAGGCCAGTTTAAGGTCTTCTCTCGTGAAAAGGACACTCTGACGGGACGCCATGGTGACAGATCGGCATTCGTGGTGGGCAGGAGGGGACGTCACTGACAAGAATGTCCACGGGGGCGGCACAGCAAAAACTAGCACTGCGTACATTTACACCTCGTGTTGATTATGCAAAATCAAAAGGGATGCTGTGAATATCTTTCTTTAATTATTCATTCAGGGATTTCTTCAATCCGAACTGAAGCGATGGAAAACTGTCATTTCCTGAATCACAAACCCATGATCGGATTTGTAAACGTTTGTCTGCTCACACCGGGTCGTAAATGAAAAGATATGAAAGAAAAATACATGAGGTGTGCAAAACGTGTTTTTTTCTTTTTTACTTAGAAATGACAAATCTCCCGTAAACTATAAAGCACTCGTATTTCTCCTTTGCTTGTTTCTAACAACTGTAGGTAGACGTGGTGGCTGAAATATCAGCAGGACTCTTCAAGGGCTGCAATTTGAGGCTATTTTAATAACCCACAATTTATTTCTTCATAAGCTGTTCCCATTATTAGGAAAATATCATTTTATTTTTAATGAAAAAGAAAAAGGTTCACTTTTCATATCATAATTATCGAACTGCTTGCAGTTCGCGTGTTCTTTCAGCTTGACACCTGTTTGTGCCGAAATGTATTGAAATGCGGGCATTTTTTCATACGAGGACACAAAATTATGAATATCTATTTCTCAGACTTTCACGAAACAAGTAAAAACATCTGCCCAGAATGCTGAAAGGCTCCAAGAAGACGCAACTTCAAAACTTGTAAAATCTTCTCTAAATGCATAATGTGAACACAAACATCTGAGTGTTATTTGCACTGAGAAACATACCAACTATTTCAAATATTTATTGTTTATTGTTATAGATACAGTTACAAAACTGACTACGGGTTTTATGATTCAGAAAACTGTGTTTACTCTTGCATCCGGGGTACAGCGCATTTTGACATTGATATCTCCAGCCTGACCGGGAGAAAATTTGGTAGCTACAGTCTTTTCAAATCCCATATTAAACATGCTGTCTTCTGATAAGCACGTTCCCACATGCAGACACACAGTCCGTCACGGTGACGTCTGAGGGACAGACGCGTCTGGGATCGCAGTAAGCATGACTAATCAATCTGACCTTGTGAGACGGAGTCGAATTAATAAAAGCCTCAACTGAGCGGACATGACACCGGTGACTCGAGCTGTGTGCCGCTCCATTGCTCCATCGCCTGGCATACAGGATCATTCCTAAGGACAAGGGACAAGCACACGTTCTCCCACATGCCTTCCATGTTGTTGTGTATAAAGTACCCTCTCTGATTGGTGAAAGTGTGACTGTCATTGTAGCCTACACATACACATGCCCACTCGTCACCACGGTAGGTCAGGAGGCAGACAGTCCTTAGCAGAGCGCTATACGTATGTTATTGCAATTGAATACTTCTCACTTTGCCGGTGCAGTCTGTACTTTATGTCCTTGCTTGGGCAATGTTTGGAGTTATTGACACTGACAGGGCACATATTTGCCGAGTCATTGCAACATTTATTTTTGTGGTTGGTTGGTTTGCTATTTGATGTGGTTTAATTATACACTGCACATATTTAAAAGGACAACAACAACAACAACAACAACAACAACAAAAAAGCCCCAACCCAAAATGGTTGAGAGGCACGCAGGTCTAAAATAAACCGTACCAAATGAAACACTTTCATTCAATTAGTCAGAAAACCCTTTCACGAGTGCATGTAAAAATCATCCGAGCACAGAGAACGCAGAGTCAGAGCTAAAAAAAAAATAACCAGGTAGTTATTTAAAACAAGAAAACAAGCTTTTGTGTGTTGCATCCAGTGATTATTTTCTCGTTTTGTTCATCAGACCAAATATCCAGAACACATGGCATCGCCGCAGTTCTGTTGTCTGGTCCTTGTGGCTCAGTATAGTGGCGCTCGTCCTACAAATAAAAGCTGCAACCCAAAACACATGTCTGGTTCACTTCCTGTTATTTCACTTGGAACCGGACTGAGAACCCCTCTATCAGAAGCTCCAGAACTGGTTGTTTTGGAGTACACTGCAAAGTATGATTACCGAGTATGCAGAATATGGTTGCTGTGCTTGTACCTGCCTAAAGAACATTCAAAGGATGACCTTGATTTATTTGCCACGTATGACGCATTACACCACAGTGAAACTGTTTTTTCTCTCCCATATATTCCAGCTTGTTAGGAAGCTGGGAGCAGCCATGATAAAGCACTTCCTGGAACAGATATGTTTAAGGGCCTTGTTTAAGAGCTGGGGTTTAAATGCCTGACCTTCTGATTAGTATTCCAGAGCCTTAACGATTGAGCCACCACTGCCCCTACGTGCTCCATAACAAGAATGGACAGTGGTAGCTCAGTGCTTAAGACATTGGACTACTGATTGGAAGGTTGTGAGTTCAAATCCAAGCACTGCTGGGCCCTTGAGCAAGGCCCTTAACCCTCAACTGCTCAAGAGATAGACGTACGTCGCCCTGGATAAAGGCGTCTTCCAAATAACGCTAACGTAAAGAATAGCCATGTTATGCCTGGAGAAAACAACATTTTGAAGTTGTTCATGCTTGGGTAAAGAGTGCAACATGGAATTCCCATTCTTACTCAAGTAGACTTGTGGTGATATGGTAGCTTTGCAACACACTGTCCAAAGGGTAAGGCATGTATCCTGGTAAGAGTATAATAATTATCAAGAGCTTTGTAAACGGTTGCTTACTCAAACATGAACGTTTCATTTCACTTTCAAGTGTTCTGTATACCGCCACAGCCGTCATCCTATTGGCGGCTTTTACATAAGCGTCATAGCAGCTCTGAGATCATTTTCAATCAAAATTGCAAACAGACCCGAACTTTGCCCTCAGCTGTCTTCGTTCATAACAGCACTACCATTATGCGTTCAAAGACCACCCATCTGAACCAAAGAATTCTTTTATGATGTTAGCGTTTTTGCCTACAACACAAAATCAGGCTAGAAATCATCCAACTTACAAGCCAGCTCAACATGAGAGGTTTTTCAGGCAAGCGCGACATTGCTCTAATCTGCATCTGGAAAACCATTCCGCTTTGGGTAAAATTATGAATAAGTACAGAGGGAATAGAAGAGAAAATAGGGAGGGATTGAGATAGAAGCAAGGGGGCTGGGGACCTTGAAACACTGTAGATAAATGAAAGGTCACCGCCTGTAGCCCCAGTAAGCCTACAGAGCTTTATTTATTCATGGCTTGCTCTCTGCTGGCCTGATTAAGATTTAATACCTGCAAATCAGTTTCTCCACGCATCAGACGGAAGCCGTGCACCATCGCTCTCCACATTACCGATCTCTAATTTTGCTTGGAGAAATAACAGCAAGCACACCCATTACCAAGATACAATCATTTCTCCATATATCAGGATTTAACCAACGATTCTGTCAAAAAATGAATTTCACACAATGCTGGCCTTATTGCAAGAGCAGGACCAAAGACATGTTTGGCATGTAAAGTTCTTGGCTGATTGGAGTGGAACATGATGCGCTCTTCTTCCCTGGTAGCCCATCTGCCTCAAGGTTTGACGTGTTGTGCATTCTGAGATGTTCTTTTTCTCCTCACCACAGTGATAAAGGTTGGTTATTTGAGCTACCATAACCTTCCTGTCAGCTTGAAACAGTCTGGCCATTCTGATCTGACATCGCTCATCAATAAAACTTTTCATCTTGCGATAACTGTCAATCCATTTTCGTAAACTGCACAGACTGTTAGGTGTGAAAAATCCCTGGAGATCAGCAGTTTCCAAACCAGCCTGTCTGGCACTAACAACCACACTACAATCAAAGTCATTGAAATCACATTCTTCCTCAATCCTGGTATTTGTTATGAATGCTAACTGAAGCTCTTGATCTTCATCTGCATGAGTTTTATAAATTGCTCTGCTGTCACGTGATTGGCTAATTGGATAAGTGCACAAGTGTTCCCAAAAAAGGTGGATAGCGATTGTAGATAAACGAATAGAACAAATGCAATTAAGCATTGTGCAAAATGCAAATCTGAATAATCACACACTTATCAAGCGTATTATAAAACACAATTTAGATCAAACCTTAGGGCCTTGTGATAATTATTTTATCATCCTTACATGATATTACACTGCCAGGATATACAGTAACGTTTTGTCGGATTATATTTTATTACCCAACCTGCTCACCTTTACGCATTCTGCAATTTAACACAGGAGTACGCTAGGAGCTATCAGCAGACGAGCAAGTCGTCTTTCCTCAGTAAAAATGGTAGATTAGCCAAGTGATGTACACAGGCTTTCGAAATTCCTGATATTAACCGACACCTCCTGGAAACCCCGACACTTCGTCCCATTTAGCATGCTCTCGACTGACTGGACACATTCCCCTTCTGTCAAGATAAATGAAGAATATTTTAAGTTCATCGATGTGAAATAAAATCTATGAATGTATGGAAGATTTAGATAACATTAAACAAGTGTATCGTTAACAACAGTTACTTCACTTTTTGGCTAATGTTATGAATCTGCCCGCGCGGAGCCCCTTTTTTACACACCCGTTTCAAGTATTCACGATAGCGGTGCAGTCCGGAGGACTCACGCCGCTCCAAGAACACTCCGTCGCAGCACCAATGGCGCATGCGCGAGGAATCACGCCTTGCCTGTGGGTCATGTGGGCCTCCAAAGGTGTTTTGCACTGTGGACGAAATACAAGGACTATAAAGGGGATGCTTGCACGCTTCATGGTGCAGGCCACTGAGCTGATTTGAACTGAAATAAACGGAGAATTCCCTACAGATCACAAAGACGGTAATTCCATGAAAGTGGCCAATTTTTGTTCCATTGTTTTCTGTTTTTTGCTCATGTACTATGTTTAGTTCTTTTCCCGAATTCCACGGATAACCGTGTATACGGATGAACACGGTAATTCCACGTTTTATGCTCGTGCCCAGTGTATGCTCCATCTTACCTGTGTTTATCTGTTAGTTTCTGTTTTGTTTTGTCACCGTGTTTGTCAAAATAAACATCATGGATTATAAGACTGACTCCTCCCTGTGCATGTGTCCGCCCACACCGCACCTACATGACAGCTAAAAGAAATACCTAAGAAAGAAGACCTAAAAAGACGAAACAGGCCTACGGTAAAGTTCAAATCCAACACTTGCTTTGTGAATAGTGAGAATTCAATACCAAGACGTAACCATTGGCATTAAAAATTCTTAACTTGAAATGAAGTCAGTATTTCTTGTGTGTTATATCAGCTTTTCCTGAATGAGGAGCCGCGATCTTGACAAATTAAAGCTAGTTTTCATAAATCAATGTGACAGGGATATTCATGCAGCAATATAGAGGCAATATTTTAGACTCCTATAGGATGCTTATTTCAATGCTTGCCATCTTCGTATTCATACACTATATGACCAAAGGTTTGTGGACACCTGACCATCATGCCCATATGTGTTTTTTGAACATTTTTTTTCCTGATTTAGTCCCTCTTTACCATCATGATAACCTCCACTCTTCTGAGAAAGCTTTCCACTAGATGTTGGAATGTGGCTGTGGGGATTTGGGCTCATTCAGCCACAAGAGCATTACTGATGTCAAGCACTGATGTCGCGCAACGTGTGCTTGGGAGCAGCTGACGTTCCAGTTCATTGCCAAGGTGTTTTTGATGGGGTTGAGGTCAAGGCTCTGTGCAGGACACTTGACTTCTTCTTCTAAAACCTGTGCAAACCATGTCTTCATAGACCTCACTTTGTGTCAAGCACCGTCCTCATGCTGGAACACGTGTGGGCTAGGCTTCTTAGGGTGTGACGGTGAGGTGTTCATAAACTTTTGGCCATACAGTTGATTCTTCATGTTTGTCCATTTTTCCTTGTTTAAATGTTGTCTTGCTTTAATGTTCCATTATAGTACATCTACCAGCAAAGAAAAATGTGTTTCCCCTCCTGCATTTTCTATCCCTCTTCTTCCAGGCTTAAAGGAAAGTGCTTGTGTTTAATGGCAGGAGGCTATATGTGACTGCAAAACACCTACCTACAAACTATCCATACTATTAGTAAAGATCTCAGAAAATCTAGTGCATAATGCATGTCTGAATATGAGGGCTTTCCATTGTTAGATAACAAGTAAGTGGTTTAGGACGTGTATTGGCTATGGCCGGCATTTTTCACAAAGTGCAATGACACGTTTAGGCTATATTCCTGCCTTACATCCAGTGTTTCCAAGATCCACATTCACTGCAGCCCTGACCAGGATAACGCGCATTAACCTTTTAGCTCCAGTGCAATCACAGTTTCAAGAGTTGTAAGAATTCCTGACAAATAAATGATCAGACTTTCTAAAACCATGCTGTATAGTCATAGCTTTGCATAGTGAGAGCCAAATGTCCTCATCTGTAGTGTGATCTCCACTCTCCTCCCTCCTCTCACTCTTAACGCTGGCCTGATGAGTGAATCATATCCTCTCACAAGCATCACAGGCTTCCTCCTGATCTTTCCCTCCCCTTAGTCCTGCAATCATTTTCTCAGCAATTTCCGGAATAAAAGACGCCATTGAATAGAGGCAATTACTTAGTACAATTACATGATCGACCCTCAAAAACTAAAAGCGGAGGGAGAAAAAGAAAAGGAGAGAGAGTTCTAGGTGGGATGAAGAAATCTAGAAATGCACAGGGGCAAGAGGAAGGACTGAATTTTTTTTTCTAACCTACCAAATACATCCATCACTTTATCTACCTTAATGCCCACAATTGCAGCTGCACTTTCAGTTCGTCTACACTGGCTCTATCTGCTCCACACACACACACATATATATGCATAAAATGGGTAAAAACTCAAAGCAATGAAGCATAAAGTATGCACAGAAGGGGGAAATTTCCCTGCATGGCAGAAATAGCTTATCCAAAGGCTTTATAGAGATGAGGTGCAACAACCAAATGCAAAGCACACCAATCTGAGTAGTGGTATTAACATAACTCAGTTTGGCATCTTCTCTTGCAATTTCAAACTGCTCCACAGGCTAATATATGTATTATTGATCCACAGATGGATTCCTAAACTGCCTGTCTGATAACCACTGACCTCTTCCATTACCCTGCCAAATGGGAGCCAAGTCACTCTCCTGATACACACGAGTTATTCAGAGGACCAAGAGTCATTACCAGTACTGCGCCATTACCCAAGCTGTATGCTACAATCTGTGTCCTGTGTCATTATCTGATCTGGGAACTCCTTGTGCTGTTACTCAAATTGCAATCCCTATGTTGACTTGATCTGGAATCCCTGTGGTGTTATCCAAGCTGCATCAGCCAAGTCTCTACATGTACCTCATGTTGGTACCCGATCTGCCACCCTTGTTTTTATCTCATCTGTGCGCCATTATGTTATTCATTTTGTGTTCTGTGTTGTTTCTTGGTCTGCACCCTGTATCCTTACCCAACCCGCACCTCCCATGTTGTTACCCCATACGTCCCTCTTGTGTGGTTACCCAATTTGAACATACCATACTTGCAACTTCCACGCCATTACAAGGTCTACACCCCTATGTTGTCATGTCATCAGCCATCTTCTTGTTGGTGAACTCACTCAGTGCATTTGTTACCTGGTGTGGGGTCTCAGCCTGACACCCAAAGTTTATGAAGTGTCCATTAACAAGATAATCTTGTATGTTTGCAGATGGGTCAAAATTGCACTTCCTGCATTGTTACCCAAATTACAACCCCTGTGTCCTTACATTTCCTTTATCACTACTCAAACTACACCCCATGTGATTACCCAAGCTGCCATTCCTGTATTGTTACCCAATTTACCTAATCTAAACCCCTAGGGTGAACCCAATCTGTCCCACCTTTCATTACCCAATCTGTGACTCTTGTGTGATTAACCAATCTACACCCCATGTCATTACGTAATCTACAACATTTAGAGCCCCTGTGTCATTACCCAGTCTGTGTCACCTATGTCATAACCAATCTATGACTTCTGTGTTGTTACCCAATATGGGCCTACTGTGTAAATACCCAATCTGTGACTCCCGTTCCATTATCTGATCAGTGACTCCTTTGTTACCCAATCTGTGACTCCTGTATTGTTACCTGATATGTGACTCCTGTGTCATTACCAGGTCTGTGACTCATGTTTCGTAACGTGATTTGTAGCTCCTGTGTCATTACCTGATCTGTGACTCCTGTGTCGTTACCGGATCTGTGACTCCTACCCAGTACTCAAATTGAAGGCAGACAAGTCTCAAGCAAAGTTGAACAAAGTTAACCAGATAAAATGCCCATTATAGGCAACTCCTCAGTAAGAACATGACATAGCGATCAAGCATTAGATTAGTTTAGTTAGATTAGTTCCTTGAACATTTTGAACCAGCTAAGTACCTTTGTAAAAGCAATATAAATTAGACTTACTAGCTTACTAGCAAGCTAAGCCTGTTATATTAGTTATGTCAGCTAATTAGCTGTGATGAAATGGACAGTCCTAAAACAGATCTCCTCTGACCAATTATCTCTCTGTAAACCCAACTGTCTTCTGTTAGCTTAGAAAGAAGAAAGAATTTGATAGGATGGGGCAAAAATTACTGTGCTTCGAAGACTTTTCTGGTTCTGACCCACTATAACAGAATGCAACCTTTCAGAAAGTACACTGTGGCTTGCTCTTCAAAAAATCACTAAGTCTTCAGCTGTGATTCTGCATCCAGGAGGTGCAGCTGATGTCAGAGTGACGCATCTCTCTCTCGAGGCTCTACACCATGCATGCATAAGCATTTTAATGCATGTCTGACAGCCAGATGTCTTCACTCAAGTCTCTTAGGTAAAAACAAGCTACAAAAATGACTAGTCCCCTCGACCGAATTTTTCATTAAGCTGTAGTTTTAATTTGTTTACATTTAAAACCATAGATAAAAAAAAAACATATTATATAAATGATATATTAATTTCCTCTGCGCATTATCATACCACATCCTTCGCAACTTCCAATCACTCACCCAGTTTTGTTCAAGCATTGCTAACAGATGAGGGTGGCTTCAAAATTTGGAATATAAGATGCTTAAAAAAAATTTCAAAGTACAGGAAACGCAATAAGAATCAAGTCCTATAATTCAAACGAGTGGTTTCGGGCAAATGATGATTAATAATTCAAAATCGCCCAGACTCCCAAATCTCTAGCATTAAGAATACCTTCTGCACATTTTATGCTCATAAGCATCAGCAGAATTTCCTCCGCCCCACCTTCCTGAGTATGCGACTAGGTTATGTGGACGAAATACGAGTGCAACACAATGCCATGCCATCCCTTGCAGTGTTATTGCATCAACTTCACACAAATCCCAGAACATATATTAGCATTGTAGAGAGAGCAGGTGAAAATGTATTTAAGCAGTATTTAAAAAAAGGTGGTGCATTCGGTTTACCCAGTCTGGTTCATCACTAAATGTAGTTTTTACTTCTTTACATTTCATGCAACTTTATTATGTGTCCACTGGAATGATGGATCTTATAAACCTAAATGAAATCCTAAATGAGTTTTCTTATCAACGACAGCTCAAAACCATAAGCCCGCTATAGCACTGCTGGAGCAGGCTATAGTGTCGAGTGTTTGGGCTCTATGGTTCCGGTGATGTTCTAAGTACCTGCTGGGTTCCACCATGTGTTGCTCTTTTTATTGCTCCTTTGTTCTCCTGGTCCTGACATGTGAGTCAGTTCTTATCTGGTAAGGGGGACTGAAAAATAAGATCTGTTTTTTTCTGTCCTTAATTGACAAAAAAGGTCTTAAAATACTCTATCATGGTCAATGCAGAGAGACTGAATGCGTGCGTGCGTGTGTGTGTGTGTGTGTGTGTGTGTGTGTGTGTGTGTGTGTGTGAGAGAGAGAGAGAGAGAGAGAGAGAGAGAGAGAGAGAGAGAGAGAGAGAGAGCTGGCCATCAGAGATAGCCACGAAAAGCCTGAGGTCATCTCAGCAGGTGAACAAATTATACACAAACAAATAACACAAAACAGCCGACTGCCCACAGCAGCACCATAATGAATATGTGTACCGTGTAATTCAAAGGCTTTTTTCACAGCACAAATGAGCATGTGAGGACAGTGAGGTACACAACAATAGGCAATGACTCCCAAGATCCCTCACTGCTAAAATTCCCCGAGATTTGTAAAACACGGTCAGTTCTGACAGCAACACAGGACACATGAGACACGTTTGACTGCGACACGGACAACGTACTTGGTATGTGCACAAACAACATACTTGGAAGCAAAGCAAAGGATATGTCGATGTAATTTCATCAGAATTTATTTGCAGACAATTTCTGAGAACAACCTGAGTCCTGCATGACAGCAACAATCCAGGAGGGAGCAAATGCTACATTCACACCAGCAGCGATTTTTTTTTAAACCTTGCATTGCTCCAATTGCTATATGCTGATCCTTAGTTGATAGAAGGCATGTCCTAGGTTTAGTTTATAGCTAGTTTCACTGGGCGGTAAGGGCTGGGGTAGTGCGAAATCCACACATATAATGATATCCTTACATGCTAGCGACAGAAAATATACAAAACCCCTGACTCTGAACAAATCAAATGTGTTCCAGATAAAAATAAAAATTCTGGAAAGAAACGTTTGTGTATAAATTGCATTCATGCAATGCATCAGTCTGCTTTTTTGATGTACCTAGATAGAACGGCAAAAACTAACATCCCTGTTTTATTTGTCTCAGGAGCTTCAAAGAGACAAATCTCGGAACCAAATACCATAGAAAAAGTTTCTTCCATGGGGGTAATCAAAGCATACCTTCGTACATCACTCACCACTTTTCTAATTTCACCACCAACGTTTGTGCTTTGCTTTTTGCCCACTTTGCGATATCAAGGGGGACTCCACCTTTCCTGCAGGAAATCGCCAGCTCTCATTGAAAAGAAATCATATACAGCCATTTTGTTACGTCGCTGCTCGTGTGAATGCAGGGTTACAAATGCTTCCTTTAGGACACGTAAAGCCAATCAGCGCAACATTTCAAAACATCACAGGGCATCTGAACATGTCTGAACAGACCTAACTATGTGAGCTAACACACATCTTAGATTGACCAACATCAATCTGATCATCAGGGGAAACTCCCGGCCTGGGATGGCTGTGGGGGTCATTGGGGCGCAAGCTGATTATTTCACAATGATGGACAGAAATCTTAGACAGTTGCCCTACTCAGAGACCCTTGAATATGTCATTTTGTCTAGATAAGATGAGACATATACTGCGCAGAATGACAGTAGCTCCCCTCTCCCCGCAGACACCGTGGTAAATCCATTTGCATTAAGACCAGTCCTTGACAGAATACTGATTAAGAGTCTCTCAGCACTGGCTCTTTTCAAATTACATGCACTTTTCAGGCAAGTTCGGACACCCGTTGGTACATTGCCATGGTAACAACGCAGCTGCATGGCTATTTCAGGTGCCTCCTATTACCATATCAATGCTCAACGAGACCTTTTCGTGAGCTAACTCAAGGTTAAGAGACTAATTCCACTACATTCTCCAATCAGTATTCCTTTAAAGAAGCCAGCCCAGAGGCAATCAAGCACAGAGGTGAGAGAATTAAATGCTTACCTGGGTGAGATGTCACACCCCTGCTGCATGAAGGCTCCCAGGGAGAACCACAGACTGTTGAATATGCCGAACTCGTTGGGGGGCTGGTCACTGGGCAGACCGTCGGTGCCCTCCTCGGGCTCCTCGGTATGCCACTCGTACGGGCTGAAGCGGCTGACCAGGAAGAGCACCACGCTCACGCCAATGTAGGCGAACACGATGCACATCCAGATCTCGTAGGCCAGTGGGTCCAGGAAGGAGAATACACCTGGTTTGGATTTTTGAGGCTTTTTGATCATGATGGAGATGCCTAAGCTCATGAAGGGCTTAGAGAAGTCAATCACCTCCTCCCGGACCAAGGTAATAGTCAGTGGGGCCACAGCGATTTCCGCTTTCTGAAACGTGCAAAGACTTTCATTAGGGCATTGTTAGAGGGAAAGATAAATACAAGCTATCTTGTTTGGCAGCCATTACAGGAATGGATGGAGTTAACTAATGTCCTTATTTGGACATCAACGGTTTGGGATATCAACACGCTTTCGATTTGAGTCAAACTGCACAAGCTGAACTATCCCAAGGCTCTGTAATGTCCACTAGATTACAGCAAATGTTGAAGGATGGTTCACAAGCACTTTTTTATACACATAAAAGGTAGGCAATCAGGCAACTGAGTATCCACCACAAGGTCTGTCAGCCATTAACTGAATTAAATATGCCATTTTATTAGAGCAATTGCTGTAGGTTTGTATTCAGACATTACTTGGTCAGCATTTAGTTGCCCAAATGCAACTTGAACAACTTATACATGGCAATGCTGCATATAAATGGCAATAACCTTTAATAGTAGATGTTTGAAATCAGTCGATACGACAGATCTATTCACTATGTTCTCAATATTTTGCAGCTGAAAGTATTTCAGAGTGGTTTGTTGGTCGTTTACACAGTATTTTCATCACACTGAATATGTAGGGAATCAAACACTTGAGAATGTGCTGTTATAGAATAACATCCAACGGTGGCATGCTGTCACGTAGCCCAATGCCACGCTGAAGTCAGTTATTTTCATATACTGTTTAACTCCTATTATACAACAGCAATTTGTTCATGATTACAAAGTTAAAAAGACCATTACAGAATAACTTTTCATATCTGAGCATTTGATCTATATGGAATGTCCACAAAACAAGTTAGCTCCTGTTTCTCATTTACGTTCTCAATTTGCATCTGTGAAACCAAAAAGTGCAAAGTCTTCAGTCCTTTATTCGTCTTCTGCCCTTAATCCTGTTCAGGCTCACGGGGGGGAGCTGGAGCCAATCCCAGCTGCTTCGAGAGAGAGGTGGGGTACACCCTGGGCAGGTCGCCAATCCACCGCAGGGCGACACACAGAGACAGACAACCATTGACACTCACATTCACACCTACGGCCAATTTAGAGCAGCCAATTAGCCTAATCCCATCTGTGCATGTCTTTGGATTGTGGGAGGAAACCGGAGTACCCAGAGGAAACCACATGGACACGGGGAGAACATGCAGACTCCACATAGAAAGGTGCCCATGTTGACCCGGGGATCGAACCCAGGACCTACTTGCTGTGAGGCGACAGTGCTGACCACTCAGCCACCGTGCCTTTTATCCTGAAGATCTAAAAACATACTCACTCCTTCTGTAAATGGTAAATACATTTCTCCTTACAGAAAGCTTCCCAAAATCAATGATCATATAGTTGAATAATCGCACTCTTCACTTAACTTATTATTAGTCTCAGGTTATGGGGAGCATTTGCCATAAAAGTCTCTGTGTAAGTTGTCACGACAAAAACAATAAAATATTAAATTAATGAGTGTGTTCATATAAAGCTGCAATTTGCCTTGCAGCTGGAACAGTTTCAACCTGTGGGACTGATAAAATATAAGTTAGAGAATAATCCCTGCTTTTTCACCCCATTTTGCAATTTTCCTAATTGTACAAGGCTTTGCAAGTTAATGGTGGAAAAACTACAGCGCTAAGCTGAGCGGTTTAATTCCGAGCGAGCAGGATGACCCAATCAATTCAGAGAAATATGCTTAGAGCAAAAGATGGAAAAATGGTTGGAACTATGGTCTCGGAGCAAAGCAGACCTTCATGAGAAATCCACAAACCTGATTAAAGACTGTGACTTAGCAACACTCTCAACCTTGCCTGGGTTGCGCAAAGCTCAAAGCTAATCCATAAAAGAAATTAACGCTTATCATCATCGGCTAACACCCCCTTTCTGAATATGAAAATGAAAAAGAAACCCTTTGAAGGGACATGCTGTAAATGCTCAACAACAACAAAAAAATCAACCACATGACAAGACTTGCCACGGCCTTAATATACATCAGTCAGCTTGCAAAAGATTGCTTTTCAGAGGTGAAAGGATTGTCACACAGTTGCACTGTGAGCTTGGCCACAACTTGAGTTTTAAGGAAGAAAAGTGCTGACACTTTCTGCCTCAAATCCGCACCATGTCTCTGCCAAAGCCTCTGCAGATAAAGTAAGCATATTATTCTTTATACGAAGAATGTTACTGAACAGACTGGGGCCTTTTACAGCAAATTACATGGACACTGACTGCCCTTGAACCGAATATTTTAGCCCAAACTACAAACTTGCAGTTTTTGCAACATATGGAAATAGACCGAAACCTCCTGAGCTCCCCTTGGATCCAGCTCAGAGCCTTAAGGATTTCATTCAACACATCATGAATCTCATGAAATTTAACTAGCTGATACGACAAAGGAAATCTAACATAGCATTCCTCCATATGTTAGCAACAGGTTTGTTTTTTTAATGTTTGTTTATGGCCTTCACTGGCGGAGAGACGGTTTCTCTTAATCTCAGGTAACCTTTAGCTGTCTTTCACAGCTTTTTTTTCAGTACACACCGGGACAAGTTCCTCAAGGCACAAACCGGGCTGTCAAAATGCTTCTATATAGACTGAGTAAATATGTCAGTTGAGTACTTTTATTACTTTTGTAATTTTGCTTGCCTATCTTCACAAGTATATGAACAGTTTTTACAACACTTTACTTCACTCACTGTTTCTGTCTATTTGTCTGGTACAAATTTTGTAACCAATTTTTAACCCACTTCCCGTTAACCTATCGACTTGAAACGTGGTAGACATGTTCTACTCCAATGACAATGCATTTTAAGCAAAAAAATTTTTTTTGGAAAAATTAAAATTTTAATAAAAATCTTAAAAAAATATTTGCGCTATCATGTCCGGTTGTGGAGATAACGGACATTTAGTTATGTATTATGTAATTTAAATATAACTTTCGCCATATATAAATTTATAAAGAAAGGTTCTCAGCGGCGGAATGGTATGAGCTACGCCTGACGTCCCGAGTTCAAGTCTCGGTGCAGGCGTTAAAAAAATTCTTTTTTACTTGAAACTAAAAGTGTGCATATAATTAGCATGGGAAGTCATTAAAATATCGGTATATGTCCAGGTGTTATTAAAAACTTAAAAAAAAATTGATTACAAGAAGCTGGGCTGTTACTTTCATTACCCAGTGAGGAAAGTGTTGTTGTTTTTAAATTTCATAGAAATTAAATTTTTATGAAGATTATTACCTATGAAACTTGTGCTGCTTGACAACAGAACAAGGGATCTGAATAAATGCATGTCATTTATGCATACTTAACTTTATAATTTAATTAATTTATGCATACTTAATGAATAATTTCATTTTTAACATAGTGCTGTGGAATTCTTGATTCTGAACTGCCAATAGGTATGGCTTAATTTTCTCCCACCTCGAATTCCAGAAAAGTAGGGACGTTCTTTAAATTAGAATCAAATGAAAACTAAAAGACATTCAGATCACATGAGCTAATATTTTACTCACAACAGAACATAGATAACATAACAAATGTTTAAACTGAGAAATTTTACAATTTTATGCACAAAATGAGCTCATT